>JAWDGP010000422.1:877500-965000 GCA_033675545.1 Elysia crispata
TTATCAATACAAAAGCATTCAACTTCTGCGGCCCATCAAGCCGATTGAACGAGCATGCTAGTCCTGTAGTTGAGGGCATCGGATCAGTGTGGAGCTCGGTGATTTTAAACATTTCCCACCATACTGTGGTCCACGTTTGATGATGTGTTGAAAGACCGACTTGAGGTCTGCAGAAAGATTTTCCCTTGTCTCAAAGCTATGGACGGTAAGTTTAAAAAAGGGGTGTGGGTTTCTTTTGTCGCTGTCCCTCGCCCAACAATAGCTCGTTTCGTGTTCAAAGGAGAATAGAATTAGCCTTTGCTCACTGAATGTTGATTGATTCTAGTTTAATATATTAATTCATGAGTTATCAACAATGAAACTAGAATATCTCCTGACAACTGAAATGATCGAAGGAAAACGCAGCAAAGCAAAACAGCGCAAAAGCTGTTGGATGGACTAACAAAGTAGCTCTATGTAGGGCGGGTGACAAGATGTGCTAAAAGCGACGAGGCATTGAGATGCGTGGGAGGCAGTACCATCTGTCTAGACAGATGGTACTGGTGGGAGGCCGTGATCACCTGCGCTGAAGAGCAGGGCGCCTGACTGAATGGTTTATAAAAGAGAAGGATGGATCATACCGCTGCGAGTTGAGGATCGCTTGCTTTGATCGACGCTCTAGAACCTGCACGGCGCGTTAAGCTCTCGACACTCCTGCCGCTGCTGCCGGCCTGAAGGTGGCATGCAAGAAAACATTGAGTTATTAAAATAATAAAAGGGCAGAGCGGGTAAGTCAGTAAATTAAGTTATTCAATAAATAAAAGGGCAGAGCGGGTAAGTCAGTAAATTAAGTTATTCAATAAATAAAAGGGCAGAGCGGGTAAGTCAGTAAATTAAGTTATTCAATAAATAAAAGGGCAGAGCGGGTAAGTCAGTAAATTAAGTTATTCAATAAATAAAAGGGCAGAGCGGGTAAGTCAGTAAATTAAGTTATTAAATAAATAAAAGGGCAGAGCGGGTAAGTCAGTAAATTAAGTTATTAAATAAATAAAAGGGCAGAGCGGGTAAGTCAGTAAATTAAGTTATTAAATAAATAAAAGGGCAGAGCGGGTAAGTCAGTAAATTAAGTTATTAAATAAATAAAAGGGCAGAGCGGGTAAGTCAGTAAATTAAGTTATTAAATAAATAAAAGGGCAAAGCTAGTAAGTCAATAATTTGATTAAAAAAAATTATGGAACACAAAGACAATGCCAAGGGTATCCCCAAACGAAGAATATGGCAGAATAATTTTTTAACATGAACGAAGAATTTCATTCGAAGGAATTGTATGCATTTTTTATCTTGGGAGGAAGAATTATGTGCTGATATAGGTCTTCCATAAACTAAAGGTTACTTGTTCTTCCCAACATGTCTTAATAACGAGGTAGATTCGATCCTTCTGATTACAGAATTACGAGGTAATTTGTTTACAGTACCTAGTTGTGTTCACATAGATGTACCCGCAAAAAAGTAGCTGTGTTGATCACGATGTACCAAAAAAAAAAAAGAAAGAAAGAAAAGAAAAGAAAAAAGAAGCGCCAGTGGCTATGCAGTTAGAGTGTTCGCCCTAATGAGGGGACCTTCTTCGCGGGTACGAGCCCCACTTCGCCACCAGATAACTTATGGCCTTATCTTTTCAGTACCGCCTTGTCTGATGGAGGGCAAAGTTCAATCCGGCCTGAAATCACCGTTTCTCGGTCGAGCTATATCAAACATGAAGTAAACAAGTAAATAAAAAAAAAGCTATTGCGTTGATCTATATACCAATAACAAGAAAGTCAGGCTCAGTTAGATATACCTATAACTTTGGCTCACTTGAATCAAAAATAAGGTGATAGTACTCACCACATCAGAGTATTCTAGTGTCTTACTAAATTTGCTTTCCTCTAAAATGGTCAACGAGTCGTTAGGTACAATGGATGGTATTGTCTCTAGCTCTGAGCCATCGGAACTTGCTCTGCTTAGTTGCTGGGACAAATGGAGAGAGTTGTTACCCTTTACTTCAGATCATAACCAATTTATATATATCATATTATATTATATTATATATATGTGTGTGTGTGTGTGTGTTTGATTGTTATTCTAGCATTTTGTGACAGTGCTCGACAAAGGAAGCTTAATAATGACAATAACAAAATTGATTACCTAGTTTAAATCTTGGTTTGCCATGACTCCAGAGTTTCGAGCCCGTGCGGCTCTCTTCAGATGGCTGTGAGTAATGGCCGGTGGTTTGTACTTACGTTTGACAGCAGGAAACGTTTTCTGTGCACATATTGAGAGTAAATCTCCTTTCTTTTGTTCAGGGAGGGAGCTTTGGTTAAAATTTGATATTTTTATTTCAAACAAAGTTTGCACACGCTTTTCTGTGGTGTATATGGCTTGACTTTTTTTTAATGAATTTCCATTGGATGGTGCGTTCGATATTCTTGTCTTTTAGTTCCCAAATGTGCTCACTGAACTTCGTATCTTTTTTCCTATGCACTAATTTGAATGATGATTTATGTTGATTGTATCTGGTTTTAAATTCGTTGTCAGTGAGTCTTTTTTGTTGTCTCTGTCATTGTAGCTTTGTATATAACACATTTTGCTAAATATTTTCCATTCAATGGGCAGCTTGCCTTTTCTCGGCAGTTGCAGAGTTTTACACTGTTTTGATGTTTCTTTCTTGTTGTTATGTCCCTGTAGCAAGTGTTTGTTGTGATTCGTGATCGTTTGTTTCACGTTCGGTAGACAACTGTAGCTAACTTTTACAGTATTTCTGTTAATACTTTTTTGGAGCTTATAATATAAGTTTAGGGGAAGTGTTTGTCGATTGGATTAAGGAAGTTTCTAGCAACGTTCGTTTTTACGTTCATGTTGAATGGTGGATTAAACCAAGTTATTTTTCTCCTCCGTTTACTATTGTTTTCTTTGTTGACATGTGCAGATTTTATATCATCATTTTAGTGCAACGGTTGATCGAATCCGCTCCTCTTGGGAGCGTTGTTATACGTGGGGCTGGCTTGTTTGAATACTTCTTCGTTTTTTTCTTCATATTTAAACGGTAGTTGATTCCTTTGGGTAGATTCTTTATGATAGATTGAGGGTGGTTGCTGTGCTTACTGATGTAGCTCACACTGCTATTAGGTCTCTTGTAGGGTTTGTATATATTGCTTTTTAAAGTGAGGGTCAGATCTTAGAGGTTCGTGCTTTTATTTTTAAATATAAATTCAAAAAACGAGGAAGTATTCAAAAATTAGTGTGACAGTTGTGGACAGATAACATTTTTAGGTAATAGTCTACTTCTTACTTGAATATATCAAACAATCTCAGCTAATGAGGAAAAAAAAAAGAAAAAAAAAACATTTTAACTCAAAGCACAGCGTGAAAAGCATAAAATTTTTTGGTCAAATGTAATATTTGGCAACTCCTGATATACTAAAAAATTAATTTAACCTAGCAACGCAGTTCTTGTGAATCAGAATTACAATTCGAAAGAAATATATAGAATGTCAAGTTGACCGGAATCGGTTATTTTTCCTTTCTCAGCACCTCTCAGCATGCGATGACTTCTGGGTTAAGTTCAGATACCTGGTTTCGGTTTTAATCAACTTATGCTTTGGAAAACTTACATTACTTTCATATTCCTCAGATTCTGCCTGAAAAGATAAATAACCAGATAAGATAAGAAAGTTAACAAGACAACAAATCATTATCTATTCCTATTTGGTTGTAGTTTATTAACTTTGAGTTTATTTTACAAAAATCGTAATATTTGAGCTCCGGACGAAAAGAGGAGAGCGACTATGTAGTCACGGTACTGAGACACAGTTACACATACAGAGACATGTGGCCACTCAATAATATTGACAGAGAATTGTAAAAACGCTGCTACAGAGCTGAGCCATGGAGCTAGGTTTCTAACATAGAAATATAGCAATTACGTGTGACAGTCAAGGATGTAGCGAGCAGCACCGTGATATGTCCTATCCTTAAAACGGCTCATTCAGCGAGTCTGTTGCAACAACACAAAATTAATTTCAAGAGCTAGTTTTACAGGGAATGCGATTTCACAAAGAGCTGTGCCACTTTGTTGGCAGTCGTGAGTTTTGTTCAACAATCAAAACCATTTTGAAGATCGAAGCAAAACCAAACAGTTTTCTCGTAAATGATTTCTCATTGTACTCATTTTATGTTTTCCCTGTTTTAGTTCAGATTATTCATTCTCGCAGACGCCAGCGCTTGATGCTATAATAAAGGCTTAAAATAGTTCATGACTTTCAACTAAGTAGCATAACTCTTTGTGAAATCGCATTCCCTATATTCTAAATCCTTTTTTTTTTTCAAATCGAGCACATTAGAGACTGGTATTGGCAGATGAAATTAGCAGACTTCATTACTCTAGATACTGGTTTTTGAAGGAGATAGCGTAGAAAGAAATCAAAGTTACTTTTTATAATATAGATAAAAACATTACGTATGAGAGTGATGATTCTAGTTATGAAGGATGACCTATTTTAAGAGTCGACTCTTACTGGAAATTTGTAGGCAGAAACCCTAAAAACATTTAGCTACATCGGGCTGCACTGAAAAAAAAGAGCTTCAAAGGTGAAGAAAGAAAAAGCTAGATCGAAATTTAACACATCGACTTTGATGTAATAAGATAGAAATATGGACAAAGGAAAAAAAAGAGCAAACAAAGAAAGAAAGACGAATGACAAACAAGATCTAGTCAAGCAGCTAAAATAGTAGGGAGATCAAGTTACATGGCTTATTAAGAGAATATGCGCAACCACTTATATGATATTAAGTCGAAGCCAAAACAGTTGGTTGGGGTGTCTAGATTTAAACAGACAGTTAAAAGATTATAATATTATTATATTATGAGGCAGCTTGTAGGAGCAATGCATAAAATTAACTACTTACTTCTAATGATTCGGTCATTTCGCTTTCTAAAGATTGGAGATTGGAAGGCTGAAAAGAAAATTCACATGTGAGTAAAATAATATAAAAAAAATAGTGACAATAGTAGACGTAGAGCGTGCCACAGAATTTTGGGACTTAGCTATAGCACAAAATGAGTAGCAACCTTGCAATACAAAAATCCCAAGGGGCACTATTAAACAAAGAACACATACTATACAGAAATATGAACGAAAAAAAAAAGAATAAGAGATGCATTAGAAAAGCATTCTTGTAACAGTTCAGAGTTAAACCATAGCAACATTATAGTATAAGAGCAAGACGAAGCACAAAATATTATGATATTCAAACTGTTGGAAACCAAGAAGCATATCACTCAACAGCACCACAATACAGCAACCTAAGAGTACGCCATGTAGCAATCCAAATATTTGCCTTGTAGGAGGAATACAGTTAACAACTCCCAAGGCACACAGTTAGTAATATTATAACAACAACACTAAGGCTTACTGTGTAGCAACATAACAGTACAATAGACCAAAGGTTTTCCATATTATATAAATATTTCAGAAAAAAGAATTCTCACGACGGACCATGTAATATCAACTCTACAGTATGACAACCAATGAGTTCAAAAAATAGTATCATGACAGTGTAACAACCGAGAGAAATGTGTTATCGTCTGATTGCAGGTATTCGATTCTAATTCAAGAAATCCGGGGTTCGAATCCTGGCTCAGTCAGATTGGCGATGTACAATCTTTGGGAAACGTATTTCACACACACTTTCTCACCTCATGTAAGTTTAAAAATAATGAGTGCCGGTCTAAAAGCAGTGAAAAATCTTGTCAGTGTGCAGGAGTGACGCGCTAACTGTAATAAGTTGATTTTCTGTAAGTTCAGAAAGCCGTCCTGGCTGATAAAAGAAATATCTGTCAATTTTTGTAATGTGGTTTGAACAACTTCTTCGGATAGTACTTAAAATTAATGTAAACATCCTTCTCAAAAAACATTTCCCATGAAGTTGCTCTAAGTATTTTACAAACTTTCCGCGATATTCTGTTATCAACCAAGTTTCCTTTTGAACTTACAAAGGAATAACTGTTATTTTATTATTTATTTCAAAAGCCATATGCACGTTTTTAAGTGACATAAAATGACACTATAAAAACCTAAAGACAATACGCACAGAATTCTGAAGTAACAAACCAAGAGCAAAAAAAAAAATTGACAACAATCTAGTATGAATGCCCAAATCCAAAAAATTTAATGATACTAAAGAACACATCCTCAAGAAGGAAAAAAAATAATAAATCTCCACTGTAATAACTATCTGGCAGGTAGTGTGACAATACGTTAGAACAACAACTTAGAGAGCATTTTTTAGTGATCTTAGAAATACAATATAACAATCTAATAGTTGAGGGTTCTGGTGCTAAAGTTGAGCATTTTATCTTAAAAAAGCTAAACATTGTGCCACTATATAATAATCAAATCCTGATAATATAGTCAAGAAAAAAACCATTAATCTTTAACAACGGTTGCTTTATTAAATGTTGCTAATTTTTTTTACAAAGTTGCCATAGCTACCATAACCCAAACTACCCAGAAACATTTTCTTACCCCATAAAAATCCACTAATTGGGAGTTAGGATGTAAAAATTAACGGTTGCACATCTTTCATTGCACCTTTGTTTACAATGCCTGCAATGCACTGTGCATCCCAATCCGAAATCAGCAGGAGATAACATAATTATCACGATACTGTACCAGACGACCTCTGAGGTGACATATGATACTGTACCAGACGATCTCTGAGGTGACATATGATACTGTACCAGACGATCTCTGAGATGACATATGATACTGTACCAGACGATCTCTGAGATGACATGTCATGATACTGCACCAGGCGATCTCTGAGAAAACATATCATGATAGTGTACTAGACGATCTCTGAGGTGACATATGATACTGTACCAGACGATCTCTGAGGTAAAATATGATACTGTACCAAACGATTTCTGAGATGACATATGCTACTGTACCAGACGATCTCTGGGGTGACATATGATACTGTACCAGACGATCTCTGAGGTGACATACCGTACTGTACCAGACGATCTCTGAGGTGACATATGATACTGAACCACACGATCTCTGAGACGACATATCATGATACTGTATCAGACGATCTCTGAGATGACATATCATGATTCTGTACTAGACGATCTCTGAGATAACATATCATGAAACTGAACCACACGATCTCTGAGATGACATATGATACTGCACTAGGCGATCTATAAGATAACATATGAGGCTGCACCAAACGATCTGTGAGATGACAAATGATACTGTACAAGACGATTTCTGAGATGACATATGATACTGTACCAGACGATCTCTGAGATGACATATCATGATACTGTACCAGACGATCTCTGAGATGACATATCATGATACTGCACCAGACGATCTCTGAGATGACATATCATGATACTGCATCATACGATCTCTGAGATGACATATCATGATACTGCACCAGACGATCTCTGAGATGACATATCATGATTCTGTACTAGACGATCTTTGAGATGACATATCATGATACTGTACAAGACGATTTCTGAGATGACATATGATACTGTACCAGACGATCTCTGAGATGACAAATCATGATACTGTACCAGACGATCTCTGAGATGACATATCATGATACTGCACCATACGATCTCTGAGATGACATATCATGATACTGCACCAGACGATCTCTGAGATGACATATCATTTTACTGCACCATACGATCTCTGAGATGACATATCATGATTCTGTACTAGACGATCTTTGAGATGACATATCATGTTACTGCACCAAACGATCTCTGAGATGATATATGATGATACTAAACTAGACGATTTCTGGGATCACATATCATGATACTTCACCAGACGAATCTGAGCTGACACATCATGATACTGCACCAGACGATCTCTGAGATGACATATGATAATGTAGCAGACAATCTCTGAGACGACATATGATACTGTACAAGACGATTTCTGAGATGACATATGATACTGCATCAGCCGATCTCTGAAATGACATATGATACTGTACAAGACAATTTCTGAGATGACATATGATACTGCACCAGACGATCTCTGAGATGACATATCATGATTCTGTACTAGATGATCTCTGAGATGATATATGATGATACTAAACCAGACGATCTCTGAGATCACATAACATGATACTGTACCAGACGAATCTGAGATGACATATCATGATATTGTATCAGACGATCTCTGAGATGACATATCATGATACTGCACCAGACGATCTCTGAGATGACATATGATGATACTGCACCAGACGATCTCTGAGATGATGTTATATCATGATACTGCACCAGACGATCTCTGAGATGACATATCATGATTCTGTACTAGATGATCTCTGAGATGATATATGATGATACTAAACCAGACGATCTCTGAGATGACATATCATGATACTGCACCAGACGAATCTGAAATGACATATCATGATACTGCACCAGACGATCTCTGAGATGACATATCATGATACTGCACCAGACGATCTCTGAGATGACATATCATGATACTGCACCAGACGATCTCTGAGATGATGTTATATCATGATACTGCACCAGACGATCTCTGAGATGACATATCATGATACTGCACCAGACGATCTCTGAGATGATGTAGCATCATGATACTGCACCAGACGATCTCTGAGATGACATATCATGATACTGCACCAGACGGTCTCTGAGATGATGTAGCATGATACTGCACCAGACGATCTCTGAGATGATGTAACATCATGATACTGCACCAGACGATCTCTGAGATGACATATCATGATACTACACCAAACGATCTCTGAGAAGACATATCATGAAACTGTACCAGAGAAATCTTAGAAGATATATCATGATACTGTACCAGACGGTTTCTGGTACACTGTGATTAACTCGAGATCCGTCGATCTTTATTAGTGAAGAGCATTTGTTTTAATGGCACTTAAGGAATCAGTCATACAAAAACACAATAAACCGTTCTACTCCTGCTTCAACTCAAGAAGAAATTTCTCAGTACACTTTGTGTTGATTGTGCAAGGCTGGAGTCAGTTATTTAAGTGCTTCCAAAACCTCCAAAACTGCCTTCTTTCTGAATTGGGGAAAAAGTGGCACTGTCGCATTCGGTAAATGTATGGAACACAGGTGGTGACAGTTTCACTGGTCCAAGAAATTTTGATGGACTATGGGTGGAAATATACCGACAGACCTTTACCAGGACCAAATGCAATCCACATCGCAGTATCTTCTGACACTCCACTCACTACGGCAACAGCTGTCATAGGAACGTTTTTGTCTACAGTGCATATCTTGATCTTGGTATAAATTATGTGTATGGCATCAGCAAGATCGAACATCAACCACAAATCTGCTTCCTAATTGATGTGTGGAGCAAAGCCTTAAGTATCTTACATGATTGCAGACAACACCAATATCTACTTGTGTGCTGCCATCATTAATTTTTATTGTTCAATACAATCAAGACTTCTTTCTCGTTCTTATCTAGGTCCAGAGAAGGCAGATCATTGGTTCCATTTTAAATAGGGATTTTAAACAGATAGAATATAATTAGTGCTCAGCAGTGTTTAAAGCTAGGCTTTTAAGTGAAAACGACCGAAATATGCTTGTCTCTGTGGGATTTGACCTATCGATTTATAGATGCGTCAGCACCCATGGCATTTGCACTCAAAGAGAGCATGGCTTACACCAATACGCCACTAGCATGAACTACGCTACCTAAATATTGAGGTTCCTGGTGAAATTATTAACTAAGCCTCCTTAAGTGACTTGCAATCTTCATTGGAAGGATCTTAACTGCATCAAACACAACCATTGAATCCTGATTCCGGTGCACTTGACATTGCACGCACAAACATCTAGTACGAACGATAACAATATTTATGCCATAAAGCTGTTGTAATTTGTAAATAAGAGGAGTCAGACAATTGTTTTCATCAAAAGTATGAATTTTAAAGGGCTAGAATTTTAGGTAGTGCTCAGCTAGGCTTTTAAGTGAAAATGACTGAAATATGTTTGCCTCTGTGAGATTTGACCTATCGATTTGTAGATGCGTAGGCACCCATCGCCTTGGCACTCAAAGAGAGAATGGCTTATACCAATACACTTCTCCGTAGTAGAAATTTTTAAAAAAAAGCATAATAATGGTAAGATCTAGCCAAGTCGCTAAACAGTAAGGAGATCAAGTTCCACGGCTCATTAAGAGAATCTATGTAACCACTTAAATGATATTAAGTTAAATGCTGGGGTGTCTAGATCTAGCCAGTCAGTTTAAGAATATAATTATGTCATGAGACAGCTACCGTGGTAGAAATAATGCATAAAATGACCTACTCACTTCGGTTAATTCGGTCGAATCACTTTCTGATGCTTGTTGCTTGTACCGCTGAAATTGAAAAAAAATCAACATGTCGGCAAAATAATAAGAAAAAAGTATGTATTTTGATTGAGTAAAGTAAAGAAAAACCACGTTACCGAATATTTCATAACATTATGCTCAATGTTCTTGTCTTTAGTATTGTAGAAAAAAGATAGCACCATTTTTAATCAGGCATTACTTTTAATCAAGAACAGCTAGTAGTACACGTGAGACCAGACTGCCGGGCGCAGGAAAACAAGCCCGCTTCGAGCAGGAAAACAAACTATTTCAATATAAATAGAAACTTCTCGTAAATAATATTTTGAAAATGGCAGAGCTCTGTCTCTCTTGCTTTCCTGTTGTTAGTTTCTTTTTTCCTTTACCTAATTCTTATAAAAGCAGAACAAATAATTATACTTCTTTTGACACTGTTCTTTATAAATTTACAAAAATAGTTAACTCTTTTTTCTGAATAGGCAGCTAGTTTGTGACTTGAGCCTGGGCTGGCTGACGAAAATATTTATGATGCAGTCGTTATGATCTATATCTAATCAGAAGCATATTTAACAGAGACATTATAGTATTGCTATCCAGATGAGGGTAAAGTTAACAGAACCCTACTTTAACATTCAGGAATTTACTCTACTAAGAACCAAGGTCACATAAAGTACCAATAATATTTTAAAAAAACAACAACATAGAGACAGGCAATGTAACAAAAAAATTGGAATATAACAACTCACAGGCGAGTAAAAAAGATACAATACCACAGTTTAACATTTCAGATAATAATAATGTTACAACATTCCGTGGCAAAAACCCAATAGCAAACAGTGTAGTGACACTCCTTCATGAAAGCCAAATGAAAGATAATTTAACAACTCTACAGCAGATGATCCAGAGGCAGAGAGAATGCATTGTTTCATAATTAAAACCCAACAGAGGACAATGTAATCGCTGTGTCAGAGAGTATAATAACGCTCCAGTAAAGCAACACAGAGACAGACTGCAGAACAATACTACGGTGAATCAATTCAGAGAAGGAAACTTTAACAGTCTACAAACTCATCTCAGGCAACGCATCAAAAAACAATTGCAGACAATGTAACAACATTACATTATGGAAGAAAACCCAATGATGGACATTTCAGCATCACTATTACAGATAAGCCAGAGGCATTCAGTGTAGTAAAACTCCAGTAACACACAGTGGAGGCATATGGTGTAATAACCCAGAGTCAGACAGTTCATGTAATAGCACCCCTCGTCAAGCAACATAGGGGCAGACAATGTCGCAACACGAAACAATAACAGTCGCGAGGCAAATAACTTGACTATACTCCAGTGAAAACACAGGGAGACAGACAATGTCAGAACATATTAGTGCAACAAACAGTCCAGTAGAAAACCTCAAAGCTACATTACCTTTTTAGACTTTACTCGCAAAGCAATCAACAAAGACCGTCTTGTTCTTTTCTGTTGTGAAAAAAAGATAAAAGTCAGAAAAGTGTTTAAATCTATTATTTTCAGTGTGTGTGCAAATTATGAAAGGGACAGACAAGAAGATTTTGAGAGACTCGGTAGGGTTGGAAAAAAGGGAGAAGATGTACGGTGCTGAAGGAGAGAAATCGTTATTAATAATGAAAATAATAATGATGATGATCAGGATGATGATGATAAAAAAAAATAATAATAATGATGGTAATAATAGTAATAATAATAATAATAATAATAATAATAATAATAATAATAATAATAATAATAATAATAATAATAATAATAATAATAATAATAATAATAATAATAATAATAATAATGAATATTTTAAGCGCATTGCCATGTTGTGCTCAATACGCTTCACAGAAATCTTTAAAACAATTAAATTAAGATTTATATAAATAAATCCTTACCTTTTTCTTGCCTTTCGATGGGGTTGACTGTCCTTCCTGATTGGGAAAAAAAAGTTGAAAATTAAACTGCAGTCAATCATGAAATATTCTATGTTTATTTCTTTGTTTACTTTTTGTGATGCTAGTGTACTGTTTCAGATTTTGTAAATTTTTACACACAGTTAATATATGAAAGGGCGCATGATAATTATGTTCTTTGCTTTCTACTCCTGCTGCTATCGTGGTTTTAAGTTAAATCAGCCCGATGTAAACATTAAAACAAAGCGCATCCTTAAAGCTAGTCGCTGAGCCAGTGCACAGCTCAAATGTTAGCCTAAAATATTGAGTTCATGCTGGCCCTTTACTGCAAGTCTCATTATCGTTGTTTGGTTTTTCATAATTACCATCTCCTATATATTACTGTATACAACTCTTAACTCATAAAAAGCATAAACAATCATATAATAAAGAACAATACAGAAAATTTCAATTTGAAGCTTATTCATGAAGCAAAGCAACGTATAAGAAAGTAAAAAAGCGATCCTATCAACCATTATCAAAAAGAATATGATCTCAGTGCTTTAATAAGGCATTCAAAGCAAATGGAGTTTTAATATAAATTTTGTCATAGCTTATAGGCCGTATGGGATCAAATGTAACGTGGAACGCCACATTTTAAAACCCGCAAACGAAATTAAACATTCACTAAACATAAGTTTTATTGTGACGTTTTGTACAGATTTTTACATATTTTTATATCGTAACATGGTTGAAATGATTAGCTAGGTCGATAAATTTGAATTTTAAATCTGAGAGAGAGAGAGAGGAGGAGGAGCAGGAGCAGGAGCAGGAGCAGGAGCAGGAGCAGGAGCAGGAGCAGGAGCAGGAGCAGGAGCAGGAGAAGGAGAAGGAGAAGGAGAAGAAGAAGAAGAAGAAGAAGAAGAAGAAGAAGAAGAAGAAGAAGAAGAAGAAGAAGAAGAAGAAGAAGAAGAAGAAGAAGAAGAAGAAGAAGAAGAAGAAGAAGAAGAAGAAGAAGAAGAAGAAGAAGAAGAAGAAGAAGAAGAAGAAGAAGAAGAAGGAGTAGGAGGAGGAGGAGGAGGAGGAGGAGGAGGAGGAGGAGGAGAAGAAGAAGAAGAAGAAGAAGAAGAAGAAGAAGAAGAAGAAGAAGAAGAAGAAGAAGAAGAAGAAGAAGAAGAAGAAGAAGAAGAAGAAGAAGAAGAAGAAGAAGAAGAAGAAGAACAAGAACAAGAAGAAGAAGAAGAAGAAGAAGAAGAAGAAGAAGAAGAAGAAGAAGAAGAAGAAGAAGAAGAAGAAGAAGAAGACAAAAAAAACAACTTTTATCATTTGAAAGAAAACAAAAAAGTGTAACAAGAGAAAGAAAGTGAAAAGTACTTTACACTGTCACGAGGAAGAAAAACACTTTGAGAATAATGAGGAAATATATAGTTATGAGATCATGATCAACGCAATGAAGATTTTTTTTCAATCATAATCAAGAGAGGAACATTGTTTGTCAAATCTCTAACTTTCTTCTGAAATTCCTGCAAGTTACTGAAACAAAAAATTGTTCCTGGCTGTTTCAGTTTATTTTCCTTTGATAGACCCAAAAAATAAAAGATCAAGTGAAGAAAAAAATACGAAAAAAAGGAAACTGAAGGAAAACAAATTCATAATTTAGAATGTCTACTTACTTTTGATAGCTCTTCCTCCCATAACCGATCGGCCTGAAGAAAATGTGGCGAAAACGCAATTAAATAAATTAGATATACCCGCGCACATATATACATATATGTGTGTGTGTGTGTGTATTTGTGTGTGACTTTGTGAAATACGATTCCTTATAGTAATAATTACAGACGGAAAGTCCCTGTATCTATTTAAAGATCTTCGGAAAATAAATCAAAGAATCCTCAGCGTAAGAATGTAATGTGATTGCCTCGAAAATTATATTTTGGTAAAGAATTCTTCTATAATAACTGAATACCAAAATAAATGAAAGAACCGGTTGTTTTTTTACATGGGTTTTACCATTACGATCTTTAGAAGTCATGAGCAGAGCAGCATTCCAGTTCTGTTACTTCGAGTAGTGAATTGTATCTCCAGCAATCGTAATCGTAAAACATGTGCTCAACTGATTAAATTTGTGCGACGGTTCGCATCTGGTCAAACGATAGTCTATTAGATTTCAGTAGATAGACAAATGAATCTACCCCAATTATTGACTTGACTGATTGCAAAAGCATATGCATATGCAGGACACACAAAAAGTCTCTTCTCCATGAAGAACACTTATGAAAATCACGGAGTAAACATGAAGTGAGTTGGTTGTCTTTACTGCCATAGTATGTGACCCTCAAGAGACAAGCTTGGAAAAAAACATACATATCTATTCATGTTCATAAAGATGCAAAACGTACTAAAAATCACATTTCTGTCACGAACATCTCCTTGTTCTATCGAAAACTTTAGTCATTAATCAGAATTCTTTCCAGGGTAATAACATAAAAAAAAAACTCGGTTGACGGATTCTATTGGCACCATTTTTGTTTTTTGTTGTTTTTTTTTTTGTAATCATCTGAACCTTTTACCTCAAAGATCGCATCAGGATGGGAGAGCGACATCATCCTGAGCAAAGCCACGCCCTCCGCCACCTCTGTGCTCTCAGCCTTCAGCTTGAGCGCATGCTCCACGACGGATCCAGATCTGCGTAGCTCTATGGGTATCCTTTCTATTTCTCTCCGCGGCACCGCCATTGTCAGGCTTCCCAACTTCATGGTCCTCTTTTCGTCCAAAGCCTCCACTTCACGCTTCGTCCTTGACCTTGTCGCAGACAGTGTATGCTTGCCAATGCTGACCGTCGACTTTTTCCCGGTTGAAAATCTCCGCGCACCCTTACTTGATAGCTTGTGTAAGAAACTTGATCGAGGCCCAGATCTACTCCACTTCTTGTAGTTTGAAACTTCCCTTTTTATTGAGTCTCGGATGATCTCAAGTTCCTTCTTGACTTGAGAGGCTAATCAAATCAAGGAGAAACGGGGGCGAGTGGATGTTCGAGTTCATTCACAAAGATCCATTTTATCTCGTTTTTTAACTTTGGGGAAATCCTCTATTTGATTTTTTCGTCTAAAATCTTCTTTAAGCGCTCTTTAGGTGCCAAGAACTTTTCATTTAATAATCTTATTCAAACAATAGTTTCATTTATTTGATGTTTAAGATGAAATAAAGCAAATAGCTTATATGAAATTAGATGTGCATGTGATGTAAAATTCCATCAAGCAAATAGCAAGCATGATATGAAATGAAATGTCCAAAAGTTGCACGATGTCACAAAATATGTTTGTTTCAATTTATCTGAACTATGACCATTTCTATTTAACGGCTTGCTCAGTTACTTAAAAAACCGTAAAGCTTTTATTCTTTTTTTTTTTGGAGTAAAGCCATAGTCACGTTAGTGCTGCGTGGCAACGGTGTGGTTTCCTAGAGGAAAATACACTGTTTGATTGGCCTCAGCGGCTCTTTAATGAATTTACAAGAGTCCTGATTACCAAACAATATTTTGAGTTGAATGAGAAATCGTGATTTTTTTTTACATACGGCTCAACATCCACTTCAGTGCTCACGGTGCCATGAAAAAAAATTTCCCCATAAGTCGATTATCAAACACTGGGCTCTGCATATATAAGGGTTATCGTAATAATTATCTTTTTCATTCAACTTTTGAGCAAATTTAGGACATATTGCTCAGAAGGTACTTTTGGTTCAGCCCATAAGACCACTCAACAAAATGAAGACATTTAATTGCTCAGAAGGTACTTTTGGTTCAGCAAAGTTATTGAATTGTCCTACCTGTGCAAAGTAAGTAAATCATAATAAAGCTCTCTTTAACACTTAATGCCAAGGTTTGTTTACTTTGGTGTCTCTAGCAGCAGCCTTTCAACACGCGCGAGAAAGTTCGTCCTTTAACTCAACTTGGGTATTCGGATCCAATCTGAGTGGTTCGAGAAATGTGTGAGGAGGTTCTCACAAAGGCTCAACACCGCATTTGCTAAATTCGAGTTTTGAATCTTTTGTTCCGTCAACAAAAGTTTCTACATATACCACAAGGCGCTAGGAAAATAAAGCGCGGAAATTTAAGAGATGAAAAGAGCTAAAGAGACTATGTTTTAGCAGTAGTTCTGGCATAACCGAACTTTTTCAAATCTTTCCTCAGTTCTATGTTCTTTAGTAACTCAGTAAAGGCGGAAACAAAAGTACCTTCTGAGCAATGAGATGTCGTAGAGGACAACTTTTTTATACACCCTACGCACAAAGTTACCCGACAGCCTGGCAAAAGAAAGTTATCGCCAAGACTGACTTATTCATTTGATATCATTGACTTCAGCGAAGCAGCTGTTTGTCTAAGAAATGAGAAAAGGAACAAGCGATTTGGGCTTCGCATTTTGACCAGTTGTTGCCGAAGCAGTTATTTGTTTGTGCTGTTGTGATTGCATTTAAGGAGATATGATTTGTGTGTGTGTTCACTTTTTGATCAGTCAGTAGTTTTCAAAAGGGCAATTTGTCAGTTTTCATTCATAGGTTTGAAGGAATACCTTGCCGATTATTTTTATAAGTATCTCGGTATGAACAGACATTTTTTTAAATGATATTTTACGTTTCGTGGGACCTTCTTGTCTCTGTCAGGTCAGCGTTTTCATGCAAGACCTTGTTTAAGAGTACATCATTCTTTTTAATAATAAAAATAAAATTTCAACTTGGATCGTTATTTGAATTGAACTGAAACAAATTAGTGTGTGCACTATGTCTAACTGGTTCTGCTGCGTGAAAAAACTGTGAAGGGTGGCCTGACCGTGAGCTGCCAAAGACAGCGTGGTTGCCTAAGCGCGGCGTGTGTCATTTTGATTCATTATTGTGAATCATTTGGTTGAGTTTATTTCACAATCACATTAACTTCCTTAGCCTAAAAAGATACAATAATAATAAAAGAACAATATATGTATCCATTTCGTATCAAGGTTTTTATACAGGCAATAAGCATTGCATGCAATGCTCGTTTGTCTTCACGAAAGAAAAAAATGTGAAGTGTCAAGAGGTTAAGTTTCAGCCTTGCCAACTATGATATCATTTAACCCTGAATTTAAGATATTTCCCCATGAATTATTGATTACATGTCCTCATCCCTTCAGGCTTCCCTTTGGAGCCTGTGCATGATGTGGCTGAAGCATCTGCAGTGTGAGCGCTGTACAAAATTTTCAGTGAACTAATCTTTAAACTAATGTCATGCGAACTGCAACGCATAAATAGCTCTAGATTAACAGGCCTGTAGGTTTTAGGGAATTGACCGACACTCTGCTATATGCCCCAGAACATCGGAAAAGATCGATAGTTATGAGAAGCTCCTACTTACCAGGATCAAGGGTATTCAGGATAAACAGGGTGAGAATAAATCTGATGAGACCCAGGCTTTCATCTCCCAGCTCATTAATGAGGTTCCGTATTTGTTGAACCGCTTGCTGATTGGTCAACTCTTCGTCTTTCATGATCGACGCGATATCACGAATGTTCGCCATAGACTACAGGAACGAGGACAAGGAAAAAGAACAGGGACTTCAATTAGCTAAATTTTTAATGTTAAATTTTTTTAATATCATAGTCCATAAATTGTTGGTCAAGGGAGTGTTTTGTTTGTTGTTGTTGTTGATGGCTTTTTTTTTTTTTTTTTTTTGGTTTTTTGTCTTTTTTTTTTTGTGGGTTTTTTCTTTTGTAACTCGTGCATGTACAAACATTGCCAGGTTTTGGATTGCAGTACAAATGGCTTTCCCATTTTGGATAGAGGAGGCTAATGTGAATTAAGGCACAGCTAAGCTCACACTTTACCGCTGAACCATACAAAGTAGATACGTAAGTAGATGGGATCTGAGTTCGTTGTTGTGTGAGTCTGTGTCAGTAAATGGATTCTCTCAGTCCGTTATTGTTGTGGGAGCCTGTGTCAGTAAATGGGACCTCAGTTCGTTGTTGTGAGAGTCTGTGTCAGTAGGTGGGATCTCAGTCCTGTATTGTAAGAGCCTGTGTCAGTAGATGGGATCTCACTCCTGTATTGTGAGAGCCTGTGTCAGTAGATGGGATCTCAGTCCTGTATTGTGAGAGCCTGTGTCAGTAGATGGGATCTCAGTTATTTATTGTAAGAGCCTGTGTCAGTAGATGGGATCCCAGTCCTGTATTGTGAGAGCCTGTGTCAGTAGATGGAGTCTCAGTCCTGTGTTGTGAGAGCCTGTGTCAGTAGATGGGATCTCAGTCATTTATTATGAGAAACTGAGTCAGTAGACGGGATTCAGTCCTTTACTGTGAGAGCCTGAGTCAGAGGATGGGGTCTCAGTCCTTTATTGTGAGAGCCTCAGTGAGAAGATGGGGTCTCAGTTCTTTATTGTGAGAGCCTGAGTGAGAAGATGGGGTATCGGTCCTTTATTGTGAGAGCCTATGTCAGTAGATGGGGTCTAAGTCCTTTATTATGACAGCCTGTATCAGAAGATGGGGTCTCAGTTCTTTATTGTGAGAGCCTGAGATAGAAGATGGGGTCTGCGTCCTTTATTATGAGGGCCTGTGTCGGTAGATGGGGTCTCAGTCCTTTATTATGAGAGCCTGTGTCAGAAGATGGGGTCTCAGTTCTTTATTGTGAGAGCCTGAGATAGAAGATGGGGTTTCAGTTCTTTATTGTGAGAGCCTGAGTGAGAAGATGGGGTCTCGGTTCTTTATTGTGAGAGCCTATGTCAGTAGATGGGGTCTAAGTCCTTTAATATGACAGCGTGTATCAGAAGATGGGGTCTCAGTTCTTTATTGTGAGAGCCTGAATCAGAAGATGGGGTCTCGGTCCTTAATTGTGAGAGCCTGTGTCAGTAGATGGGGTCTTAGTCCTTGATTGTGAGAGTCTGAGTCAGAATATTTGGTCTCAGTCCTTGATTGTGAGAGCCTGAGTCAGAAGATGGAGTCTTAGTCCTTTCTTACAAGAGCCTGTGTCAGTAGATGAGGTCTCAGTCCTTTATTGTGAGAGCCTATGTCAGTAGATGGGGTCTCAGTCATTTATTGTGAGAGCCTGTGTCAGTACATGGGGTCTCAGTCCTTTATTATGAGAGCCTGAGTGAGAAGATGAGGTCTCAGTGCTTTATTGTGAGAGCCTGAGGGAGAAGATGCGATCTCAGTCTTTTATTGTGAGAGCCTGAGTGAGAAGATTTGGTCTCAGTCCTTTATTCTGAGAGCCTGAGTCAGAAGATGGGGTCTCAGTCCTTTATTATGAGAGCCTGTGTCAGTAGATGGGGTCTAAGTCCTTTATTGTGAGAGCTTGAGTCAGAAGATGGGGCCTCAGTCCTTTAAAATGAGAACCTGTGTCAGTATATGAGGTCTCAGTCCTTTATTGTGAGAGCCTGTGTCAGTAGATGGGGTCTCAGTCATTAATGTGAAAGCCTGTGTCAGTAGATGGGATCTAAGTTCTTTAGTGTGAGAGCCTGAGTCAGAAGATGGGGTCTCAGTCCTTTATTATGAGAGCCTGAGTCAGAAGATTGGGTCTCAGTCCTTTATTGTGAGAGCCTGAGTCAGAAGATGGGGTCTTAGTCTTTTCTTATGAGAGCCTCTGTCAGTAGATGGTGACTCGGTCCTTTATTATGAGAGACTGTGTCAGTAGATGGGGTCTCAGTCCTCTATTGTGAGAGCCTATGTCAGTAGATGGGGTCTCAGTCCTTTAATGTGAGAGCCTGTGTCAGTAGATGGGGTCTCAGTCCTTTATTATGAGAGCCTGAGTGAGAAGATGAGGTCTCAGTCCTCTATTGTGAGAGCCTGAGTGAGAAGATTTGGTCTCAGTCCTTTATTGTGAGAGCCTGAGTCATAAGATAGGGTTTCAGTCCTTGATTGTGAGAGCCTGAGTTAGAAGATGGGGTCTCAGTCTTTTATTATGAGAGCCTAAGTGAGAAGATGGGGTCTCAGTTCTTTATTGTGAGAGCCTGAGTGAGAAGATGGGGTATCGGTCCTTTATTGTGAGAGCCTATGTCAGTAGATGGGATCTCAGTCCTTGATTGTTAGAGTCTGAGTCAGAATATTTGGTCTCAGTCCTTGATTGTGAGAGCCTCAGTCAGAAGATGGAGTCTTAGTCCTTTCTTACAAGAGCCTGTGTCAGTAGATGAGGTCTCAGTCCTTTATTGTGAGAGCCTATGTCAGTAGATGGGGTCTCAGTCATTTATTGTGAGAGCCTGTGTCAGTATATGGGGTCTCAGTCCTTTATTATGAGAGCCTGAGTGAGAAGATGAGGTCTCAGTCTTTTATTGTGAGAGCCTGAGTGAGAAGATTTGGTCTCAGTCCTTTATTCTGAGAGCCTGAGTCAGAAGATGGGGTCTCAGTCCTTTATTATGAGAGCCTGTGTCAGTAGATGGGGTCTAAGTCCTTTATTGTGAGAGCGTGAGTCAGAAGATGGGGCCTCAGTCCTTTAAAATGAGAACCTGTGTCAGTATATGAGATCTCAGTCCTTTATTGTGAGAGCCTGAGTCAGAAGATGAAGTCTCAGTCCTTTATTGTAAGAGCCTGTATCAGTAGATGGGGTATCAGTCCTTTATTGTAAGAGCCTGAGTCAGAAGATGGGATCTCAGTCCTTTATTGTGAGAGCCTGTGTCAGTAGATGGGGTCTCAGTCATTAATGTGAAAGCCTGTGTCAGTAGATGGGATCTAAGTTCTTTAGTGTGAGAGCCTGAGTCAGAAGATGGGGTCTCAGTCCTTGATTATGAGAGCCTGAGTCAGAAGATTGGGTCTCAGTCCTTTATTGTGAGAGCCTGAGTCAGGAGATGGGGTCTCCGTCCTTTATTATGAGAGCCTGTGTCAGAAGATAGGGTCCCAGTCCTTGCTTGTGAGAGCCTGAATCAGAAGATGGGGTCTCGGTCCTTTACTATGAGAGCCTGTGTCAGTAGATTGGGTCTCAGTCCTTGATTGTGAGAGCCTGAGTCATAAGATAGTGTTTTAGTCCTTGATTGTGAGAGCCTGAGTCAGAAGATGGGATCTCAGTCCTTTATTATGAGAGCCTGTATCAGAAGATGGGGTCTCAGTTCTTTATTGTGAGAACCTGAGATAGAAGATGGGGTCTGCGTTCTTTATTATGAGGTCCTGTGTCGGTAGATGAGGTCTCAGTCCTTTATTATGAGAGCCTGTGTCAGAAGATGGGGTCTCAGTATTTTATTGTGAGAGCCTGAGATAGAAGATGGGGTCTCAGTTCTTTATTGTGAGAGCCTGAGTGAGAAGATGGGGTCTCGGTCCTTTATTGTGAGAGCCTATGTCAGTAGATGGGGTCTAAGTCCTTTAATATGACAGCCTGTATCAGAAGATTGGGTCTCAGTTCATTATTGTGAGAGCCTGAATCAGAAGGTGGGATCTCGGTCCTTTATTGTGAGAGCCTGTGTCAGTAGATTGGGTCTCAGTCCTTGATTGTGAGAGCCTGAGTGAGAAGATTTGGTCTCAGTCCTTTATTGTGAGAGCCTGAGTCAGAAGATGGGGTCTTAGTCTTTTCTTATGAGAGCCTCTGTCAGTAGATGGTGACTCGGTCCTTTATTATGAGAGACTGTGTCAGTAGATGGGGTCTCAGTCCTCTATTGTGAGAGCCTATGTCAGTAGATGGGATCTCAGTCCTTTAATGTGAGAGCCTGTGTCAGTAGATGGGGTCTCAGTCCTTTATTATGAGAGCCTGAGTGAGAAGATGAGGTCTCAGTCCTCTATTGTGAGAGCCTGAGTGAGAAGATTTGGTCTCAGTCCTTTATTGTGAGAGCCTGAGTCATAAGATAGGGTTTCAGTCCTTGATTGTGAGAGCCTGAGTTAGAAGATGGGGTCTCAGTCTTTTATTATGAGAGCCTAAGTGAGAAGATGGGGTCTCAGTTCTTTATTGTGAGAGCCTGAGTGAGAAGATGGGGTATCGGTCCTTTATTGTGAGAGCCTATGTCAGTAGATGGGATCTCAGTCCTCTATTGTTAGAGTCTGAGTCAGAATATTTGGTCTCAGTCCTTGATTGTGAGAGCCTCAGTCAGAAGATGGAGTCTTAGTCCTCTCTTATAAGAGCCTGTGTCAGTAGATGGGGTCTCAGTCCTTTATTGTGAGAGCCTATGTCAGTAGATGGGGTCTCAGTCCTTTATTGTGAGAGCCTGTGTCAGTACATGGGGTCTCAGTCCTTTATTATGAGAGCCTGAGTGAGAAGATGAAGTCTCAGTGCTTTATTGTGAGAGCCTGAGGGAGAAGATGGGATCTCAGTCTTTTATTGTGAGAGCCTGAGTGAGAAGATTTGGTATCAGTCCTTTATTCTGAGAGCCTGAGTCAGAAGATGGGGCCTCAGTCCTTTAAAATGAGAACCTGTGTCAGTATATGAGGTCTCAGTCCTTTATTGTGAGAGCCTGAGTCAGAAGATGAAGTCTCAGTCCTTTATTGTAAGAGCCTGTATCAGTAGATGGGGTATCAGTCCTTTATTGTAAGAGCCTGACTCAGAAGATGGGATCTCAGTCCTTTATTGTGAGAGCCTGTGTCAGTAGATGGGGTCTCAGTCATTAATGTGAGAGCCTGTGTCAGTAGATGGGATCTAAGTTCTTTAGTGTGAGAGCCTGAGTCAGAAGATAGGGTCTCAGTCCTTGATTGTGAGAACCTGTGTCAGAACATGGGGTTTCAGTCCTTTATTGTGAGAGCCTGTGTCAGTAGATGGGGTCTCAATCCTTTATTGTGAGAGCCTGACTCAGAAGATGGGATCTCAGTCCTTGATTATGAGAACCTGTGTCAGAACATGGGGTTTCAGTCCTTTATTGTGAGAGCCTGTGTCAGTAGATGGGGTCTCAATCCTTTATTGTGAGAGCCTGACTCAGAAGATGGGGTCTCAGTCCTTTATTATGAGAACCTGAGTCAGAAGATGGGGTCTGCATCCTATATTATGAGGGCCTGTGTCGGTAGATGGGGTCTCAGTCCTGTATTATGAGAGCCTGTGTCAGAAGATGGGGTCTCAGTTCTTTATTGTGAGAGCCTGAGATAGAAGATGGGGTCTCAGTTCTTTATTGTGAGAGCCTGAGTGAGAAGATGGGGTCTCGGTCCTTTATTGTGAGAGCCTATGTGAGTAGATGGGGTCTAAGTCCTTTAATATGACAGCCTGTATCAGAAGATGGGGTCTTAGTCCTTTCTTATAAGAGCCTGTGTCAGTAGATGGGGTCTCAGTCCTTTATTGTGAGAGCCTATGTCAGTTGATGGGGTCTCAGTCCTTTATTGTGAGAGCCTGAGTCAGAAGATAGGGTCTCAGTCCTTTATTATGAGAGCCTGAGTGAGAAGATGAGGTCTCAGTGCTTTATTGTGAGAGCCTGAGGGAGAAGATGGGATCTCAGTCTTTTATTGTGAGAGCCTGAGTGAGAAGATTTGGACTCAGTCCTTGATTCTGAGAATCTGAGTCAGAAGATGGGGTCTCAGTCCTTTATTATGAGAGCCTGTGTCAGTAGATGGGGTCTAAGTCCTTTATTGTGAGAGCCTGAGTCAGAAGATGGGGCCTCAGTCCTTTAAAATGAGAACCTGTGTCAGTATATGAGGTCTCAGTCCTTTATTGTGAGAGCCTGAGTCAGAAGATGAAGTCTCAGTCCTTTATTGTAAGAGCCTGTATCAGTAGATGGGGTACCAGTCCTTTATTGTAAGAGCCTGAGTCAGAAGATGGGATCTCAGTCCTTTATTGTGAGAGCCTGTGTCAGTAGATGGGGTCTCAGTCATTAATGTGAGAGCCTGTGTCAGTAGATGGGATCTAAGTTCTTTAGTGTGAGAGCCTGAGTCAGAAGATAGGGTCTCAGTCCTTGATTGTGAGAACCTGTGTCAGAACATGGGGTTTCAGTCCTTTATTGTGAGAGCCTGTGTCAGTAGATGGGGTCTCAATCCTTTATTGTGAGAGCCTGACTCAGAAGATGGGATCTCAGTCCTTGATTATGAGAACCTGAGTCAGAAGATGGGGTTTCAGTCCTTTATTATGAGAGACTGTGACAGAAGATGGGGTCTCAGTCCTTTAATATGAGAGCCTGAGTCAGAATATTTTGTCTCAGTCCTTTATTATGAGAGACTGTGTCAGTAGATGGGGTCTCAATCCTTTATTGTGAGAGCCTGTGTCAGTAGATGGGGTCTCAATCCTTTATTGTGAGAGCCTGAGTCAGAAGATGCGGTCTCAATCCTTGATTGTGAGAGCCTGTGTCAGTAGATGGGGTCTCAATTCTTTATTGTGAGAGTCTGTGTCAGAAGATAGGATCTAAGTTCGTTGTGAGAGCCTGTGTCACAACTGATAATGATCTTCGCACCAGACGGCAGACTTTGCACAGCCTTTGGTTTAGCCCTCGTCATTTTCAAGACACTTTCTTCTCATTCGTGATAAAATGAGCGTATTCAGATGGCCCTAAATCAAATTTCTGATAATTTTATAACTGATTATTGTTATCTAAGTGCCGACAATCAAACACAACAAATTTAGATGTAGCCCTTTGGTCTGGATTCTAAAAACGCCTGGTTTTTTTTTTGTGCGAGTTACTTTTTTTCCCTGCGATTTAGAAAGCACTTGAAAGCTGGCGGTGGATAATCCTTTGAAGTAATACAGAATTTAGAGAGTTTAACTTGTATTTTGACAAGGGCTAGCAAAGTCAGGATCAATAGATTAATTAGAGGTGTTACCCCTGAATGAATGGTACAAGAAATCCTTAACCCCACTCCTATGTTTCTAGAATGTTTTATGAATCCACTGCTTTACCACAGTCTCCTCGGCCGAGCAATGCTTTCATTTGTTGACGAGCCTGCAGACAGTCAGATCTGTAACAGTGGTTTAATTCTCAGTACCTGATTTCATATTTTCTGGTTCAGTCTGAGGCGTCTTATCCCTGAGCGTGTATCGCAAAGTACAGGCGGAAGCGACCGATCCAAAGATGAATAATTGGAAGAGATAGAAAGTTAGATAGAAAGATAAATAGACAGATATACAGATAGATAGGTAAGAAATAGAGGGATGAGTAGCTTGACAGATGAAAACATATGCAAATGGATAATGAGATAAATCGATAGATTGATCGATCGATAGACAGATACTTGGATAGATAGATAGACATAAAGGTAATTGATTAAATAAAGAGATAGATGGTTAGATAATTATTTGATATAGCTCTGCTCACCATGACTGCTGAATCCTTTAGAAAGTAGGTTACTGAGGCAACGCACACGTCGTCTGATCGGAGCAACATGGACAAGTTTCCTGGAGGGTCAGCAGGAGACAAACAGTCAATATTTAAATTTTTATCGATGGTTTTCTCGTAATCGCCCAGATAATTGTTTACATCGGAAATAATTACGGCGATATATATATATATATATTCAGTATAAAAAAAATTCTAGATTAAAAAAAAATTATAAATGTTCTAGAGTGTACTTGCCCAATTTTAATCTTTTTTTTTTTTTTTTTGTAAATGATGTTTGGAAAAAAAACTTTTCGAAAATTAAAATAAAATCAATGCGCTTAAATATGAGTGTGAATCCAAACCAATCAAGGAAAGCTAATGCTCATCAATTTTAAAACCGTCGGCGGAATCAATTTTTTTTTTAATATCTCACTAAATTAAAACAGTGTTTTTTTTTTTTTTACTTCTCACTAAATTAAAACAGTGATTAATAATTTTAGTCTTACTCACAAAGGACTCATCCGACAGTGTAGACAAAAGCAACAACAAAAAATGAAAAATGTAGGGTTGAAGGAAAAAAAAGAACCTCCCCTTTTGTAAAGAAGAAAAAGGAGGAGGAATTAAACGCATGCAAAACTCTCGTAATGTTACAAATAAGATATCAAACTTTAGAGAGAATGTAAGAGAGCCTAGCACAGATACCACATTGGGAAGGACCCAAAATCGTATATTGCATGATAGTTTATGGTCTAATTTAACGCTTTAAAAATATAATACTGAGCAACATGAACTGTAAGTTTTGCGACATTTGATATTCATGCTCTATTAAAAGAAAAGAAATCGTTCGGCACTGCCGAGAGATAAAAACGTTTTGAAATATGTTTCTCATAAATATACATGAAGAAAAATAAACCCGCTTAAATCTTTAATTTTTTAACTGGGGGTGTCTTTTATACCGAAACAGTTTGTTTTTTTTTTTTGTAAAGTAAAAATACAAGTTTAATTGCCCGAGTATTACATCTGAATTTTCAAAGCCAAGAGCCATATGTTCACAAACGTGTGCTTGTTTTACTATCCATGATATATTCTAGAGAAGATCTTTTAATCAATAAGGAAATTGGATGACCTCTCCAAAAAGTTCAGTTCAGACTGTGAACTGCCTACAAATAATTTGTTTCGATCTCTAATAATATTTGAATAACAGCTTAAATATTTGTGTGATGATAATTATTGCAACAAAGCAAATCTTTTTTAGCTTAGACATTGATAACAGATCATATGACTGAAAATAATATCTGGTACACATCAATACAAATCATTCATAATGAGATCTGTTGAAAGTGAAATTAAGACGTGAAATAATTCTTTATCTCTGCAATTACAATAAGGATCAGCAATCTGTTGAATGTTCCATGTAATTATGCAAAGGAAATTGAGATAACACTGTTTTCAGTTTGTGTTTTTTTTCTACATTTTGTTATTGCTGAGAAGCTTAATGTTAATATAATTTGTTGAACGCATTTTAAATACAACCATGTAGTGCATTGTTAATAGAACTCACTGAAATCTGAAATGATAGACTGATACTGTTCAATTATATAGAACATTTTGAAGTGTGATTCATTTTTTTTTTTTTCGCCTATAGACTTTGAATGAAATTTCTCTCAAGTCTAATGAAATTATCACTCGTTGTGGACTGGGCTTGTAAAATTCTTCATGAAATCAACCAGTTTAACAAAGCTAATGATTGAATAGTTTAAAAACAAACAAGTGTGCAATCACTTAAGTTCATATTGGGCTACTCTTTGGTGGATAATAGTTTGGACAAGTCGTATTCGAAAATCAGCAGAGTTAAACTGCTTTTTCCGTAGGAATATAAATTAGATAACCCTAAAGTACATTTTTTTTTTCTTCCAAGGCCAGAATACGTTGAAATTTGAGCTGCAAAGTTACCTTGTAAAGGTGGTGAGATGACACATTGCGAATCAATGCAAATCTTCACTGGTCCATCAGGCAGTTGCAGGCAATCGGAGTCGAATGAGCTCCTGTGCTTCTTGTGGTGAAACTGTCAGACGAGGTTAGAGTCAGAAGAGGTTTACAAGTGAGAACTACCTCAGTGGTCGCATATCAGAAAAACTTTGCCAGTAAGATTCTTGGGGCATTAAAAAGTCGGAGAAGGGTATTTTTTTAATAATATCAGGAAGGATTTAGATTAATGAATGATGATGAATAACTTTGAAGGCTGCACGTTTTCTCTCTCTCTCTCTCTCTCTCTCTCTCTCTCTCTCTCTCTCTCTCTCTCTCTCTCTCTCTCTCTCTCTCTCTCTCTCTCTCTCTCTCTCTCTCTCTCTCTCTCTCTCTCTCTCTCTCTCTCTCTCTCTCTCTCTCTCTCTCTCTTGTCCATGTGCATCTGTTCGATTTCCTACATTTTGGTATTATATTTCGTTCTAAATTTATGCTCTCAACTGAAACAGGGTAAATTGTAAAACCAACGAACAATGGGTTATTTGTTTCCAGACTGTGTTTGCTGGGTTGCGCTTTTCCTTTACTCACCCCTGATTTCTCCATGTCGCACACGCTAATCTTGAAGCCCGAACTGCGACGTGAATCTAGGAAACAACAAAATATTCCGCGTTAGGTTGTAAACTAAGCGGCCTGACCATGCCTTCGTTTTCGACTCTTGCTTTTAAAGAGAGAAAATTTGGATTGATTAGTCAAACAATTTGGCTTCATAATCCTTTCCTCTAGTCACGACTTTCTCAGTTCTTTTTTGTAAGTGTTTGAAGATCGTTGTACGTAGGACGAAGAGAGTGAGTTTCAAGATCCAACATTACATCTCTGGTCTATACCGTGCTACTTTTAGTGCACCATCAGCCGACGATCGAAGAGCCGTACTCACACGTTGTACACAATGTAGCACAAAAGGAAATGTGCAGTAATAAAATTCAAATCGTCAAGGATGGGGGTAGGGGTGGAAATGTTATTTACTCAGCTTAGGGAAGGGCCACACTGGGAGCGAAGCGGGCAGGGAGAAGCGAAGCGATTTTTTTCAAGTGGCCTAATTGAGAGCGAATGACAGTGGGCGAATCAAAGCAAATCCATGCTGCACTTCTTGTACAAGCTGTCATTTGATTTGACAATGATTAGGAAAAGACTAGCATTGCTGCTGCTTCTTGATGATGATTATCCGAAGAAGAAAGAAAGAAAATTATGGGTGCATCCAATCAATCGAATGCGACAAGAACATGGAGAATTTAATTGACGATGAAAGCAGATTTTTTCAGTTACTTTCGACTGAGTCGCGATTCCTTTTTTTGTCTGCACGAATTGAGGATTGAGGATAAAATCAAAAGAAGGACTACAAACTTCAGAAAGCCAAACGCTATAGCTTGCTGACAACAATACGTGTGTAGACTGTGTGCACCAGACAAACTTGTATTGATAGAGCCTAGTGAACTGAGTGAAAGTGCAAGTGATATCCCAGCGAGCGAAGGGAAATGGTCCAATCTCTCGCGCCGTTTCGCCACGGATCGCTCCGCATCGCTTAGCTGGCGATGTGGCCAGTCATCTCTTTATTATTGTATTTAATGTTCCCGCTTCGCTTCTCCCCGTCCCACACTTCGCTCCCAGTGTGGCCCTTCCCTTAGAGGTTTTAGATTGCTATCGCTATTTCTTCAAGTTTGATGATGATATTAACGTGAAAGTGAGGTGGGTGTGGAGCCATTTCGAGCACACCTTTGGATATCAATACAGCAAACTGAAATTTTACTCGATC
The DNA here is from genome assembly GCA_033675545.1 of Elysia crispata. Taxonomy (NCBI): domain Eukaryota; kingdom Metazoa; phylum Mollusca; class Gastropoda; family Plakobranchidae; genus Elysia; species Elysia crispata. The sequence continues at coordinate 906,749 of JAWDGP010000422.1, forward strand.
CAATAGCGCCGACCGTTACTAGCTGCTTGATTACTTTGAACAGAATGATTGTTCTACAGCTATCAAATTACAATGTAGCAATGTAATTTTTACTTACCTTTACTCCTAACTATCTAGGATGACTACGTGTACCTGCGACCACCCAGAACCTCACAATGAGATACACTTAATAAAAATACGTGTAGCAAAGACAGCGATCACTTGAACTAAACTACGAATACATAATATACACATTAACTATTAGCAGATCCACTACTACCTCGCCAGGAAACAATAAGACACTTGCTTGTAGTCGAACTAATGCATTGGCCTGGTCAGAAGTAGAAAGACACAACTGCAGAGCTCATGACATCAAGGCCCATCTATCAACCCTAGGAAAAGTCACTTCCCGCCCAGGAGCAACCAACAAGGCGCGTTTCCCTAGAGATAAGTCTAGAAGTCACCAGCAAGACAACCAACCCTAAATAAAAATCGATACCAACAAGGCACATCCGCTAACCATTGACAGAGCTGACGTCATTATGGCCGACATGAACAAGACAGTTCTACCAACATTAATAGAGCTAATTATCAAGGCCTTCGCCAACAGCTCACATCCACAACCATTAATAGAGCTAACGTCATTATGGCCGACAAGACACATCTATCAACCATTAATGAAGCTGAGGTAATTATTGCCTATGTCAAAAAGATATTCCCGCCTCAAACCATCCTAAGAACTAACTCAGATCTAACCGTCACCAACAAGACATACCTTCAAACCATCAGGAGAGTGAACTTGGTATGACCTCAAACTGAAAGACATACTTATCATCTTTCATCATCATTATTAGCCCAGTTGCAACCAACATGACACCCTCACGCTCACACGTCAACTATTAGTAGGGCTCATCAATATCACCAGCCTGGTCGTTCCTACCAGTCATCAGAAAAACTTATGCTGTTACCCAGGTTCTAAATAACAAGACCTCATCGTTCATCTACAGAGAGACTTGCCGCCCTGCTGCTGATACTACCAACAAAACTCTTTCCAAAACACCAAGTGACTCCCGGCAGAACAAATGGCTACCCAAATGCATGGAGCAGGATCTCATCGCGATAGTGATAGATTTAATCAGCACCGAACAGTCTTGACGGTTCCTTAAGGCCACGCATGTCCAAAGTCCGACCCTCTGGCCAAATGCGGCCCGTCTTCAAATTTACATTGGCCCGCAGACTCTGTCATAAAATCTTTAATAATTAAACGTTAATGGTTCAAAGAATGTCAGGTTGAATGGTCGACCCCCACACATTTTTATGTCACCAAATGTGGCCTTCTTTGCAAAATGTTTGAACGCCCTTGCTTTAAGCTATACTACGATTCGCACCAGCCTTGTCCTTGGCGACTTTTGATACATTAGAGAGATAATAGTAAAATTGACGTCTGACATTATATATATATATATATATATATATATTTTTTTTTTTTTTTTTTTTTTTTTTGCATCGCTCACCGGAAATAAACCTAGATCCTGACTAAATTTTTGTTTACTAAAATAAAATTTGTTCAAGATTACCATGAGATCTTTCACATTATGCTAGATCTAAAATTACTTTTACATTACCCAGTGTAGAGAATTTATATTTATGTGTTTGTTTTTTAATACGAGTTATATGAGAAAAGAAGTGTATATATCTATATTATCCTCTAAAACCACATTCTCACCCCGTCCGTTGTTCTTGATGTCCAACCGTGCGTGGGGGGTGGAATGACAAATTAACGAAATGTGAAGGTAACTTACTTTTAATATAATATTTGGGTTTGGGCTGAGTTCGCGAGTTTAAGTTTTTTTGTTTTTTTTTTGGTAAGTACCGATACTAAATGGGGTTGAATCCTTGCCTAACTGAGGGAAAACAGCTGATTTAATCATTATTTTGTGCTTTCTCAATCTATTCGAAGATCCTCCGAAACGCTCATATTAGAAGGCTTGATAGAACATGTATAAACAAAGGTGCCACCAGAATGCGCTGCCTCGTAAGAATTCATGAGCGTTTCAAAGGTTGTTGTAGACCTCATAGTATGAAGTGTGACATCACTGAAGATGAGTTTTTAGATGATGATAGTACCAATTATTACGAGTCAGTAACTTTTGTAGGAAATCGAAACTAGAATGCCCATCCAGAAATCTCAGGGTCTGGATCTGCCGTCGCTGCTTTAAAACTTCTATCTGTGAAAGGTATGAGGTTTCATTATTTCGGAGCTATCTGCGTGTTCTTTGAGAGTTGTTTTCCCGTCTCCTACTCCCAGCTTTCGGAGTTGGTAGAAGCAGCAGGAAAGCGATGAAGGCAAGCGAGTTGATCATCGACTGAGGTCTACCAGTCGGATTGCTCCAAGTCTCCTAGATGTTACTTCTACTAAGTTCTGGCAAGAATACTGGATACGGGTTATCCGAAACCTATGCCAATTCAATGTTAAATTCAATGTGCAGGGCATTCTGCACTGTTTTTGCATACCATACACACTCTTTTTCCCCGGGTTTTTCATGCAGTTTTCCCACACACGTAGTGGTTCAGCGCTGGATTCATGAAATCTGACCCCTGCGCCTCGCGCAACCACGGTGTGTATGGTGGCTTTTAATTTGAAAAGGGAAAAAAAACAAACGAGCTGCTGCATTTTCAGATAACCTTTCATAATGGAATGCCGCAAGACATGAGAAATTTTATATGCTGCCTACCTATCAATAAAATTCTCTGCTAAGCAATGAATAGCAATTATCGTCTCTCGCATTTTTGTAGAGTACATATACATGTATAATTTTCTTTTCTTTTTTTTTAGCAGTTTGCACGTTTTGTACAACCTTTTTTTTTACTTGACTTAACACATTATGAGAGTCGCAAGTAGCGTCAGCGCTTTCAAATGGTTGAAACTCCTTAGTAGGAGTACAATCCAAAGATTATTTGCTTCATGTGCTAGAAAATATTTAAAGCAGAGCTATGTATGACTCTGTGAAATCACATTTTCTCTCTTGAGGTAAGAGTGAATTTCACTGACTTCAAAATTGATTCAAAACTCATTTAATCAATGTACTTCCAAGGCAAATTCTAAGTTGACGTTGTGCCAAACAAAACCCCAGCCTAGAATGTTAAAACCTACGTCCAACAAACTGGTCGAATAGAAGGACGAAAATAGTAGAAAGTGAATTGTATGAAAAAAAATTACCTACGAAAATATAAATTTAAAACGCTAAAGTAAAAGCTGTAAAGCTGTGCCAAATTTTAAAGTTTTATAGAATCAGAAAAGGCATTGTAAGTTAGTATTTTGGTATTAATATCATCTTAATCGCATTTGATATATCCTGTTTGTGACGAGCTTAAAGTGCTGTAAGAAGGTGCTTTTGAGTCAACAAAGTGCGCTTTCTTTGTGTTTGCAAGTTATTTGCTTTATGATCGGGATATAAGTTTAAGGTCAAAATTTCTACATGATCTTAAGGAAAAAAGAGTCTGTATGGCTTTTACTTTCTGGTGAAAACTGACACTGACTGCAACACATGAAATATAGTCAGAAGAATTTATCACGACTGGTTCTCATGGAATTGAAGTGAACATCCTCGCGGCAGTGCTTGACGTCTGAGATCCCACATTATATTATTTAAATGTAGGTCTATTAATATTCTCAAGTCAGTTTCAACGGCCTAAATTTACATATCACCTAAACCATTTTTTTAAAAAAAGATGAGATCAGTGCACAAGGACAAGGCTTTCATCAACTCAGAAAGTCATTAATTCGATTCTAAATGTCTTGAGAAATGGCTAAAAAAAAAAAAGAAAAACTAATGAGCAGATTTAGAATTGAACTGTCTCCCAATCCTCACCATTTAGTGCAGCTGTAAATTGGAGCTTTCTTTGCTTTGACATCTGGCTAAGTTACCCTACACAACTTACAAGATGATGAAGGTATTTTAGTTATTCCAATATTTAAGATATTCGGATGCAACCTCACTACTAAGGTAGTGTTAAAATTGAGTCCTGAATTTCAATCAAATATTTCTCTTGCGTCAATTGAGATCTTTATACAACATTTAAATAATATTAATCATGAAAATGACAACAACAATGATAATACATGTAATAGAAGTAGTAATAATAAATATCACATTATAATACTGTACAACTAATAATAATAATAATAATAATGCACAGAAGAAGTAAATAAAAAATTATAGTTTTTCGGCAGTTAGTCAGCTTTATATTGTGTTTTAAATCAGTATTAAAAACAAACTTCACAATAAGAAAACAAAATTACAGATACATACATGTATACTGCACACAAAAAAATTAACACAATTAATGGAACATTATTAAAATTGATAAAACTGAAACATGAGTTTGTAATTTTATTTACAAATATAAAAAAATAGGCTGTGTATAATCAAAGGCTATGAACCAGCAGCTTTTCTCTTCATGGCCCGCTTTCCTTCTCCCTTTTTAGGTTTTACTTTTCCCCTTAGTGCTCTTAGGCGTATCATTTCCTCTTTGAAATCCTGGTGCTCATCTCTGAAGAGAAAATGAAAAAAACAACACTTTTTAAAACAGTCGATTCAAAGTCCCGCAAAAAGTCCTAAAAAGTGCTCTGCCTTGCTGAAATACTTAGCGGTGCATTTATTTAAACCTGCATGATAAGGAATTTTGAAACAATGAAAGGATCCATAAATCAATTTGGAATGCATAAAATTAGCTAACTATGTTATCTTATCACAGAGATGGGTTGTTTTATGACATATTATTCCTATTCTTTGAAAAAGAGTTGGAACAAGGGTAAAAACAAATGATTTATTCCCAATGTTATTGTCATTGATGATTGTATCTCTATTGTATATTTACACAGAATTCTTATTATTTGATCATATCTGTACATTGGGGGTTATTTTGTTACCCCAGGGGTCATCCTTATTTTTCTTTAAAAATACTTATAACTGAAATTTCTTCCTGAAGTTTTCAGTGTTCCTCAAAATTTTGTATTGGCAATTGAATGTGTTGTTTATAGCAAGTAAATCTAAACTAAGCTGACCATAGTCATTCCTAAAAGAAGCAGTGGGGGGAAATATGGCTAGTGCTAAACCGGGAATTAATCATAAAGAGCCTTTTAGTTATCTCAAGGAATTGATTCATTAGCCAAGTAGTGATTAAGGAATAGCAAAATTATGCGAAAATTAATATTCTGAACTGACCATTCCAACTTAGGATAATGATTTATTTCATAAAATACAAGTGAAGTGGTTTGTTCTCCAGGTGTATGGACAGGTCTATGGCACTAAAAAATGTAGGGTGCATTTGTCACCCCCCATGTGCGGATACTTTTTTTTTGCATATCAAAAATGCGGGGGGCACAAAATTAGTCTCAATATATACCGATATGATTGTACAACACTTTGTATGGATAGGGTTAAAGCAATTCTTATTCATCTAAACCTCATCTCATTATTTTGATCCTCAAATCACGTAAAAAGTGTCTATTTGATATTACTTCACTAGCGATAGTTCAAATATTCAAAGGATCAGGACATTTGCACCATAATAAAAGAAAGCCAAACTAACTGGTGCCTCAGTATGAGGTAGTAAATAGTAAACAAATGCAAGACATGAGAACGAGGTTCAAAAAATAAAACAATCACCTGAAAAGCCCATGATAACGTAAATTTTCAAAAGCCAGATCGATCTTCATATATGGGGGATAATAGTCGACCTCATCAATATCCTTGTGTACAGGTTTTATGGCCAATTGTCTCACAATTTTCTCATTTCTGTAGCTTGTGCCTTTCACCACCTGGCCAAAGATGCGGGCAGATAAGAAGGCCATGCGTCGAGCATATTCACTCATTTTCTGGAAAAGCAAAGGAGAAGATGGTGCGCTCCATTTCATATGTCTATCAACTCCTGCTCCACAATTTTTATCGCTTTCATAGCTCAATCTGAAGATCTATCCATTCATGCTATGTTTTATGCAAGCACATTTATAAGAGAACACAATGAAGAGGAATTAGAAACTGAAGTATGATATACATGTAGCAGCTCATCAAATTTTAATAACACTTGTAGGATCTATGCAGCACACTAAAAAAATGACCAACATTACCCCATTTTTGTGACATGCTTTTTTCAAGGATGTTTTAATGTCACTATGCTTAGCATTTTGATTTTGTTTAGTTTTTATGAACATAACTCTTATTTATAGATTTTATTCCCATCTTTATGTTGAAGTCACACATGTGACTCCTCTTTTTCTTTCGCTCTCTCTCTTTTTTTTTTCTCTTGTCCATCTTGTTCTTCAACTCTTCATCCTGTCTTTCTCTATCTTGTTTTTCTTTTTTTCCCTTCTGCCCTTCTCAACTCTCTTTTTCTCTTGACTTGTCTCTCTCCTCTCTCTTTCATCTGTGAGGGGGGCTTACTTCCTTCCTTCAACCTAGTCTAGTAGGGATCAGCACCAAAGCACCCCAGACAATACAAAGTACAACAGCGTAGACGTTAGTTCTAACTACAACACAACTCAGGTGCAAGTTATATAAAGTAAAGCTAAAATTTTATTAAAAAGAGGGAAGTGATGTTAGAAAACAGGAAAATAAAGAAGGTCTCACAACTAAAATCCTTTCACAGGATACAATTTCCGTCAGGATTATAAAACCAATAAAATTCAGCTCAGATAGATCAATCTAAGTCAAATACTGTTAAAGATAACCAACAGAAGGATACAGTGTACAACTCTGGCTAATACAATTATACAGCGACAATCGAGCTTATAAACTTATCAGTAATCGAGAATTTGGAAAAATGAAAACCAAGGAAACAAAACTCAGAGAAATAAAACCCAAGGAGATAAAATCCAAGAGATAAAACGAAATAATAATAAAACAAAACGGAATAAAAACAAAACCCAACTAAGAAAATAAACGTGAAAGTAAAACCCAACCAGACCCGCTGTCTGTAATAAAGAGTTACAACATATTAATTCACAGTCGCAGAGATTAAGAGCAGTCAAGTTATAGTTTACAAAATAAATCAACAACCATACAAACGTGGGTCATGATTATACCTCTAACTAAACCTTCTTCCAGCCCACTGTTACAGAGAGCCAAGCATTACTAGAAAAAATAGAATGTAGATTATGCACTCTCAGTCTAGCGCACACACAATCTCACTGAGCGGCATGCTCAACCAACCATAAAATAAACGACAACAGTCGAAACATTAAATTAACTTCAATAACTAGGCAGAAATCTCAACAGCAAGTTTATTATTATTATTAGTAGTAGTAGTAGTAGTAGTAGTAGTAGTAGTAGTAGTAGTAGTAGTAGTAGTAGTAGTAGTAGTGGTAGTGGTAGTGGTAGTGGTAGTGGTAGTAGTAGTAGTAGTAGTAGTAGTAGTAGTAGTAGTAGTAGTAGTAGTAGTAGTAGTAATAGTAGTAGAGCAGCAGTAGTAAGATGACTAAGAAGAAGAATGGAAGGAAGAATAAAATGGCGCCAAACAGTCGACCACGTGCTCACTTGAAGATGGTACTCAGTCTCTGCACTAAGTCTGTCAGGCGCCGCCCGCCTCTCCAATTATCATATCACTGTCTAGCAGTCATCATAATGTCAAGGGAAATAACAACCGTAAAACTATAAGTCTTTAACCAAACCCGGATTATAGCGAATATAAAAGTAAGGTAGACATGCAAAAAGTAGATTAAAATACAAGCGTAGTTGAAAACAAAAAGATAACTATTACGTAGGAAGAAAAAGAAAATGATTTAACATATTAAGCTAGCGGCTTTGTTTTACAGTTTATTTTAGAGTTAATTCTAAGAAAAAAAGTAATTTAGTCTAATTTCTAAACATTTTTTGTAACAAAAGTCATATAATAATAATAAAGAGAAAAAAATAAGTTTTACCTTGCACACGATTCACGAATGAGCTACATTAACTTCTCTTTAATTAAGGTACATCAAAATGGAACATTGGTCCCCACGTGGCTTAGACCTTCTTAAAACTTTAACACAGTAAGAAACGCGTCTTGTCACTTTGGTGGCTGGAACGAGAGTGACGAGAACGTGCGCTAGTTGGGGTCCTAACTACAGCGAGCAGATACATACACAACCAAAAAAAAAAGATCCTTCCTAATTCATAACCCGACAGGCTGATAAACAGAATATAGGACTACAAAGAGAGCCAAATATAATTAAAATTATTAACTATAGACGTATAGAGATAATGCGTTATTCAAAAGCATAATGATGAAAATAACAGCGTAATGTTACAGGTACTATTTAGAAGTTTCTAGATTTCTGCTAGAAAAAGAGGGAACTAAAAATAACAAAATTAACAAAGAACTTTAGAAAACTCGAGGTGCGCCCAAATACCTGCACCTATGAGTCAACAATGCACCGTCGACAAGGACCAATGTGCACGTCGACCCCTGTGCAAGGCGACCAAAAGGTGTCTCACTCCAATAATCCCGACTTGTGATTGTTAGCGAGTTGCACCCCTTACACATCTTTCTCATTTGTCTCTCTGCCTGTCTTTCTCTCTATCTTGTCATTCATTTTTGTGTTCTCTCCACTCCTATCTAAATTCGCTAGATAGATTAGAACAAGTTAACTTGGAACTATCGCTTACTAACGTAACTAGTTTCTCTGCGCCTAAGGACTGGAACAAGAATTTCTTTTTTCCATGTCCAATTTTGAACGAAAGGCTGACTAGAGCAAATAATGATACGCTCTAACCTTCACCTTGGTTATGCAAATTGATGGCTTCCATTCAAAAGAAAGGCAGAAAGGGGGGGGGGGGGGCATTAGAGATAAGTTCTCTATCTTGAGATCACACTTTAAAATGACAAGAAAATGAACTGCTTAAAAAGGCAGCATCTAAAAAACTGAACCAGATGCTACGGTTGTTCTGAGTAACAGCATTATTTCAATGTTAGCAGAGGTTTGGAGATATGCAGCCAGGTCTAGATTTAAATTTGTCTCAATTCAATCATTTGAAAGATAGAAACTATAGATACATACCTAGATCTAGATCTAGAGGTCTACCATGTAAGCTGAGCCCAGATAAACTTCAAACCGAATCAAGTTTGAATGACAAAGCCCTCGGCCTACGGACTGCTGGTTATGAATAGGATAGATCTAGCTTTTCTAAAATGAAAAGTGCAAGTACATGTACGTGTGGTGTCAGGTCGATATCGAAAAAGGATTATCTATCGAATAATTAATAATTTTAAATTATTTACGTATGGATACACAATTTGATCTGAAATGAACATAAATTATTTTTTTCATTAGCCATGGAAAAGTTTAATGATTTTGTGTGGGCAAATTAACTGGGTATGATTTGTCTGTAAAGTTTAACTATTCTTGTCTTTGTTTTTCTCAGTAAATAATTTGTTTTCTGGATAACAAAAATGAGAACTTTGTAAGCTCATTTAAAGTTGTCTCCCTTTTCAGGAAGTTTTCCTATGATCTGTTATGTCAAAGTTATCTGCTCCTTCATAGATCAAGCCGAAAGGTAATTTGGACATCAAGTTTCGTCAAGGCTGAGACGAAATGGAGTCCCTTATCCCTGTTATCAACAAACTGCAAGATGTATTTAACACAGTTGGTTCAGAAACTATTCAACTTCCTCAAATTGTTGTAGTTGGAAATCAGGTAAGCTTTTCATGCTGACTTCATATCACAGATTGCCCCTTTTCATTTTGATGACAAGGCCTAGATCTGGATTTTCCTCTAGATCTAGATCAAGAAGTCTAGAATAGATCTAGACAGATTTAGATTCTAGATCTAGACTCTGAGAGATTTTAGAATTTGATCTTAGTCTAGATTAGATTTTTTGATTCCTCAAAATCTAAATCTAGACTAGAGGCGATATTACCAAAATCATAATCTACATTATATGATCTTTGGCACTTAAATTCAACTTAAAGTTTCTATAAATTTTGTTTACATGAAGGTCATCAAAGAATTTTCTAGGACCTAGATATCTAGATCTAGTTTAGATCTAATTACCTTTCTACCGACTCATCAGATGAAATTAATAGTAGTTCATGTAAACAAATTAAGCCAGAAATTGCAAATTACAAGGCTGAAATTTTCAGTTGTAACATAGAATTTAAATTAATTTTACCCTGTCCGAGATCTAGATAGTAGCTCTAGATCTAGTTGTTGAAAGTGTGGAGCGATTTCAAGAGTTTTATGCATAAAAAAATAATGGTGGAATCAAACCTGTTGTTCCTACAAAATTACATAAGACTAATAGTCTAATTTGAAAAACACCACGGACAACCTTTTGGTCCACCCAGATAAGATGTTGAAACGATTTGGATCTAGATCTAGATCTATAGGTCTACTCAAATAATGACATTAATGTGGGACCTGATTTAAAGTTGCATACATGCTACATTTTTGCTAATGATTTATGCCTATGGTTGTTGGCCTGTGGAAGACACAGATTTAGCTACAGGATTTTCTTTGTATAATTATCATATTATGAGTAAAGTATTAATTACATTTTAATATAGGCTAGTTTGAAATGAATTTTAATGGACCAGTGCCTTCATCAGGTTATAATTTAAGCTTATTTATTTGATTGAATGAGAAACTCCTAGGGTATAAATAAAAGGTGTTTTTCATGGGTGCCAAGTCAAGGGCTGTACATCAGATGAAACTTGAAGGGGTTAAGGGACTTAGGCCTAGACTTCAATCATTTCAAGATCTGCATCATTGGTAATCAGTAGTGAAAAAAAAAGTGAATAAGAAGCCTATATTTGATTATTTCAAACCATGGATTGGACTCTAAAATCTTTACTAAATATGGCGTGTTAACAGTGAAAATAGTCAAGATTGGATATGCCCGAGCAAGATAAAATAACAAGGCCTTATTATAAATAAAGACAAGCTATAACTAAATATTCTGTATTTTATAGGCCCATTTTTTGCTTAGAGACTACAAAGTTCTTTATATTGAACTGTTCTGCAATATTTAGAAGCTTTCTGAAGACTAAGAGATATTCATTTCAGGGCACAGCTGATAATATTATAAGTCAAATGGAATAAAGTGCTCTAAATATGAGCTCTTTATATATGGAGACTAAAATTAATTTGTTTATTTTAAGCTCTAGAATTATATTGGCCCCAACTGATGAAGAGAAAGGGTGAAATTGTAAAAAAAGCTTACTTTCAAAGATGGGATCTGTTAGTGTTATTGAGTATCTTATTGAAATAAAAGTAACTGCTCTTATTTCTTCATTTTCATTACAACATAGTGAGCCCATTGTGTGTACATTTAGCGGGCTGATTTTTTTCAGGGGTTCCTTCACCTCCTTTTTTATTTTTTTTTTCTCTAAGCAATTAATTGTACTGATGAAAATTAAGTTTGTTAAATTTTTATAAAAGCTTTGGCTAGGCCTTGAAGCAATTTATAAGTAATATCACCTTCTTTTTTTTTTTAATCCTAAAAGTGCAAAATTATCAGTTTTAATCATCTAAATGTGAGATAACCTTTAGATACCTGTAGATGCCAACTGAAAAAGAATGTCTTATTTATATGCTTTAAAACATTGGTCCTCAAAAGAAATGAACTGTTTGTTAAGTAGCAGTGCTATGTTGATAGATATATAGTGAAGCTAATTTAGGCTAGTTATAGCTGTAAGTCAAACTCAAAGTAGATGGTTTTGGTTTCAGTCTTTCTCTGGAACATCTAATCATCCATAGTTTTGGCTTGGCAGAAAACTGCTGTCACCATACAATTCTTAGACAAACTCTTGGGGTGGAAAATTGATCGAAGAACATGAATGGGGCCAGCTTTGTTACAATTCAAAGGATCTCCAGCAGTGAAATAATTCAAATTTTGTTTCCTTTATGTATTTCTAGAGCTCTGGGAAAAGTTCCGTGCTTGAAGCATTAGTTGGCCATGACTTTCTGCCACGGGGTACAGGCATTGTGACCAGGCGGCCACTTGTGTTGCAGCTATTGCATGTTTCAAAGGACAATGCAAGGGCATACAAGGAGGATGGTCGTGAGTATTTTTAGTCATAAAGAAAAGTCAGGAAATTGCTTGCCTTTCTTTAATACTGGAGGTAAATTTATTAGTTTTTATTCTAAATTTTTTTTTTTTGTAGCACTCATAAATTTGAAGTAGATACATTTACTCTTGTTTGTTCTCATAACTGCCTGATATTTTTCGTCTTAGCAAGCCCAAATGTGCAAGAATGGGCTAAATTTCTTCACACAAAGAACAAAGTGTACACTGATTTTGATGAGGTGTGCAAGGAAATTGAGAATGAAACAGAGCGAATGACAGGAACCAACAAGGCAAGGACTTAGACAAGATATATTTTTATTTTTAAATGAACTCAGTTATGGTGCACTAGTAATATTTTCTTCTATGGTCAAAAAAAAAAAGTTAGTGTATAATTCTGAATGGAGTACTGTATTCATTGGGGATTTTTTTTGCTGTTATTTTTTTTACATAGCAGCAATACTTTTGATAGGAAAAATTTCAGCTCCAGTGTGATCAGAAAGGTTTTGAAAAAAAGATATTCCACAGTAGAAAGATTGAGAATAAGAAAAAAGGGAACTCTACGCTGCTATTGAATTTTGCTTCAACTCATCTAAATCTATGGCTCTCAAATGAAGTACAAACTGAATTTTAACGTTCATATTGTTCAAAACTACCACAGTTTGGGGCTTCTGTAGCTCTAGGTTTGAAAAGTCAGGCTTTTTTTTCTTTTTTCTTTTTGTAATTTAATTTCTAGCGAAGATTTGCAGTTTAACTGACAAGAATCTGGAGTTCATCATAAATAAATAGTTGAATTTTTTCTCCTTGTATTGTATGATTTCTGGCATTAATTTCAAATATCTATCTTTTTAATTGTACAGAAAAGAGTTTGTCGTACTTATGGTAATAATTTCCCCTGCAGGGCATTAGTTCGGATCCGATTGTACTGAAGATCTTTTCACACAAGGTTGTAAATCTTACCCTGGTGGATCTACCTGGCTTGACTAAGGTGCCAGTGGGGGATCAACCCCCAGATATAGAGCAGCAAATTCGAGAGCTCTGTGTGCATTACATCTCCAATCCAAATTCTGTCATTTTGGCAGTCACAGCAGCCAACACAGACTTTGCTACATCTGAGGCCATCAAGTTGTCCAGAGACTATGACCCCGATGGTGAGTGAGAATGTTTGGGGTGATGAGAAACAGTTTCAGGGGAATTTAAAAACAGATTTAGATGTGTAAACAGGTAACATTTTTTCTTTGCAAAGAAATATTTTCATTTTTTCACATATTTTTTTAAATTTTAGCATTATTCACATTATTTTCATACAATGTAAAAAATTTTGAACCATGAATGTCCTTTATCAAAACCTTTATGTACTTGGCAATAAGCAAATAATACTTCTTTTCCTCCAATTTCTGAGGTAGTTGCCACTATGTCACTCAGCTCATAACAGGTGATAAAATAATTCTTCATAAGGTTAAATGGCCCATGAAATTTCCTTTTGCATATCCTAGCTGATGATGCAGTCTTTATATGAGATTCTAAGCTTTTCATCTCTGACTTTTGTATTATTGCTGATGCCATTGGCGTTGACTGTCCGCAGATTGTTCCCTGTGCTGAGTAGCATACCATAAGTGAAACTCTATAACTGCCAGCTCATCTTTGTCATATGCAAAAGGCAAAGTTGTGATTGTCTTGCCACCAATACTAATGTCCCTTCATGATTTTCTAGAGTGTGAAACAAGTTCTGTCCTCGAAAATCTGGACGAGACTAGAATGGGAAAATCAAACAGCAGTCTTACTCTTGTAGTTAGTTATGGAAGTAAACTTTCATGTCAAATTTTGTAAACTATAGAGTCTCAATATCTGTATGCCACTCTCTGTAAGAGGATTTTTTTTAAGTCGATAGACATGTTACCTCTATTTTTCTTGGTATTGGAGGCACCATAATGCTCAGTGACGATCTTTTACGCTGTGCCACGTTTTGAGCAGAAACCTGCTTTTTTTTTTTTCTTATCCTTAATCTGTATGTGCCTTTATGGTTTGATATGATCTTCAGCCTGACAGTATGGTTGGATGATGAGAAAAAGCTGTCAATGGTTTTATGATGGGTAACAGCAGAGCCCGTTCTGTACATTATACTTAGATATTGTTGCATTAAAGACGCAGATCAATATACACAAATCGAGAGGGAAAAGAGTGATCTTGGAAACTGTGGACGAAATATATTTACTATTGTTAGAGCATTGTAGTCATGAAATTCCCAGAGCCTTAAATGTTTGTCGCTTGAAATGGCTTCGCTGTATCTCACTTATGTGTTTTTCCAATTGTTAGAAGCATCTTTTTTTTTAATTTACAAGAAACTTTTTAATAATGTTACACTGAGCTGTAAATGATGACAATGGTTATCAACATTTTCTTATTCTTTTGAAAGGCCGTCGAACACTAGGTGTAATCACCAAATTGGACTTGATGGATGCAGGCACAGACGCTATGGATGTATTATTGGGACATGTTATTCCAGTTAAACTGGGAATTATTGGTGTGGTCAATCGTAGCCAGCAGGACATAATCAATAAAAAGGTTTGTGGGGTTTTTTGCTTTATGTCTCTTTATTATGACTATATATATATATATATATATATATATATATATATTGTTGTTGTTTTTTCTCTACCCCTTATCAAGAATAATTTTATGGATTTTTTATTATTATTGAGAAATACAGATATTTATGAGATCCAAAAAAAAATCGCCTCATGGGCCATCTAGGATTGACGAGGTCCCAAGTGAAGAAATTGACACTGATTGTATCATTGTTAATAATTTCATATATGGAACTCTTTACTCACCACTGTGTCTAGTTTCAACTTTAGAACATACATTTATGGATATTTGAATTTCATAAAGCAGTTAATATGCAGACCGAAACACTGAGATTTTATTCATGTTGAACTGGGCCTGCAAAATTTTCAATTAATCGGTCACGCATCAATTTTGAAGTGGGATTGTAAGTTATTCTGCTTGATGAGAATTACTTTTCTCCAGTGTCTAACGGTTTGATTCTTTTTGGAAAAGTTTTTAATGTTGGTGTCTAATTATTAGTAAAATGATTTTTTCAGAAGTCTCATGGTTTGATTCTTTCCCACCTGTCCACAAGTCTTTGGCAGCCAGACTAAATGAGTTGCATAATACACTTTAAGGTGTTGATACATAGAACAATGAATTTAGTAGTGAAAATTGCATGAAATCGTCAAAATTTTCAGTATTTTATTTCTTTCGAAATAATTCAGTCAGAACAACATTTTTACTACAATATAAGCTGTTAATGTCAAAATGGTGTTTGTATAGGATCATGGTACTTGTGAATTAGAAGTTAAAATGGTACCCAAGTATGATTTTTTATTTTTTTTTGCTTTTTTTTTTATAAATACTTTGTGCTTCTTTATTTGCTCCAATAGAATAACTTGTCATGACTATTTGTTTGTTGTTTTTTTTTTTTTCAGGATCTCCAAGATGCTTTGAAAGATGAAGCATCTTTCCTTCAGAAGCGATACCCATCAATAGCCAGTCGCAATGGAACAGCTTATCTTGGCAAGACATTGAATCGAGTATGACTTTAATTGTAAAAAATGTATTCGTGTCTCTTTCATTAATGAGAAAATTTAAACACTCTACTCAAATGATCCTTTACGCTCCAATTCAAAAAAAGAAAAAAAATTCCTTTATTGCACATCATTTTCCTATGCCTTCTCTTTGACTTATAGATTGTTTTGAAAGAATATTAAATGCTATCACCATTGCTTTGTATAAAAGTTTACTTGTATAGAGGGGTAAAACAATACATTTGCCTCAATCAGTCTACTGCTTGGGTACTAGAAAATAGGACTGTGAGAAAAAAAAATTTGTAGAGTTTTACTTGTTAGCAGTACTTAGGACTACCTTTTTTGAGACAAATATAAAACATGGTAGAGGGAAGATGATGGTCTATAGTTGTTTTCATTAAGTCTGTAAGATGGAAAAATGTAGTGCAATTTTGTTTTTCTCACTGCATTTTTTAATTATATTAATTGTTTCCCAATTGTACCAAAATTTATCAATTATTTCTGTCTCAAGTTTCCACAATCATTTGTCTCTTCTATCTTTTCCCAGCTTTTGATGCACCATATTCGAGATTGTTTGCCTGAGCTCAAAACAAGAGTGAATGTTCTCATTGCCCAATTTCAGTCCCTGCTCAATTCTTTTGGAGATCCTATCACTGACAAAGTAAGTTTGATTAATACTTTTTCATGTGCATTTCTTTTGAGATGGTTGTTTTTACAGCCTTTCATGTTTAACATTTTGAAGATATAAAGCTTGCATCTTAAATGTTATTATATGGTTTTTTTTCTTCTGAATTGACCATGTTTAAAAATAGTGTTTTCTAAAGATAGGGAGAGATGAATCGACTTTGAATTTATAATAGCACAAAAAAAAAGAATAAGCAGAATGCCTTTCTTTAAGTCTTCAGCACTTTTTTATTATATTCTGCTTCTAGAAATATCAAGCATGTTGTAATATTCAAAGGAAAGGTAAGATTTGTCATGCACAATTAATAGTGTTCATGTAAAGAAACATTTTTTATTCTTATATTAGAATACTATTGTATTTCCTACTGAAAATTTACTTTATATGAGTGTTGTTTAAAGATGTTTGATATGGCAAAATTTCAGAGCCAACTTCTCTTGCAAATAATTACAAGATTTGCATCAGCATATTGTAGCACAATAGAAGGAACTGCAAGAAACATTGAAACATCAGAACTGTAAGTAATGATAGGAAGATTGCATCTCAACTGAATTTTTGTTGTACTTTAAAGAACACCTGGTAATCTGGACTTAGATATGAGTATATACCACACCTAGAACTTTTTATGCATGTGAGGACACCTTTCAATGTATTAGATAAAGTTTAAGAAGCAGAAAAAGCAATAAGTTATCGTAAGTTTTCTTACTCTCTGTCTTCCTCACTTTCATAAGCTTTGAGATGTATAAAAACAATCATCACACAAGATTTTGAGTAAGGTTATGCAAGATCTAAATGTGTCAACATGTGAGGAGGAGCCAGCATATGATGTGGCCAAAATAAAAATAGAATGATGTCAATTCATTAAATGTTTTGCTCCTTCGTGCATTTATAAAGAGCATCAAAAGTACATTACTGGAACAAATCTGTTGTAGCAACTATGAAAACTGATTGCATACTTAGTTATCTCTCCAATACACATAATGTTTAATAAAAATTTATTTTATTGTTCTACTATACTCCTCTACCAGCTGTGGAGGTGCCAGAATCTGTTACATCTTCCATGAAACGTTTGGCCGAACACTGGAATCTGTTGATCCTCTAGGCGGCTTGAACACAAGGGATATCCTCACAGCTATCAGAAATGCTACTGTAAGAATCTTTCCATAAGGGAGAGTTTGGTTTCTCTTTTTCTTTTGATTGTGGAAGCATTTGAATTGGGCCAGAAGTACATTCTGTAATGGATGATTTTTTTTTTTTACATTTTTTGTGTTTAAAGCTTTTTTTAAATAGTTTATATTACAATCAAGCACAGATTCCTTGATTTTACTGGGGAAGTTTTATGTGTTAGAGGAGACTGTGTTCAAGCAATCTATTTTTAGTCCTGAATTTGACATTTGGGTCAGCTTTTGCGAAGATTTTGAAGTGCATTAACAACTTTTTGAGGCTTTGTGTTTTTTTTTTAATTGCTTCCATACAATTCCGAGCACTATGGGGATTCACGTTTTGGAGCATTTTCTCTACTTTTAGTAATTCAAATAGCAGATTTATGACAGATAACTCCAAACTACCCGATCTGTAATTCCCAACTTGTTTTATGTGAAAACTTGTCTCTGAACCCCACAGCTTACTTATCACAAACTCTTGACGCTAGATCTAGAAAGAGACTCCAGGTCTACATTCAGATCATGATTACAAATTTTTTTCTAACTAGGTATAAATTTGTGTGAGTGTGATAATTGAAATGGTTGCCAAACAAATTCAGACTACTACTACCACTTAAGACAAGCCCTGTACATACAGAGTTAATGAATAAAAAATTGGGAAAGAAATAGAAGTGTACGACAATTTTACTTCTTGAATTCGATTTTGAATTCACTTTAGTTGGTAGAGCAATTTTATTCTTTTTACCTACCTCTGTTTTGGATTTAATCTTCTTTCATGCTCTTACACCATGCTTTTGTCATTCAGGAGAAAGTCTCATCCTCTTTTTTTTCCTACTTTTTGTATGATAATTGGTATAGAACTGCAGGATATGTTCTGTCATCATAGCCAAGGATGCTGTTGACTTGTACCATCTAGCATGACATATATGTCATCCCATCCTAATGCATGGTAAACATTTTTTTCAGGAAAGTATTTGATGGCATTCACCATAGCTACTTTGGCATTGATGTTTCTTGTAAAACTAGTGAAAGCTTCACTTAAGCTTTGGCTTTCCTCGTCAATACACAGTCATTTAATCTTTCCTCTTTCTTTGACATACAGATGAATTTAGTTTATCACTTGTGCAGTTGCTTGGCAGAGCTCTCTCACCATGTTTCTTCCAATAGGGCAGTCCTTCATTTGCTTCAGGCATCAAAAGATTGTCTGTATTGTTACTCTGTTTGTACCTGAGGTACAACTCAGGTTCATTTTGGCCTTTTCTACTTGATGCTTATAATGAAAAGTTATGCATTTTTACAGCTATTTTCGAATTAAGCATAATTCAAAGTACTCATTTAAAGGTCCATATAAAATTAAAAAAAGTAATCAGAACTTGTTTTTACCTGATAAAAATGAGCTTGGGGACTCTGTTATATAAATATTCTATCATTTTATACTGGGCAAAGGCTATTCAAAATAGGCAAGTTTTACAAAATATTGTTATAGTTTTACAAAAACGGCTATTTTAACTTCCTTCAAACGAGTTGAGAGGTGTGTTAGAAAAAATTCCCACACTAAAATGGGAATCAGGCAGCTAGTTTGACAGCTTTTTTTCTTCTTTGTGAAATAGACTCAGAGGTTGTTTGTTTTTTTTTTAAGTTTTTTTTTTGTGTGTAAATCTACCAGGGCCCAAGACCAGCACTCTTTGTACCAGAGATCTCATTTGAGTTGCTGGTGAAGCGTCAGATCCGCAGACTGGAAGAGCCAAGTCTACGCTGCGTAGAGCTGGTGCACGAGGAGATGCAGAGGATGATTCAGCACTGTGGCACCCAGGTGGGTTATGATCTTTGACTTCTAAGTTAAGTATTGACCATCAGGGGCAAAGAATTGGCAGGGCTTTGCTGGTTACATGGCACGGAAGATCCATAAAGTTCAGTTACTATTGTTAAGAAATAGTTGTATTTTCAACATTACTTTTATGATGTGCTTGATTTTTTTTCTTTTCAAAACAAATGAAGATTTGAAAGGGGAGTGGCCTAGAAAATTTAACAAAATACCAAGAACAAATTCAAGCTGTTTGGAAATGGGTGATCTTGAAAAATGTTCAGGTGAAAGTGTTGATCATTTAGATGTTTATGTTGGGAGTGATAAAACATGTAGAGTTTAAATTGTCATTTACGTTTCTTAAATTTTTCTTTAGAGAATTAGGTAATATCAGATTTACATCAAGTAACAAAAATATTATTATTAACTGTCTTATAATGTAAACTGAATCTGCGATGTTCCTATTTTTTTTTTCTGTAATAGCAAGAGATGTTACGCTTTCCAAAACTACATGAGAGGATTGTGGATGTTGTTACCAACTTGTTAAGACAACGGCTACCCCCAACAAATACAATGGTAATGCTCGATATGTTTTTTTGCCTTGTGAGGTTTCAAAAATAAGTTCAGTTTGGAATAGACATGGATAGACAGAGCATAAAAACGCTGGATGAAAAAATAGATTTGTCTTATGAATAACAAATTTTTATCTCATTGGTACATGATTTTTATATTTTCCTTGACTTTTTTATTCACTATCTCTAATGTACAAAAAATATTCAGCAGATCCTCTG
Organism: Elysia crispata; assembly: GCA_033675545.1. Taxonomy (NCBI): domain Eukaryota; kingdom Metazoa; phylum Mollusca; class Gastropoda; family Plakobranchidae; genus Elysia; species Elysia crispata. The sequence continues at coordinate 926,799 of JAWDGP010000422.1, forward strand.
CACTAGAAGAAACACATTTTCTTGTCAATGCTTATGATATATGTGTTGAGACTCATCCTTTTTTGTAAGTCCTTTTTTCCCCTTAATTTATATTTGTAAAGATGTACCTTCATCTTGTGGTGGCATAGGTTAGTGCAAAAGAATTTTAAAAACCTTAATGCTTGTCAACAGGTAGAAAATTTAGTTCAGGTTGAACTGGCTTACATCAATACAAAGCATCCAGACTTTTCTGAGGCCCATCTGGTGCACCGAGCTATGACCAGTGGTGGATTGGGAATAGACCCTGACTCACAACGCAGCAATCAGCAGCAACAGCAGAAGAACATGCTTCAGGAGAAGGAGGAGAGAGAAAAGGTGGGAGATCAACGCCATGGTCACTTCTTAGTGGAGGAATCTGGACAGGAGAAAATCAGCAGCAGCAGTGGCAAAGACTCAGCAGTAATGAGAACGGGGGCAGTGCTCTTTTTATTTTGTTGTCTCATCCTCACCATCATAGTGTGGTTGCTACAGTGTGGCTTAAAGGCTAAAGCTGAAGTTTTGTGGCTGCTGCTGCTGCATATTTTTTTTTTATAATAATAAGTGCAAAATCTTTGCATGGAAACACCTTTCAATTATTTTGTAAATACTAAAACATTTATCTGGTGTTTGTCAATATGCTTGTAGTTTTGCAGCTTTCTTAAAGCTAGACTACAAATTTGTCTATTCTAGTTTAGCTGTTGCCAGAAGCCTGTTTATTATTCTTTCGTTATTTGAGGAAATGTCTCTCTCTCTCTCTCTCTCTCTCTCTCTCTCTCTCTCTCTCTCTCTCTCTCTCTCTCTCTCTCTCTCTCTCTCTCTCTCTCTCTCTCTCTCTCTCTCTCTCTCTCTCTCTCTCTCTCTCTCTCTCTCTCTCTCTCTCTCTCTCTCTCTCTCTCTCTCTCTCTCTCTCTCTCTCTCTCTCTCTCTCTCTCTCTCTCTCTCTCTCTCTCTCTCTCTCTCTCTCTCTCTCTCTCTCTCTCTCTCTCTCTCTCTCTCTCTCTCTCTCTCTCTCTCTCTCTCTCTCTCTCTCTCTCTCTCTCTCTCTCTCTCTCTCTCTCTCTCTCTCTCTCTCTCTCTCTCTCTCTCTCTCTCTCTCTCTCTCTCTCTCTCTCTCTCTCTCTCTCTCTCTCTCTCTCTCTCTCTCTCTCTCTCTCTCTCTCTCTCTCTCTCTCTCTCTCTCTCTCTCTCTCTCTCTCTCTCTCTCTCTCTCTCTCTCTCTCTCTCTCTCTCTCTCTCTCTCTCTCTCTCTCTCTCTCTCTCTAGCTCTCTCTCTCTCTCTCTCTCTCTCTCTCTCTCTCTCTCTCTCTCTCTCTCTCTCTCTCTCTCTCTCTCTCTCTCTCTCTCTCTCTCTCTATCTCTCTCTCTCTATCTCTCTCTCTCTCTCTCTCTCTCTCTCTCTCTCTCTCTCTCTCTCTCTCTCTCTCTCTCTCTCTCTCTCTCTCTCTCTCTCTCTCTCTCTCTCTCTCTCTCTCTCTCTCTCTCTCTCTCACACGCACACACACACAAAAACAAACAAACAAACAAACTCCCCCCCCCTAATATGTGTGATTATTAAGTTTTTGTTTTAGGGGATAAAAACTTCTTCACTTCAGAGTGGTTCTCTAACATGACAAATATGAAAATTTCTATTTTTCTCAACCCTCTGTCATTTTTATTTCCCCATAGCTTCAAACTTACATTTTTTTCAATAGTAATATTACCAGCTAATTTTTTCACAGTATTAAGATTTCCTCTTTCATTTCTCATATTAAATCAGGTTTTTTTTCACCTGTCAGCCCAATATTTTTTGTCCATTTCTCCTGATTACATTCATTCTCTTATCTTCTCTTTTGCAAGGGAAAGCCTGTGCCAGTGCCTTATCCTAGGGCTGGTGACGGACAAATTAATCTTAATATTTTCAAGGAGGCGAGAGCTGAAAAGGTAGCGTCAGTCAAATTAAGCCTCGTTTCCTTGTCATGCTTTGCAGACTTTAGAATTCTTTATTTTATAAATGAAAGGAAAGTTGGAATGGAGCAAACTATGTGTTTGATAGAAAAATAGAGATGAGAACTTTTTTTTTTTTTGAGGAATTGTCGCATACGTTTTTATTTTCTCTAGGATGAAGAGAAAAAACACGATACTGAAAACTGGATTTTCAGCCTAAGCTCCAGCTTCAACACCCTGTTGAACACTTATCTGTTGTTCTTGATTTGATTTTTTTTTCAAAGCTTCTTTTTTTTATTTGTAATTAGCCTCCATATTTTTATTGAAACTCCAAATGGTATTTATTTCAAGGACATTTTTTTGTTCTGTCATTTTTCCTTTAGGTTTCAAGTGCCCTGAACTGTTTTTTTTTTATTATTTACATTTTGTGTGTTTTATTTTTCCAAGACATTTTGCGCATTTTGCCCACTTTTCCTGGATCTTTACTTTTTACTCACTTTCAATGTTATATAAATATAAGTGTTCTTGGCGATATTCTGGGTTGGTCTTTCTCAAGTCTATTTAGTGCTGTTTCGTTCTTATTTTTAACTTGCAAATGTTTTTCTAAGTTTTCTTTTGTTGCTTATGATGTCAAATTTCTAAGCATATCATTCATTACCAACTGTCTAACTAAATAAAGTATCGTAAAGTATCATAATTCATATTCTGTAGCAGAGTGCCACAAAAGATATATACCCAACGATAGTACAAAAAATTTCACTCCTCTTTTCATTAGTCATGCAAATAAATTAAAAACATTAACATAGAATGTTCATAAATGTACATAGCAAGTATGATAAAAAAAAATTTTTTTGCCTTTATTTTTTACTTTGTTTTCTTGTGCATAATTCTATTACATTGTATATTATTATTATATCTTGCCTATCTCTTGTCAGATTGAAATTATACTGAATGTGTATCATACAATTCTTATATATAATATGAATGTAAATTCAAGCCAGAGATAGGGTTTAAACCTGTGAAAAAGAGGGAAGTTCAGTTTGCTACATTCTAATTTTGGTTTATCATGGATATTCCCAGCACATGCACAACCATCTGTTTGTAAACAGTGACCTTCTTTTTCCCAGAAAAAAAAAATGTCATGGAACTTTTTTAACAAACTCATTTTCAAATTCAAGGACAGAAGAAGAGGTCTTGGTCTTAATGAATTGATTTCATTTTCATTTGTCCTTTTTTATCCTCTTTTTTATGGTGCCTTAGGATATCAATATGTTTACATTTTTTAACCCAAATGTATGTGACAAACCTGCTTTGTGCTTTTATTCAAGGAATAATTCTTGCTTTGCTCATCAGAAGATCATTTTTTGGGTTTTTTTTTTTTTTGTTGTTTTTATTCTCTTTTTTGCTTTCCTTCACCACTTCACTTTATTTCTTAAGACCCCAGTTGTTGAGAACGGCAGCAGCTGGAAAATAACCAACCTGATCCGCTCGAATCGTCTGGACCAAACAGTATCTACCTCCTCTGCTAATGACAAGTCTTCGTCGTCAGAAGCATCTGGCTCCCAGCCCCCCAGTGCAGCTAGCAGTGCAGCGCCCTCTCCTGCACGCTCCAAGAGAGGCATCAACTTGCTGCCAGAAGTGGTGCGTCTTAATCCTTGATTGACGGATCAGACTTATACATACAATCAACCATTTATAACCTGGACATGAAGTCGAGAACCTGATGACTTTTCAAATCCATTCCCATTTCAAAACAGACTTTTGAGAATCATGTTTTTGATTCAACGAAAGAATTTTTATGCTTTGGTTTCTTTCAATGAAAAGTTTCAATCAGGCATATCATATTATTGTCTTGATTCCAACATCTAATATGACCATTTTTCCTTGCCTGGTGCGCCTAATATTTTAAATAAAATTTAGTCAGGATGAGCAAAATAAATTTTTTTAAATAGGTCTCTTAAGAAACAGCATTTTTTTTTAATAATTTTTTAAATTCTTTAGGAGAACCTCAATTGACATAGAAATATGAAAAGAAAGAAAGATTGAAGATGATAAACTTTTCCTCTCAAATTTGTAATGGACAAATAAAATCGGATTTCTGTGAACTTTTTTTGCAACAAACCAAAAGGTACTTTTATTGTTTAAAAGAAACAAGACAACTATGAATACTTGAAGCATTTTAGTTTAACATGTTGCTTTCATTGTTGTAAATCATAAGACTTTAGCATCCACTTCAAATGTTTACATTGATAATATTCTCTGCATCAAACAAGATTACAGGAATTAGCATATTCAACAGACCTTTGAATAGACAGTGCTTCCAGTTTTCCGCATTTCTGCGGAAATCCGCGGTTTTCGTTTTCCGCAGGTCTTTTATCTTCAAAAACAACATATAAGACTAGCATTAAATAAGAGATAAATTTGTGCCTAGGTGCTGTAAAATGGCTCTATTTGCGAGATAATTTCCAAAATTTTCCACGGGAGCATGCCCCCGGACCCCCTTAGAAATAACTTGCGCCTTCCGCGCTCGATTTGCCTGGCTCCTTACAAAATCCTCGGTTTTCAGAACATCTCACTGAAAGCGCTGATAGAGTAACAAATATTGATAAAACTCTGCATTCTCTTTTTACTTAGGTTTAAAAACATTTTTTTTTCTATTTTCAGCCAGAGCAACCCATTATGAAACTTTCAAGCAGGGAACAAAGAGATTGTGAAGTGATTGGTGAGTTTTTCTTCAGTTTGCTAAGAGCAAAAGTTTGCGTGACGTTAATCCAGTGTGACTAGGCATAGAAATAGCCCTACTTTATTATGTTTTTTTTTCCATTTTCTTCTAATACAATTAAATGTTGCCGACATTTGCAGAGGTATTTTTATTTTGCCCTACCCCATTTTTCTTGTCCATTCTCCCTTTTAATCTTATCATAGACATAATCTATTTCAAAACAGCAAAATTTAACCAGTGTGTATCAAGCTTTTTTCTCCTTTTTACACACAGAGCGCTTAATCAAGTCATACTTCATGATCGTGAGAAAAAATATCCAGGATAGCACTCCCAAGGCCATCATGCATTTTCTGGTCAACCATGTGAAAGACCACTTGCAGGTAATACAAACTGATCATGGATCATTTGATTGATCCTGGATCTCTCAAAATGTCTTGCTTAGGTACTGGTTTAAGTATTCTAAATCTCTCTCATCTTTTACAAGTGTATGAAAATTACAAAAAAAAAAAAAAAAAAAAAAACAGGGAAACACACAAAGAGGGAATGAAATCTTGAAAGGGAGCTTGGAGGTATAAATACTGAATTAGATTGATTATTCCTTAATTTTCCAAGACCAGGTATTATCTATTTTATTTTTCTGAAGACATATATATCGAAATTAAAAGTTTATCTTCTTCATTTTTATTTAAGGCTAAATCCATTCAAATCCTCATATGCTATCCAAAGTATTTTCTTCCAGAATCAGCTCTGGCCTGCTAGCACGCTTTATTTTACACCTGACTGAAATATATTTAAGATGCATATCCATAATATAGGCTGAATCTGGTGAATGAGAAAGTGCGCAGAAGATTGTACATTGTGGCAGATAACAAACTCTATATCTAATACGCTTTCACAAAACTTCTTTCTTAAGAAAATGCATCAGCATTGGCTTCGAATTTCAGCAGCAATTTCCTAACTACTCTTCCGGGACAACAATCACTATGCCATTTTGCTTCAAAAACTGTTAATGAAATAGCTCTGAGGATGCTGGGGTTTAACCTTTTGCTGTGTAAACCAGCCAAACCCGGCCTAAAATGGAACCGAGTCTCCTGTTTAGCCGGGCCAAAAGCGGCCCTGCTATACATATCTGGCCACGGGTTAAGCCGACCAAACCTAGCCTTGACGTTTCCCTTTGTTTGAGGGTTCTATTTTGGATGAAAGCAGGGGTGCATCCTAACTAAAAATAGAAAATTACAACATTCTAAATATAGTTGAATAGCTTCGAGCCAGAATAACACTGGATTCCTTGACAAAGAAAGCTCGGGTAAGCCCTAACACTCAGCCTTGCAAAATTTGTTCTGACTAGCTCTACACATAGCTTTTCTTGCTCTGACTGTGACTTCCTTTTATCTTTGATTTACCATGGAAACTCCAGGTAGCGCCACTGAGCTAGACTTTGAGTCTAATTTTGATACCAGCTCCGATCCTTAATTGAAAAAGTATAACTAAGTTGGAGCGAAAATATCTAGAGTCTAGATCTAGGTCTAGATTCAGAGAGATTGGTTCGATGTTTCATATTGTTACAGTTGCATACGTAATATTTGCCTCTGTTCACATCCCAATTTTGGTCCTACATAGCCTAGCTTAGTTTTGCTCAATTAGAAAAAAAAAAAGAAATCTTAGATTCTACATCTAGATCTAGATCTAGATAGATATGATTAGATGGAAGATCAAAAATATTTTGCTTTGCAAAGTGCCTTCACTAAAATGATGATGGAAGCTTTATTTTTTCTGGGTATGACATTATTTTCAGTTTAGTGAGCTAGTGTCCTAAAAATTTATGCTGTGTTTTTAAAAAAAAAGCAGGTTGATCTTATGTTTATAATGTGTTTGACTGTGGTTGTGAATAAGATTTAGATTTTTTTTTTTTGCGCTTTTAGCTTCTGCTCAGTGCTATCTCTTATGAAGTTTATTTTGTAGGCCTAGGCTGTTTAGTGTGTTAGTGTTTATGAAAGTCATGTTTTGGATTATGAAAACAAAGACTAAGAAAAGTAGGTTGAACTATTCCCTTTTTATATACAATGCCTATGTCTTTTGTTTTTCCTCTTGAATTTGTGTCACTCTTGTACATTCTCTTGATTTTTTTATTTTTTGTGATTCTAGTGAATCTGCATGCAAGGGGTTCAAATGAAAATGAAGGAAAATGATCAAAATTTCATAGGTTTAACATCGATAGTGGCCTAACTACAGATTATTTTCTAGAACTTTCCTGTAGAGCCCTCATTTGACCAAAAAAATGTAAACAAACAAGGTTGTCCCTGTTATCAGGAAGCTGAAGGTAGCATTCAAAATGGCCGCTGCCTAATGTACACAGCAAAGGGTTAAGTCAAATCTGGACTTGGTCACTGAAGACTAGAGGGATTGGTTAAAGATCGGCAGTGCAAAATGTCATTTCCTTTAAGAAAGCTTTTACGTTTGCTTTGTCGCTCTTTGTATTACTAGTGCATCAGAATTACCTCATGCTTTACAGAGAACAAGACATACTTACTACATAGGGCAATATGGGGTATATCTAGATAGGCATGTGGGTCACATAGAGGTTGTTTGATAAACTTAAACTCTTCTAACCATTTCATTCTGTGTGCTTATTATATATTCTCAGAGTGAGCTGGTGAGCCAGCTGTATAGGAAGGAAGAGATAGAGACCCTGCTTGAGGAGTCCGTGCACATTGCGGCCCGGAGGAAGGAAGCCTCGGAAATGCTGCAGGTTGGTTTTTTTTCCTTCCATGGACCTTTGGTAAAACTTCATATTTTAGTTTGCTTGGTTAAGTTGGCTCAAAAGCAGCTTTTAAATTTCGAAGACACTAATTTTCCTCAGTTCAATTAAAATATCTGAGGGTCAAGTGAGACAAACCAAATCAGTTATTTTTTTTCCACTCAAAACGAACAGTGATCACCAAGAAACAGATTCTCTTTCGTTGATGGTCCTGTTTTTGTACATTGCAGGCCCTGAGGTCTTCTTTTACAACATCCTGGGTTAATTTTTTTTTTCATTTGGTTTGAATGGCACCTTACATGCATTTCATTGGCATAGCTCTGGTAGTTTTACAACAGGTAAAATGATTTTTGAAATTAATTTCTATGAGCATGAGACTTTTAATAGTATGATCTCAATTATACTTGTCTTGAATTCTCTTCCACAGGCCTTGCAGCGAGCTAGCCAGATTATAGGAGAAATTCGAGAGATTCACTTATGGTAAACCAGGGGGCTTATATGACATCCAGAAAAAGAAGTTAGAAAATTATTGACTTTGCAGTGAGGATGCATCTCCATCAGCAGTTTTTGTTGCCCTCAGACCATCTCCACAGCTTAAAATTTTTGTTCGTGCCAATTCATCCATAAATTTACGTCAGGCTCAAAATTTAGTTACCATCAAAGCCTCAAAAGCCATAATATGTGTAATCTGCTAAAAGTGCAAAGAAGGTTCAGATTTTAAATTGGTACCGGAATATAATTTATTTGTTACAGATATTTTGAATTATAAAATGGTAGTATGTTTTTATCAGTTAACTGAACTGCTTTAGTAGTAGCTGCATTCTTTTTCCGTTTTATGTATGTGACAAGCAAGTATTTTGGCCTTTGAAGAAGATCAAAACAGTCAATGCCTTGCTGGACTAATGTGAAAATGTTGGTTTTTTTTTAGTCCAAAGCTGGACTTCTTGGGAGAACTCTCAAAACCTATCTGTACTGTGGGAAAAAATAACATGTCTTGATAGAGCAGGCCTTTTCATGATTTTCCTTGATCTGGTTCCCTGTATACCAGGTCCCTATGCTATTACAGTCAAAATATTCGTATCAAGATCTTTATCTGAACAAGTGGTGAGCCTTAACATACCAGGTATGCTACTTGACAAATGAACAAATTTATCATCTGTGTTAAAAACTTGCCCAGCACCTGAGATTTGACTTGACTGAGATAAAATGGGAAGAGAGGGATATTTGTAGTTCACTTCATATAAAATTCTTCAAAAAAAAAAAAAATGAAGTATAACTGATTACAGAACCATTCTACCCCTCAGCACCTTAAATTTTTTTTATACAAGTGAATTCTCTCAGGATTAGGTATAAATGTAAGGGAAGTTCCAGCAGCGTAGGATAATTAGGCGCAAGAAATTTTGTATTTTAGTTTGAAAATAATTATACCTGTGGTGTATCTGTGCACGTTATGATTATTGAACTTCTTTGCCCTTGTGGATAACTTTTTTGTTTGCCCTAGAATTTTGATTTTTTAATATTGTGTTCAAAATGTTGAAAGACATGTCATGTTTTGCAAAACTTATTCTGAAAAATCTCCTAGTCAAGGAAACATTGATTGATGGAAAACTGATAAAAATAACATTTTATTTCTTTCATCTGTTCAATAGCCCAATACTTTAACTTTGGTTGAAGACAAGTAAGGAAGGAAACATCATTCTTTAAAATGCCCTGGTGGTATTTTTAGTCTCTTTTTCTTTGAGTCTCTCTCTTATTTCCAAATGTTGATCTTCAGTTAGAAGTGTCATTTGTAAAGGACACAAAAGAAAAATGTCTGGATTCTTGATTTAGCAGAAAATAGGAGTTATTTTTTTATGTCATAAGCGGTGTGGCAGAATTGGTCTTAAAACATATGATGATGCAAGACCAATTGATGAGTGAGAAAGAAACATTTAATGAAATTTTTGTCAAATTGATTTGAAATTTGTAAATATAGGTATTGATTTTGAAAGAAGCAAGTGTAAAATTGTAACACTAATATGTAAGTGAAGAATATGTCATTTTTTTTTCCTAATAAACTACATGTTTCCTAAAGTTCTACTCTACATAGTGCTTGATTTTAATTGAGTACAATCTGAGCAATCTTCTTCCTCTTTTTGCATTGTGCAATGTAAGATCATATTATATGTATAATGAAAGAGAAGTGGCATGGCCATAAACTTGTCTTGCAGGTCATAAGATATGTATGTTTATATTAACTTTTGCTTTTTTTTTTAACTATTAAATATGTCTACAATAGTTCTGTGTTTTCATACTACTTGATCTCACTGTTGTTTGTTTTTGCTTATGTGATTCACACCAATTTTTTTTTTCTCTTTGTTTTGTTGAAGTACATTGGCTTGTCCTAAGTTGCAAAAAAAAAAGATATGTGTTATAGAGTTATCCTTTTAATTTTGTTTCGTTAATAAGTTGTTTTTGCTGTTATTTAAATATATATTGTGATCTGGGTGTCGTATTGGAATTACAGTTCTTTCTTAAGTTAATCAACCCTTTCAGGCATGTTACAGAGAATGCGCATAGCAGCCTAAACGAGTCAATATGAAATGGTATAACCTTACTTGATCATTAGAATTAATAAACATTACAAGGAAACAATTGATTATTATCAATTATTAAGCAAAATGTAACTCTCTACAATTTTAAGATTTAAGAATAATTTCTCTTGTTACGACGTTATTCACTCAATGCTTCAGGCAAAACAAAAAGCATGCTGAATAGAAAGAAATTGTAGGAAATTTAAGTGTCTCATAGGGCTTTCAATATTTTAGCCATTATTATGATTATTATTATTAGTTACAGAAATTTTGTTAAGTTTGGTCTACACTTTCAAGTCAACACATTTAAGGGAAACTTGTTTGTTTGTCATTTCTATTTTGTATTTGCAATGCTTAAAGTCAACTAATTTTTTCAGTTCGGAGGTGTTCACTTTATCAACTGTAGTAAGAAAGTTTTGTAACATATTTTGTTTTGTTCTCTGGATCCAATATTGGCGTTATATTTTCAAATTCAGTTTGATCAACAAATTGCTTTCATTTTTTACTAAAGTTATTTAGGATCAGGCAAATTATCATGAAGTATTGAAAGTAGATTTCTGACTTAAAGTTATATCTCTTTTCCATATTACACATCTTTGTAAAAGAAATACCTTTGTGCTTTTGGTGTGGAACAGATGTTATCTTCTTAATTATTCAATCTTTTCAAGACCCACTTAAACTGCATGTTTAAATATTTAATCGATTACTCAGCTTTTGATTTGGAAATGGCTCTTGTTAAAAAGCTTTTTTGTTTGAAATTCAGATGCATTCATTCCTTGTTACTTTATAATGCAAATTGTTTTATTTTAGATTGTGTATTACTTTGCAAATTGAAGTGAAGAGTGTTTTAACCAATATGATTTTAATGGATTTTATAAATTTGTTTTACAATCAAGAACACAGCGTGTAAACAAGAATCTATAAGGAAATATTCATGTAATATTTTTTTTGTAATCTTTATGTAGCTTTAACATTGTCTGGCAATTTCTCAGTGTACCAAACTCATTTTGCATGTCCTGTATATACACAACATATGATAAATTTACAAAAAGTGAACAAGTTTTTGATCATTTGGCTGCTGTCAATGAATTGTTGCTGAACTTCGAGCATTATAGCTTGGACTCAATAACTGACATGAAAACTAATTTAGGTGATGATTTCAGATCAAAAGACAATCTGATTCATGAAATTTTTGTTTGTTTAACAATTCCTCCCTTGTCTGTGGATTAAAGATACTATATGAGCAAGCTGACAAGCTGAACGGAAAGACAATGGCTTTTTTTGTATACAAGTATGACATAGAAATTTCAATATCAGGATGAATTTATCTGAAAGAGAATGTGTGATTATGGGGATAATAAAAAGTAGAATTTGCAATTAGCAGCTTGAAACATACTCATCAGGTAAAAATTAAAGCAATTTCCATAATGATATCACCCCTCCCCTCACCCCACTAAATTTGCTTTAACCCAAGAAAAAAGTTAGATGTACTTATTCGCAATTTTGACATTCTAATAAAATGATTGGTATCTATAAGAAATATTAAACAAAAGAAATTGTGATTAGTGCATTTAATACATCAACAAGTGTCCTCATGTAGTTGCTGTGTAAAAATCTCATCAGCCCCGCCCATGAGTTAGATCCCTTATTATTAATACAGTGGGAGAAGAATGCCGAAAGTCAGTGTGCCAAATTTTGTGGCACTATAAGAGTAACGTGCTGAAATATGAGTTGCGCTTTGTAGGGTTTGCAATAGATGAAAAGATTCAAAGCTTAAAACAGATTGTTTCATGGCTTTTCATTCCTTGAGAAGAAAGCTAGTTTTATATTTCAAACTCCTTCACAAGGATTTACATTTTTTGAACAGATAAAGCAGTTTTGATATATTTTTTCTTAAGATTCTTGATCTCCATTTCATTTCTAATTATACATGAATTACTGGCATTTAGAGAGAGAGAGAGAGAGAAATACGATTGACATCATTAACTGAAATTATCCCGATATTTGTATTTGATGGAGATGCTATGTTGAGTGTTTCTTAAGATTTTGTTGTTATTTTTTTGGTATGAACATTTGGCACACAATCTAATACTAATATTCTAATATAATTTTTAAAAGCTATGTTGTAATCATGCAATGTTTTTGTAAAACTAAAGACTGTCTTTTACTACATGTGTTCATTGTCACAATTTTAAGATCATTTATTGATTTAGCCCAGCTCACATTTTGCTTTGAAAGCAGTTAATTCAGGTTGTTTTCAAATAGTCTTAGTGCTAAGATTAACAAGATGTTTGAAATGATATATTATATCCCTCATAGGAAAATGTAAGTAGTAAAATTAATATGTATTTTGGATAGTTTGCTGTTCGTAGAAGAATGTAAGGCAATTCTCTAGAAATGTTGTATGCACCACCTTAATTTTTTTTAAAGTAATAAGCTCTGGCTATTGCAGAAACTGAGATGGGTGGCTACAGGTTTTGGGCTGAATGTGTGTTTGTGCAGTTCCCTTTGTTTTTTATACAGCTCTTCATACACAGACCATATTTTTTGCTTTGTATATTTGCTAATCATGAAATGCATTTTCACCTTTCAGGTGAGTCCAGTAAAAGTTTTTGGTTGTTTTGCTTTTTTTTGTAAATGTAATAATACTGTGATTAATTGAAAATAAAAAAAAAATAAATCGATGCCTTGACATCTGAAAATTATCGGGTTTTTTTTTATAAATTTATTATTTCCAATGCTTACTTATATCAATCAATCTGTTCTTTAGCATAGACGATCATGACTTTCCACGCATCTTTATCTGTGGTCATTTGTCGTGCATCTGTTACTTGTTCTACATTTAGGCTAAAGGCTTTCTTCTGTATAATTAAATAAAGTAATTATTATCCTATCAAACAACTCATAGTATGGGATGGAAAGTTTTATAAACAGCCTCGTTTTAGTGTTATTTCTACCAAGATGTTTTCTGATATCAACCAAATTTTCGAATTTTTTTTTTTTGGTTGTATTTGTAAACAGGAGTTTTTAGAAACATGAAAAATATGAGCATGTTATGTTTTGGCTATGAAACAATGCTTCCAATCTTCCGCATTTCTGCGGATTTCCGCAGTTTTGCCCATTTCCGCTGATTTCCGCATGTCAGACTGAAACCCGCGGATCACGACTCGAGGAAAAAATTTCCCCATCTTCACCCGTCGATCTGCGGATTTTTCGTCACCACTGAAGCTCGGCCGGCTCAGTCCTCGATCGGCCCATCGGCAAATTTCGTTTACTTGCGGAAACGTTGTTCTGGTTGAGATTTTTCAGAAACCCGTATAAGCCAGATTGGGCATTATTTGCTTTTGGCTTCCTTTTTTAGTCACCTGTCAACTGGGCCTTGATTTGGCAGTTGTTGTATTTTTTAGACTTGGCAGAAATCCAATCTTGAAAAATCTGGATAGACATCATGTTCAAACACTGCTTCCGTCTTTCTTTCATCACTTTTCTTCACGTGCGCTCTAGCCGAAGCTACGACAAGCCTACACAGTACTAAGCTTAGATCAAAATCACAAGGTGTTTGTGCGATCGGATCTTCCTTACTGTTTTCAACGTCTTTAGATCTAGAAAAAGACGTCCTAGATCTAGAATCTAGATTCTTGAGTGTGGATTTCAGGAGGAATTTGTTCATCTGGATAGATCGAGGCGTGCATTTTTGCAAGTTTTTATGGACTGTTCGTAGATTCTGATTCATCTAACGCCAACGAGGGCTGATATCTCTGTGACTAAAACTATCGATCGACGCTGGTGACGGAAATGACTAATCTAGATTAGATTCTAGAACTTATAGATTATCCAGATCTTGGTCTAGTAGATCTAGAGATTGGATGCTCTTTATTCTTTCTTGTTGAAGTCGAAGTTCAAGCTTTCTACTTAGAATTAGAATCTGGTTGGCTGGAGGACTGGAGGAATAGATCTAGATCTATCACAACAAGTAGGCTACACCACTACAACAGGACTCTTGGCTCAGGCTCAGATCTATTTCTAAATGGAACTATCTAGATCTAAGTGAAAGTGAAAGTGACGTTACATCTCGATCTGGATTCTAGACTGTAAGTGTAACTGTAACAACTGTAGACTATAGATCTAGACTCTAGTACTAGTACCGGTAGATGAAAGATGAAGTTCTTAAAAGAAAGTGACAAGGCACTTGTGAAAGATATAGATAATAAAGTAAAGAACAAGTGGTCATGGAAATGGGCAGGTGAGGTGTTGAGCCGTGACGTTCCTAAAGTTGGACCAGTAACTTACACTTTGGGGGAGTGTTTGGTGAAGATTGATGTCGCAGGCGTAGCGTTTTGTAAATGGTGTGAAGACAAAGTGGCTTATGGTGGAAATGGAAAGAAGCATTTAGTAGCTCATTGCAATACAGACAAACATGTTCAGCGTCTCAGAGTCAGATGTACTAATTATAGCCTTGGTGGAACATTCGCTGGTGCCCAAAAAGACAAGACGAAGGATTCTGAAACTGGAGGGAAATCTAGTCTCTTTTCGATCTTCAGTATGAAGAAGCCATCTATAGCTCCTACAGAAAAGAAAGTTGTCGCCTCTGGATCAACAGTCCTACCCCCGATCATGACACAGCAAAGCCTGCAGAACCATTTATTCCCTCGCCGATAGAACAGCAAATTTAGAAGCCCTTTTTTTGAGTGTGGCGAGCGAACATTCTCTCCCTCTGTCGGTAATTCCAGTTTTAGTGGACCTTGCCAAGGAATGTTCTCGGGATCCTGCTGCCCTTGCTGGGGTGAGCATTTCAAAAACTTCTGCTTCATACAAACTGAAACATGGTGTGGCTAAGACAATGACAGAGGAAATTGTTTCAAAGTTAAAGTCAGTGCCATTTTCTCTTAATGTTGATGAGTCTACTAGTGGTCATGGAAAGAAGGTCCTTGCAATGATGGCAAGTTTTTTTGATTCTGATGAAGGAAAGGTTGTTGTGCATCATCTCGCCTCAGTTGAGTTGGTTGTCGTCACCTCAAAGTCAGTGTTTGGTGCCATCGTGAAGGTCATTGAGGATTTCAGTTTGCCTTGGTCCAACCTCATATCAGTCCTCCTTGACAGCTGTAATGTGATGAGAGGGTGCAAGTCTGGTGTAGAGGTCCTCTTAAAGGAAAAAGCTCCTCATCTGATTGATATAGATGGAGATTCATGCCACCACATTCACAATGTTGCCAAGACATTTTGCAAGCCATTCGAATGGTGGATTGAAAGGCTGTTTACAGATCTTCATCTAGATTTCAAGTATTGCACAGAATACAAGGAACTCATGAGGGAGCTGTGCCGCCTGGGAAATGTCAACTTCACAGTTCCTCAACGTTTTGTTTCGCACAGATGGCTCTCTGCCTATGACCAAGCTCTGGAGACAGCACGGCTTTTGGAGGTGTACACCCTGTTTTATTCAGCATTCCTTCCTCTGCATTTGCGTTCTACATATACAGAGGTGATCAACAACATCATCCAGAAAATGGAGTCCAAGATGGCCCGTCGTCGAGCAAGAGCCATAATATCTAAGTTGAGAGCAAAGAGCATGACAGATGATGGCAAAGCGAGAAAAGAACGAATTGTAAGCAGGCTCTTCGAAAACCAGGGTAAAACTTTGGCTATCCTCCACCTGTACATCACCGTTTTGAATCTCTTGAAACAGTTTGTTCTTAAGTTTCAAAGAAAAGAACCACTGATCCACTCCCTGCATATGGAGCAAGAAAAACTTGTTAGAAATTTTTTGTGCTGCTTCATTAAGGCAGAAACTCTAGCAGGTCGGTCAGCAAGTGGGCTTTCAAGACTCATAAATAGACTGGAAGAGCAAGCTATCGAAGCCAAGGACATGTACAAGGGTCCAGTCGTGGACAGGATACTTGAGGGAGAGTCACTCTCAAGCTCGCAAAAGGAAGAGTTTTTGTCGCAAGTGAAAACAGCGTTTCTCACTGCTGGACATACTCTGCTTAACAAACTTCCATTGACAAATGAGACTCTACGCAATCTCAGTGCCCTGGATGGAGACTTGCGACAGCACCACCATATGAAGAAATGTATGGAAGGATTAATCAAGACTTTCCATCACATTTTCACTGACAAGGAGATTGAGGATGTCAATGTGGAGTTGTTAGGGTTCACTTGTGATGAGACTCTTCCTGAGCTGAATGGTGGTCGTGTGGATGAGTGGTGGGAAGCCAGGACATCCTATCCATGTCTGCAGAAGCTGGCAAAGGCAGCCTTGTCATCGTTCCATGGACCGCAAGTAGAGTCTGCCTTTAATTTGATGAAGGACACTCTAGGCAGTAAGGCTGGGTCTTTAGACGTAAGTGTCCTCAGCTCGTACCAAACAGTGAAGTATTTTATCAAGGCGAAAGAGTCCTCTGCTGTGAAACTTTTTCCACGGACCAGCATCCTCCACACCCCAGTCAATCCAGCCATTGTCAAAAATATTCGCACTTCAGCTGGATCCTACAAGTCAGAGCTGAAACAGAAAAGGGCACAACTGTCTGTGGAATTTTGTGCCCTCTCCCTGTCCAGATCGCATGCTTCTCTCCAGACTGCTGCTGCTGCTCGGCGTGTGAGAGAGAAAAATGTTGTCTTGTCCTTCACCAAGCACCAGAGAATGGCTCTTAAGAGGAAACCAGCAGACAAGAGCCAGAAGCCTTCTTCTTCTTCCAACCAAAAGGGAGCCAAGAAGAGGAGGCTTTAGCTGACAACAGCACCACTACTACCTGGGAGAGGACCGTATGCCCTGACGAAGATATGTTGAGGTATGTACAAAGCTTAACTATGGACTTTCTTCTCATGCATAACCAATTTCTTTTTGTCAATTGATGACTATCAATAACTTCAGATCAGTCCAGATAATGATGCTCAGGTACCTGGAAATGGAATTTCAGCGCCGCGATCTTTTGAAAACCCTTCAGCTCGAGGGGGACGTTGTCCCCCTCAACCCCCTACCAGGGCGCTGCCCTGGACCCGATCCGCAAAAAATCCTCGGTTTTGGTTATCCACTGTTGGAAGCACTGATGAAAGACCTCATGTAGGTTGATTGTATGTGGTAGATCTATGCTTCAGGCCAGTAACATCAAATTTAAAAGATACATTTACGATAAAGATCTGAAGAAAAAAAATTGCCCACTTATCTCACTCTTTATAGAGTTTGGATTTTTTAACTCTTGATGTATCCTCTATATATTTGTCAAAGTGACTCCTACCGTTCACTTCTATTATCTCCAAACAAAGTGTTTGCAGATGCATACTGGAATACCTCTCAAGCTTTTAAAAAAGTAAAATTCCAGAAACTGCAAGAACATGAACAGATCAAGTTTCTATTTTGATGTTACAGAAACCTCAACAAGATCTGTGATCCTAAATGTCAGTTGGAAAGTCAGAGAAAGGTTCATGTTGGCTTAGGCTCCTAACATAGATATGAAAGTAGGACTAGATTTGGGTTTGTGGGATTCCAGTACATTTGAAAGATCAATTTTTTTTCAACATTAATTAAAAAACTATCATAGATATCAATTTTTATATAAGTGAATTGGAAAATGAGCAGTGAAGTGTTAAGTTTTTAAATTCTTTTAATGCATAGGATGTGCCATTAATTTTCATTCCTTGAAAATTCCTAATGCCCAGACTTTCATAAGTTAGAAAAAAAATACATTCCTTTTTGTATGTGTGCATTTTATCCAACTTTCATATAAAAAAATGAATCGTGAATTCAATCTTTCTTCTTATTTCTTTAATAGAGGCATTTATGCAAAATATAAGTTAAGATACAGTTTGAAGTTCTATTGAGGTGTGGGTTATTAAGCCAGCTCAGGTGACACTGCTTTCTAGGTTAAAAAACATTTTTGATGCATCAACCAAGAAAAATACATTCAAAAATTTAGAATTGCTCAAACCTAACCTAACATGCTCATAATATCATGAATAAGATAATTACAGGCCCTCTAATAATTTCCTTAATGTAAATGAGGCACCAGATTGAAAATTTACGGTATGAGAGAGGAATGTTGGTTCCAATGATATAAAAGAATGCAATGCAAAATCAGATTGAGCGGGCAAATTCGATGATAGAATGACAAATCTGGACATAGTCCGCAGGTACAGTTTTAGAGTGTCTCTTAGGTTTGGAGGCTATACTGGACAGAAGAGAGTGCATCTTGGGCTTTCCATTTAGGTCAGATGCTGAAGTCAACAGGTCTTCAACAGTCAGTTTGTGAGGATCTAAGTCTGATGATAATTGGGGATTAAAGGGAGGGGGAAAATATATGACTGGTTTTTATTTTGTATAGTCAGTTCAGTACAGAGTTATTTCAGGCTTTTTATGCTGAACAAACCTCTGTTGGATAGAAAGAATTTTGACTTACCCAATCGGGATGGACTGTTTCTAACCAGCTACTTAAGTCACATTATGTTAAGACAGGTGCTTTAATACAAGATCACATGATATAGCAAGCAGGGGTAACATGTGTTGAGCTGGAGATAACAGAAATTACAAATTTGTAACAACTGCACGTTTCTTGTCATCCAGCAACGTAACTGGCAAAAAAAAGGCATTTGGAGCTAGAGAAATGAAGTAAAGAGTAAAATAGTGTCAGCTACATCTACAACGCTGTAGGCAAGACTTATAGCTCAGAATAGAGTGATGAAAGATATAAATCATAAGAATTAGACAATGCACACACAGCTTTCACTAGTGATTCAAAACAGTTTTTTCTCAGCTCAATTCCTCTCTCCCCCTCTCTTTATTTCTCCCGCTCCCTCTCTCTCTCTCTCTCTCTTTCTCTCTCTCTCCCTCTCTTTCTCTCTCTCTCTATCTTCTCTCACTCTCTTTCTCTGTGCAGGCGTATATTTTTCTCCATTTCCATTTCTTTTAACTTAATATATCGCCTTGATTCTCATAAAATTCACATAAAAAAATCAACATTATTGTTTGGAGGAATACCTGTCTTTGCGCCTGTGAGTGCCGGAAGGACATTGTCCACAAACTTGGCAAAATGAGCAGTTCCACTCAGAACAATCGGAACTTGAGGTGTTCCTTGCTTGGTCGCTACATGGTATCCCACTGCTGTATGTGGATCTAGGATGTAACCTGCAGGTGGACGAGGGCGAGAAACGAACAGACTACCTATGCCATATTAAGATTGTTCTTCTTTCTAAACTAATAATTACTCGCACATTTTATAAAAAAGCTTTTATAGGATACGCTAGAAATAATAGAGAGAGCACATGTGTGTGAAGGGGAAGGAAAGATGATAATGGGTGGAAAAAAAATGGTAAACTAGACATCTGAAAGAAGACTTAGTGAGGAGAGCAACAAAAGTATCTTGATGAAACATTCATATTTAAATACTTTTTATGTAAAAGAATTATCAGGTTACTCAGAAGAATAGGTTAAAGAGAAAGGATTGAATTAGTCATTTAACAACAAGTATTTGAATATTTCTAAGTTTGAAAAACAAAAGTTAAAAATAGACAATAGAAATGATAGAGAGACGAAGAAAAAATAGAACACATATTGTTCGAAGAGGATTTGACAACAGCAACAACAAGATGGGAATCACGATAAACGGGAATTATCTGCCATGGAACGGGTAAACATAGACATCTCACCGTACCAGCTTCGTCATAGACTTTTCTAATAGTGTTCAACGTATCCTCCTCAGATGCGAAGTCAGCTCGAAATAAGCTTTTTAGTTTCTGTAGTACCTGTAGAGTATCGAACATTTTGATGGTTATGTTTTCGTGCTGTTCTGAAATAAAATATACACAATTTTCAGCAAACATGAATTATGTGTCCAACATCTCTCTCTTTTATCCCTCTCTAAGAATACCGAAAACCAAAATTGAAAAGCAGAGAATAGTTGAACAGCATTGATGTTTTGTTCGACCCTAAAGTAATGCCTTGATTGTCAGTTGTTTTTTTTTTTTTTTTTTTTTGAAGAGTGTTCAGTTCTAAGTGTTCTTACAATTTCTTGTCCTATTTTTTCTTGTAATCAACAAAAATTACAACACTAATTCAGTGACTTCAGTTTCTGTTCTCTCTCTCTCTCTCTCTCTCTCTCTCTCTCTCTCTCTCTCTCTCTCTCTCTCTCTCTCTCTCTCTCTCTCTCTCTCTCTCTCTCTCTCTCTCTCTCTCTCTCTCTCTCTCTCTCTCTCTCTCTCTCTCTCTCCCCCCCCTCTCTCTCTATCTCTCTTTCTCTCTCTTCCTCGTACTAATAATTTACATTTCCAACCCTTCCTTACCGATGTAGATAACTAAACCTTTTAGCTCTTAAATTTTAATGGAGTGTTTATATTATAGATCCAGATAAACTCGTTTATCAATCTAAAGATATAAATTTCTTTTGTACATATAATACACAAGTAACATACTGCAGTTCTTCCACACCATGTAAAAGTGTGGTTTTTTTTTTGTTTTTTTTTGTTTTTTTTTTGGTTTTTTTTTTTGTTGTTTTTTTTGTTTTTTGGGGGGGGGAACCAGTGGCTTTTATTTGAAAAAAAAAAAAAAGCAACAACAACTTTTAACTTAACTATGACCACAATAAGTATCCAGAGGATTTATTACTGTCAATATCTTCCTATTAATATTATTATATGATAGTATTTGATTATCAGCATAATTATAATATTGATCGTAAGCTAAAAGATATGAGACAATTTTTTAAATGTTTCACATTGAAAAGGATGTATTATAGAGAGTGAAGAAAGGATGATATTATTTTTTTGAACTGCTATTGATTGGTTTCTTTTATAACTCACAGTCTCTGTTACTTTGGCTTTGCCCTCAGTCTGGACATCTTTGTAAAACTGATGCACCACGCCTGGATCCTGGGTCACGTGATATAACAATCTCTCCAGATTGGAAGATGCAATGATGTCAATGGAGGGAGAGATGGTACTCTGCATGTGAGAGAAAATAAACATAGATAACACGTAACGTAGCGTCGGGTTATTTCGCCACGTTGGGATAGGCATGCAAGAGACAGGATATCTCTCTCTCTCTCTCTCTCTCTCTCTCTCTCTCTCTCTCTCTCTCTCTCTCTCTCTCTCTCTCTCTCTCTCTCTCTCTCTCTCTCTCTCTCTCTCTCTCTCTTTCCTTCTATGCATCTCCGGTCGATTACAAACAGTCAAGAATAACCAGCAATCCTTCCACACTCATTTTAGCAATTGGTTGGCTGTGTCTATTTAGTTTCGATCGTATTTTTAGTCTTGATCGGGTAAATTCGCCACCACTTTAGGGTATATTCACCATATGATGAGATATAAGTTAACCTTATATGCTAAGACATTGCTGCTGTTATTTTATTGCCTTCATATTATATTTTTTACATCTATTTTTTTAATCAACAATGTTTTATTTAATACATAATAATACATTAATAAGTGAGAATGTTTATAAAAAATAAAAGAAATTGAAGCCACACTGCATTTTCTATATTGGCATGACATAATGCAATCTAACGGTAATCGTTTGATGTTTATTAAAAGCCAGTTTTAATGATAAAGAAAAAAGCAAGACCAGTTTTCAGAAAAGCTTAACCTTTGAAAATGAATGGTACAAAAATCAATAAAATATTATGTACAAAAATAATGGCGTAATTAGCCGACTGATGTGGCGAAATTACCCTCTAGTGCTATGAAACAGTTTATTCAAAATACCCGTTATACAATGAAATCATGTAAATAGTGGCAAAAAGCAACACAAAAAGTAAAGCAAAGATGTTAATGGTGTAATTATTTTAACAAAGACCAACAAGGAAAAAAAAATGACTTTAAAGCAACAATGGATTAGCAAGAATCAGAGAAGTATCGAAGTGGCAGGTACGACAGGGTAGGAGAGCAGGCAAGTGTGAGGGCAGAGACGGACTTGAAGTTAAGCAACTAGATTTTAGACACCATTGCCTATGAAATGAAACACAATTCATGGTATGTCCTCCCTTGTTTGATTTCACACTTGAACTCGACTGTGAGGGGTGTTTTAAGATTAGTTTATTTAAAAAGAGAAGGGTGAAGTGGTGGCGATTTTACCCGCATGGCGGACTTAGGTTTTATCTCATTCAGTAGTGAATAGCATTTTTATGAGCAGCAAATTCAGGGTTAATGAGCAAATAAACAAAATATATCAGAGACAAACTGAGAAAGCTAGTAAAGCAGGATGACTCTCAATAGGATCTACAATGTGTTTGTTTTGTCATTATATAAGTTTGTTAAACAAGTTAGACATTCAAAAGAATATATTCATTAAAAGGGGTAGATCAATAAGGTATAAATAACGATAAAAGAGGTTTAATAAATGACGGTGCTTTTTAGTGATGGGCCAAAGCTCTTTTAGAAATAAATCTTTTGGGTTTGGACCCTCAACTTAAAAGGTTTTTTTTTTTTTTGCAACCTGACGCCTTGCCATCCAGGACCACGAAGTCCAAGTATATTTTGGCCATTATCACATTTGTCTAAGTATTTTTACTGCTTGTTGTCTATTGTCTTTACTTTAACCTCTAGAACAAGTTACTTTAAACAAAGCCATCAAATACATTATTTCACCATGAAAACTCTTCAGTCATTAGACACATTTGAATTCACTTTTTTGACAATTATATCCATAACTTTAGGGGCTGAGATGCAAAAAACCTCTACATCCATGTTGAAAATAATATAAAAACCGATTTTGATGGGTTTTTTTCACTCACCTGTAGACAAAGACCTATCTGTAATCAAACATTGTAGTCCATTTTTAGTCTATCTAGTTCATTCAAACATTTGCCATGATTTTTGTTTGCTTTATTTGGTGACTTTATTTGCATCTTGTCCAAATGGCGCTATGAGGACTTAGTATCGACTCCCTCATTGTGAAAATCAATTAACACCCTATAGGAAATTTCATTGAGATAGGTCTGCATAGTAACTCTGGGACAGATCTCCGATTTGTTTACTTTAATTTTTGTTTCAACATAGAAATATACCTTGAGGCTGTAGCTGCTCGGACTATATGATCCAGCGGTTAAAAACTCTGTGAGGATATTGTTTGTGTTGGACGCACAAACAAGTTGACGGATTGGAACTCCCATTTCCTATGGACAAAAGATAAAAAAAAAAATCTTGTGTATGTTTCCCCTTTACATAAGTCGAGTTTTTGATAATTCAAAAAAAAAACATTGATTTTTTCCTTACTGGCAATATTGATTTTTATGTTAGAATTAACGAATTCTACATCAAATCTTATATAGATCTAAAGCTAAAAATTCTTATGAATTTATTGATTCATTAAACTGAAAGAAAAATATCAATATTGACAAATTATTAACTACAACAGATGGGATAATCAGTACTTTTTTTTTTTATAATTTCATCTTTTTTTTTTTTTAAATTATAAAACTCTGTGGCAGATGGGATCATTAAAACAAAACAAATAAATAAAAATCATGATGTATTGAAACCAATGACCTTGGCGTAATATGCGCTGAGAATGTTTCCGAAATTTCCAGTGGGGATGCAATAGTCAACAGGCTCACCCATGGTCACGTGGTTATCCTTGACCAAGTCGAGGTAAGCGGTCACGTGATACAGAACCTGAGGCAGAAGTCGCCCCCAGTTGATCGAGTTGGCAACACTAGGAAAATGAATTGCGTTCTCAGGGTCATAAAAAAAAAAGAAAAACAAAGTAGGACGGTAGGCCTTTATCTTCCTCCCAGCCTTAACATAAACAAAGAGAAAAGCAAAGTAATAAAAATAGGCTAGCAAGAAGTACAAACCTTAACGTTGGTGGTCTGATAGTATCCCTGGATCCAGGTGGAAAAGTTATTGTATAAATTCACAGAATTATGTCAAATTTTAGTCTTAGCTGGAGAGCAAGCCTCTGTTCTAAGATTACTTTTGAATTTAGCAAAGACATGAAGTAAAAATTTGAAGATAAGCTGTGCATTGAAATAAAAATTTCATTACACCTCTCTCTCTCTCTCTCTCTCTCTCTCTCTCTCTCTCTCTCTCTCTCTCTCTCTCTCTCTCTCTCTCTCACTCTCTCTCTCTCTATCTATCAATCTATCTATCTATCTCTCTCTGTTTGTCTGTCTCTCTTTGTGTATCTCTTTCTCTCTGTTTGTCTGTATGTCTCTCTCTCTCTCTCTCTCTCTCTCTCTCTCTCTCTCTCTCTCTCTCTCTCTCTCTCTCTCTCTCTCTCTCTCTCTCTCTCTCTCATTCTCTCTTTTTTTCTCTCCCCTCCTCTCTTTTTCTCTTTTTCCACCATCCCTTTCAGTCTCTATCCCTCTCTCTCCCTCCCTCTCTATCTTGGTAATTTCAATGCGTCTGATACAGAGTAACGATGTTGTTATAACAAAATTGTTTTCAAGATAAATCCATTTTAAACTACAAACTATGAGCAAAATCCTAACTTAACAACGAAAGGCCTCACCTCAGTTGGCAGTCACCAAGATCTTGGTGAAAAGCTTTGTCTAAAAATAGTCTCTTTACAGTTTGCTGGCAATAATCGAAGTCACCATCCACTCCTGAAGAGAAGGAACGTCGCGAGTCAAAGTTAACACTAACATTTTTCTTCTGTTCTCTATCCATCCAGAAATAACTTTTTTTCTTCTGCGCCCCGCCCCCTACTCTTTTCCCCTTCTCCTTCCCTCTCCTGTCTCCATCTCACTAAGTATCACTTTCTTTAATTTATCCACTCTCTATTTCTTACCATTCTGTCTCTACTGTATGTTATCTCCCAGGCTCATGTATGTTCCCTTACATAACCCCTCCCCCCCCAAAAAAAAAAAAAAAAAAAAAACCCATCCCCTTTGCTCACCTTCCCCCTGTCTATCTGCCTTTCTCCGCCGTTCTCTTGTGTTATATTCTTTTAAAATCACTTGATAAACTATCAAAGCAAATTCTAATAAATGAATGTACTTGTATTAAGTTTAAGTTCCCTATTTTTTATGCTGCAGTATCGTGGCAGAGTCGATAACGAACTTGATATAATATTCCACAGGTTTACTTCTATTCTGAATGACTGAAACAAAATAGTGTTTGATAGGTACTAGAACAAATGCTATGTACTGAAATATTCGATCCTGTAGGCTACCGGTTACTTGTTCAGTAGAATTCTGAAGAAAAAACAAACACAAATCATCCCGTTATCAATAAACCTTTCGATCAATACTTAGAGGTTGATCTCACCAATGACCTTGACATTTGGACCCTCCATTGCGATTGTCTGCTGTTTCTGAATCTCGCTGATGTTGTTAGTGGGATAAAAGACGATTGCGCCAACTCTTGCGTTACCTATAAGGAAAAAATGATGTGTAATTCATATACCAAACAAACTTTGGTCCCATCTAAAAATCCATTTATTATTAAGAGAGAGAGAGAGAGAGAGAGAGAGAGAGAGAGAGAGAGAGAGAGAGAGAGAGAACGGTATCTGACAGACATTCCGTCGAATCCAGAGGGTTTAAGTTGAAAAGATCGATGGATTTTGGATTAGACAACAAGGAAAGTCTACAGGTCACAGTGGATAAAGAGAAAAAGTTTAAAGGGGCGATATTTGATGCAACACCAAACGAATATATATATATATATATATATATATATATATATATATATATATCGATGTATTGCGGCAACTGGTGAGGAAAAGGTTCCCTAATCGCCGAGTTGAGCTTACCAGCATGCCTACTGAAACCGTCCAGGGTAGCACTGCCCGTGTCGCCAGAGGTGGCTGCTACCACAAGGAATCTGGAATGAACAAGAAAAAAAAATTATTTTCTTTTTAAATCTAAATGCTTATCATTTGCTTTAATTTTTTTTCCTCTTTTCCTCGTTTTAAATTCTTATTAAAACTTCTTCATTATCCGTCCATATTATTTTTCTACATGTTTAGGTTTTTTTTTTAATTTATCACTAACTTTTTCAATCTCAATGGAGAAAGACCTTTTTTCTCTCAACCTTTGCTTCCTTTGAATGTGCTCCTCGCTTTCTTCTTAACTTTAGTGTTTTGTTATGATTGTGACTGTGATAATTATGTTCCACCTTATATCCACCTCCTCATCTTTATCGTGACCTTCCCTCCCACCCACTCCCCACACCCCATTTTTTTTTTTCATCTTCTTAAACGTTGTCTTTACTTTACGTACATATCTCCAAATACTAAAACAAAAATTATATTAATTTTCTTATCAACAAACCATAAATATTTCGGTAACCACAAAGCTCTATCACAGCGAGTGCCTCAAACTCCCCGCACCTTTGATCAGGTCTCAGGTGATTGGCTGCCCGCGTGTAGAACCGCGGCATGAGCTGCAGCGCCCAGTCCTTGAAGGATGCCGTGGGGCCATGAAACAACTCCTGGGTGTACACGTTCCTCGTGAGCGGCACTAGCGGACACATCCTGGGGCTGGCGAGATGGAACTCAGCGTATTTTCATAGGTAATATTTAGAAAAGGTTATCTTTTTTGCTGTTGTTGTTAAAATAGTAGTCTTCGAAATTGTTTAACGTTCCCTAGATCTCTTTTATAATCTTCGTCAAGATAGATGTGGTTCAACGGAAATTGAACGATAAAAAGACGAGAAGTTAAAAGAGACAAAACTGGATAATTAGACTACGTTTTTTAAGAAATTTTGAGTTGTTAAAATTATATGCAATTCTCTATGAGGATGCCGTTCAAATCTTGACTATTATTTTAAGTGCGATTTTAAAAATAGAAAAAAAATGATCGAGAATTTTTTTCCCACATGGTTCGCAATGGTCTATTTCTATACGAAAAATATCAAGTGATTGTTTATGAACAGGCTGGAAAGAATGAGTTAGTTTAGTTTTCCTTATACGGTTGAGGTCTTTTTTGCGTTAAGCCACTTTTTTGTTTCGGGTTTGCCGAGAAAAAAATATTCTCCATCTCGTTATTCTTGTTTAAAGCTGACAGATTATCACCTCAAGTAATCTATGGTAGCAAAGACAAATTGTAGGTACTACCTGGATGAGTCGGTTTGCCTTTGCGATTAAATTTTGTATTTGATTTTGTAACGATATTGCACGCTCTACGTGCATGCATATTGTAAAATGATTTCGCTTCAGATAGTAGTGGATAACTGCAAAGAAGTACTTTTAGCTTCGATATTTTTGTTTCGTTGTTGTTTTGTTTTGTTGTTGTGGTTTGCTGTTGTCTTTTCTAGATACAATAAAAAAAAGCTAAGAATAAATCATGATGAAAAGTAGCAAACCTACTGGTCAAAGAGCCCGCGAGTATACGACATTTCCAGGAAGTGACTCAATTCCTGAGGGGAGATATCCAGTGGGTGTATCCAAGCTTCCAACAGCCTCAGAGCGCGCTCTCTGATAGTCAAAGGCAGAAGTGTCTGCAGGTCATTCAGGGAGAACTTCGGTCTCTGGGATGGTCTCACGAAGAGGCCTCCATCAGGCGCAAGGCCTGAATAAGATATCGTTAAGAATAGAATGTTAGATATAGATGACGCGCTGAGAATGGAATTTCCATCTAGTGAACCACAAGAATAGTACGATAACAGATATCATCACTAATACTACCATAAACAAAAAGAACAACGAAATAAACCAGAACAACATCAATAGAAGCAGCATTAGGATTTTACTTGATACGCACGTGAAATTTGAAATGGTAGAAAAACCTATAGGAAAGACAGTGGAATTGTCACCGACACAATCTTTTAACTTATATTATGGGTTAGAGATTACCTAAAGTATGAAACAGATCTTTAATATAGTATGAGAATTATGCTAATTGTAGACCTTTTTGGATCAGAGATGATGACGACGAGGTGATGAAGATGGTGAAGAGGATGAAAAAGATGAGGATGACGATGATAATGAAGATGGCAATGGTGATAATGATGATGATGATGAAGAGGAAGAAGAAGAAGAAGAAGAAGAAGAAGAAGAAGAAGAAGAAGAAGAAGAAGAAGAAGAAGAAGAAGAAGAAGAAGAAGAAGAAGAAGAAGATGATGATGATGATGATGATGATGATGATGATAATGATAATGATGATGATGACGATGGTGATAATGATAATGATAACCATGATTGAGATGATGAGGATGGTCACTATGGTGGGATACCTTGCAGCACGGCCTCCAGGAACGTAGAACGACTTTCATGGCCAGTCACATCCCTCGTAGACACGTGACCACCGTCGTCATGGAAACGTGAAATAGCTGCCATGACCTTGCTTGCCACGTCAGAGGGAGTGTCACTTGCGTGGATAAACACTCTCAAGTCATGCCTGGTTTGAAGTTCGATTCATCGAACGCAAAAGATGACTTAGAACAGAAATGATATCTGAGACATTGCTTAATTAAAGAGAAAATAAAAATATGGAATATCAACAGCACAATAGGAAGTTCACAATACTTTACATAAGACTATTGATTACTTAGCAGCTCGTTCAGGAGTCCATAAGGTTTAGTAGAATAGTGAAAAAAATAATCCGGAATCTGAGGTTCAACACACACAATATGTATCCTAAAAGAGTAGTCTCACTAAAAACAAACAGCAACCAGCAAATTCCATTATACCACTGATTACAAAAAATAAGGTTCACGTTAACAATAAAACACGTATAGTTACTAAGTACTGACCACATCTCGTAAGTGTGTCTTCTGGCCTCGATCACTTGCTCCAGAGATGCTCCCTCTCCCATCCCTATGATCCGGTCAACCTTCATACTCTACGATAGCAAGACGACATCTTAGTTAGGTGCAGTAAGGTAATTGAATAATTTTTTTATTTTATTTGATGGTTTAGGCATTGTCAAAGTGAGGTTTTACATGTAGATCGCTGTTCATGCTTTCCTGTTTTGTTGTTGTTGATGATGTTGTTGTTGTTGTTGTTGTTTTGTTTTGTTTATTTATTTTTTTTTTTTATATAAAAAACTCCTGGCTTCTGGACTTTTTTCCTCGCTATCCTCTATTTTGCCCCCCCCCCACCCCCTCTTCTCTCTCTCTCTCTCTCTCTCTCTCTCTCTCTCTCTCTCTCTCTCTCTCTCTCTCTCTCTCTCTCTCTCTCTCTCTCTCTCTCTCTCTTTCGTTCTCTCTCTTCTTTTCTCTTTTACGTACTTCGTGCATGATTTTAAGTCACTTCGTCTATGTTCCTTAACTCTCTTTGTTTCTTTTTCCCTCCTTCCCCCCCCCCCCCCCCCCTCTACAGCCGTCTATCCATGAACTTTTAGTTTCAAGCTAGACCTGTAACTGATACCCCCAGGCCTGGCATGGGCTTGTGCACTGAAGTGCGACCAACCATGTCTGCACTGTGAATTTTCTTCTAGGGCTACAAAATACATTTTGGACAATTTTAGTCATATTTGAGTGGTAGCTAAACTTTTCATATGAATGTTATATTAATGAAACTTACATCATTGAAAAGGTTATTTTAAGCTCTTTACAACGATTTTATTCTTAAGTTCTTAGGATTTTTTACAATTATAGGAATCAACAATAAACTAGGGCACTTGTCAGTCCCCGTGAAACTGATTCTTATTTAACAAATTAATTAATTAAAAGCCATCGGAAGTTTTTACAATCAACATTTAGGTATCTATATTTAGCTCAAATATTGTAGTTTCAAAATATGTTAAAAGGTATCTCGGTTTATGTTCAGGAAAGGAGAAAATAGCTGGTATGTTTAGCAACCTAGGCTTGGCAAAATTAACTTTGCCTCTAGACTTAGGTGACTGATTTAACATAAGATAACATCATACAATAGCTAAGCAGGGTCTACCCTCATAAATCTTTTAAACTGGGGAAACTTAAGAACGCTAAATTATAGGGACAAACAGCAAGAAACCCCTAGAAGGGGAAATCAGATAACATTCAGAAAACAGATGATTGTTCTCATCTCTCCACCCATGCCATTCAAGGCAAAATGTTAATGCAATCTTGAGTAGCTGAGAAACTTTCCACCAGGCACTTACATTGAACTAAAGCTAAGACTGTTTCATACAGGCCCCAAAATAACTTTCCATCGTAAGTGAATGTCTTTTTTTAAACCTCTCAGACAGACATAAACGCACTGCACACTCAAACAGACATGTAGAATGTCACTTGGTGTCTTTCCGCTTGGGTGCTCTGTAGGAGAAACCAGTGTTGAGTATGACATCATGACAGTTTGTAACAGTTGGTCTGCTGAAGCTTGGATTTGATTCTTCAGTTTCTTTATTGAAAAATGCACAAGCTCTATTCCTTGTTCTCCATGCAGACCCATTCCAAAACCCCATCTGTCTATGCACTTTATACAATGGTGGAAGATTTTGTGACTGATATTTTTTCTATTAAATGCCATATATATATACTCATCTATCAACCTTTGAAAATCAGCTGTAGTTGTTTTGTCAATGGGTTTGCTGTGTGATATGTCTTTGTGTACATGTATTTGAAGAGAACGGAGTTAGCTTGATTAAATGTTAAAAGCACACTTTCAGCTACATCTAGTTATTTCTTTTGTTTTGTTCACTTCTCTTGAGCAAATAGTTCACTGACAGCAGGTTGTATGTATTTAGGCAGTGGTTGCCTGTACTGTGAACGATCATAGTGTTTCTGGAGCATCATCAAAAGACAAAAACAAATCGTCTGTTTGTGGATGTTCTGTTAATGGCACTGTCTCTTCCAGGTTTATGACTTTGCATTTTTATTGATACGTTTTACCTTGTATTTGTAGCATTTCACATTCCTCTTCCTTTCCCAAAGGAAAGGTATAGGCAGACAGAGGACACTGAGAAGAAGGTATGCAAGGTATCAAACTCGCACCAAATATGACTGTTTTTAGCTGTGCATAACAATGCAGACTAAGTGATCTTTCAGTGACAGCATTTCGTACAAAATGTTGTAACTTTGAGTAGCAAGTGTTGCATATCAAAGGGGCATATATGGCTTCGTCTTTAGATATGTCAATGTGAACGAGATTTAAAATAGTTTTCATGTGATGTACACACTGCTGAGTTGTTGCATTAAGTCTCTTGTCTTCAAAAAATTTGTGTTCTCATCCCTCATCCCTTGGTATAATCTTTATAAACAGATTTTATATGATTTGTTTGATCCATTCCGTAGTTAAAAATATTCTTTTAAAGGGAATAAAAAAGAATTAAATTTATTATTTATTCGTTTCAAGATTCAAAAGGAAGCACACAATAATAAAAGAATTCTTTGCTCTTCTTACTAAACAACATTACTACATTAAGAAGAGAAATATATCATATTACGAGTGTGAATATACAGAAAGTAAAAAGATTGATTTAGTGTTCATATGTTTAAACCTTCCTTGTGAGGAAACTAAGCAAAAACCGAAGAAGATTTTTTAGCACTATCACAATAAAAGTATGTATGTTCCAACGAAACCGTTTCTGGAGACTGGAAAAGTTACATATGGGTTTAATTAAGATTTAATTAAGGAATGCAACAAAATATTCCTTTTTTTGCTACCTCTCTACTCGGCGTACCAAAATCGGCTCTCAGCGATACTTTAGTTTAGGCCTGTTTGCCTGCACATCTCCTTACCAAGGACCGTCTTCAGTGAATCAATCACTGTCAGATACGCTCTGCTGACGCTGCTAGGCAGGGTAAGACAGTGCGCCCGATATTTTGCGCACTGCACTTTGATGCGTAATAAAGTTTGTCTTTGTTTAACAAGCTATGGTCAAATTTGTTAACGAGCTAGACTGGGTTCCTCTTGACTTTCGATTTATAAACTCAGTCTTGTGACTTTTGTGAAATTCCCATGTTTTTATCTTTAAAAGGTTTTATTTTAGAGCTTCGTTTTGCTCACTTAGTTTGTTAATTAAGTTTTATAAATTTACTTCCATTGTGTCAAGTTAATTAGACAATTACAGACAAACGGCTCCACAGAAATCATTTTTTCTTCTTCAACGGTTTTTTAATATTATTTCTCTTTCTGATTTAACAGGTTTCTTATCCTCAGCAACAATAGAGAATTTTTAAATAATTTTTTTTACACCATTATGGAACATACTCAAGATCGGCTCTACCGTTATACTTCTATTGTGTTCACTTAATAAGACAATTACTGACAAACGGCCCCATACAAATCATTTTTTCTTCTTCAACTGTTTTCAAATATCATTTCTCTTTCTGATTTAACAGGTTTCTTATCCTCAGCAACAATAAAGAATTTTTAAATATTTTTTTTTACACCATTATGGAACATACTCAAGATCGG
The DNA here is from genome assembly GCA_033675545.1 of Elysia crispata. NCBI lineage: Eukaryota > Metazoa > Mollusca > Gastropoda > Plakobranchidae > Elysia > Elysia crispata. The sequence goes on from JAWDGP010000422.1 coordinate 958,997, forward strand.
CTCTACCATTATACTTCTATTGTGTTCACATAAGACAATTACTGACAAACGGCCCCATACAAATCATTTTTTCTTCTTCAACTGTCTTCAAATATCATTTCTCTTTCTGATTTAACAGGTCTCTTATCCTCAGCAACAATAGAGAATTTTTAAATATTTTTTTTTACACCATTATGGAACATACTCAAGATCGACTCTACCATTATACTTCTATTGTGTTCACTTAATTAGACAATTACTGAGAAACGGCCTTATACAAATCATTTTTTCATCTTCAACGGTTTTTAAATATCATTTCTCTTTCTGATTTAACAAGTTTCATATCCTCAGCAATGATAAAGAGTTTTTGAATAATTTTTTTAAACCATTATGGAATTTACTCAAGATCGTCACTATCAATATAATTATGCGAATGACATGTGCCGCACATGTGGTCAACTGACTTGAATAAGAAAAAACATTATTAAATGAAAAAGTCGTTCTCTGGCGTGGACCTTAGTGATGACATTCGCATAGTGTTTGGAATCGATCCGAAATCAATGATTTTCTTCGCAATATGTTGCCATATAATGTAAGGCAAACATATCAGCGTGTAAAAAGAAGAGGTGTGGCAACTATAAAGTGTCTAGGACTAGATCTATATTTATGACACAGACAACTTGAGATTTACGGTGTAACTTCGACAAACAAAATACCTTATTAACCCATCTTTGTGATATCGTCTCTTTAACCTAGCTAAGGCATGGGTGTTTACAAAGCAGGTACGAGCTCTCACCGAGAAAGAACTCACTGAAAATAAAACCCAACCAGACATTCATACCACTAGCCACTTTTTAATTTTTACTGATTGATACCGCAACACTACACTACTTACACCTGCAGACACAATTGAAACGATGACAGATAGCCATATAGATGATGAAATTAGCGTAAAACTAGTCGGTACCAGCAGGCACAGTGGTAGCATAGAGACAGATAGAGAAGATTCCCACCAGTTATATCAGCATGAAAATAGAGACCACACAGATACTTCCCCCACTAGAGACAATTAAGAAAACGAACACGTTAGATGCACCACTAGCAGACACATAGACAGTGGAAGCAATGATCGACAGAGGTACAAACATAGAATATAGATCTAGAAACTTACCACAAAACATGATTTATCAGCGCAACAGTCATAGACATGACTTCTAACGAGCAACAAACGCTCACCATTCCAACTATACCCATAGCTTCATCAACACCTATCAAACCCTCTGGTCAGCCACAAGAGATAATTCAAAAACACCAATGATAAAATGTGTTTTATTATTCGCCATTGTTCCTTGTTTGGATATTTCAACTCGATAGAGTAACATACGCTGTAGTAATAATTAAAGGGAATTATGTTTGGATCAAGCTCACAGACACAATTTTTGTGCTGAGGATATGATTTTTTCGTGAATGTTTAGAAAAATATTTGTCTTATTGACAGTAACATTTTTTTCAACTTCTGTGGAGCCGATTGTCCGCTAGCGGTCATTTAATCATGTTAATTAGCTCAGTAATCAGGTCATTTTTCCGACTTTTTAAATGACTGATATAAAAGCTTCTATCAAAGTTATTTTTATAATTTTTTTTTAGGATAACTTTTTTTACTTTTTTTTTATTTAGTGAAAGATCAAATGAAAAGATAATTAAATGAAGCTTGCAGATCGTATTAAAATGAACTATTATGACAAAAGACTGGTGCATGCCAGCAGTGCGGCCGACCTTGACCTCACATTGGGTGGATAACCCCAACCCCGTGACCTATTTATCGCTTGACTGAGGCCAGTGCGGCGCAACTAAAGTATCACGTGACGCCGTGTCTAAAATCCATATAAAAAATAAGCAAGCTTAACTTATGAACTGATGAAATTATCAGCGTTGTAAAGATCAGATGTCCATTAACAGTTTAATACCAAACACGGATGGTGTGAAATGTTTACACATGGAGAAAATCCAAGTGAAAATCACCTAAATACAACTACAGGGCCATCGGGCCAGCCAGGAGCAATTATCTCGCTTCACTGAGCATAGAGGCAGCAAAGCATGGGTATCAGGTTACAGGGATAGGCTCAAACTAAAGTTCCAAAATCAGAGCAAGATAAACGTCTGTGCCTCTCTCTCTCTCTCTCTCTCTCTCTCTCTCTCTCTCTCTCTCTCTCTCTCTCTCTCTCTCTCTCTCTCTCTCTCTCTCTCTCTCTCTCTCTCTCTCTCTCTCTCTGCCTCTTCTCCTTCTCGTTCATTTTTTTTTTTGATTCTCCTCTCTCATCGAACCATAACATAACTGCCTCGGTAAACTCACCTTCTGTCGACTAAGGATAGTCTCTGTTTCTGCGTCAAGGTAAATAACTACGCCCGCTTTGTCAATCTTCGCCATAGAGTCATGGTGCAGAGGGTTAGAGCCGCTCAGGGAGACAATCGACGCCTGCTTGTCAAGAGTTAGCAGTGCTTTCCCTTCCTCCTCCAGGAACCGATGATCTCCGATTTGCCCAAGCTGACAACAGAAAGTTATTCTTTAAGTTCTCAACGTATCTTGTTGTTGTTGTTGTTGTTGTTGTTGTTGTTGTTGTTGTTGTTTTTGTTGGTGTTGTCTTATTGCTGCTGCAACTCGCGATGTTATTTTTGTTGTTGTGATATCAATGATGAAAAGTCAATGGAAAATGAAAATTTTATAGCTGAGCTATTATTGTCTATTTTGGTGATGGTTCCACAGGGTAGACCTACTGAAATCAATATTTTGGATTTATTTAGTTATCATTATTTTCCACTTCTAGAAAACTGTAGAAACAATTTTTTGTGGGTTATATGAATCATCCTTAAATTATATTAAGTAGTCGTTAATATATTTGTGGATGAAAATGAATGGCAGCTGGGACTTTATTTAAAAATAGACTTGATGTCATTGCGTCTTCTGTTAGGAGAGAAGGCAAGTGAAATGTAACTTTTTTTTTTCCATTACACTCATATCACTCGTCATTTTGAATCCAGATTTGTTTTTAAATAATAGAGAACATTAAAGGGAACCGATAATGAAAGTGTCTATCCTTACATCTCTCGTTCACTGCATATGTTCGAATCTCATCTTTCGAACTTTCTTTGGTTTCATTCTAGCCATTTTATGTACCCAAGAGCTTCCTACTTATTACTTCGTGCCGCTACTTTTATTCTGTGAAATCAGCCAAATTTTTTCTTCAGTTTTAAACATTAAGTTTGATCCATGCACCCATACTTAAAACTAAAAGCATATTTTTTAAGTGTTTGTTAAAAAACCGTTGTAACTAGCCATTAAATAAATGCTGAAGGTAAATATTCCTGCTGTCCACTTTACTTGGTCAAAAGAAGGCACTGCATGGCTTACGCGAGGTCATATTACACGGGCGTAAATCCTACATATATTAACAATTCACCGATGCTCTAAAATGTTAAGTAAGCTAAGACGGCGTTTACCGATTGTTTCCGTTCTAATTCAAATCGTAAAGATTAACTAAGTTCACCTTGTCGGCCACGCTCATGCCCCAGTATGGAGTGAGAAGGTCATCGTCCACGTCCACCACTGGCTTGTCCAATTTCTCCGCCAGGAGGCGCCCTGTCGTTGTCTTGCCACTTCCTGGCAGACCCATCAGTATGATGTTCCCCTGGATTACGGTGAGGCCTCAGTTATAGATGTTTTTGTTGTTGGCGGCGGTGTTTGTGTTGGTGTTGTTCATGTTATTCATGTTGTTGTTGTTGTTGTTGTTGTTGTTGTTGTTGTTGTTGTTGTTGTTGTTGTTGTTGTTGTTGTTGTTATAAAATTAAAAGGGTAGATAGTTTTAAATCAAACTGTCTGATGGACAGTCAAACGGCATTCTTCTTTACAGTTTTGTTTATTTCTTTGTTTTGATGCTTTTTTTATTTCTTTCATTTCCTTTTTTTATGAAATCGTGTACTGAACAACTGAAGTACTTGGCAGACTCAGACTACCCACTAATTTGGCCGCTTTTCTAACAGGCGAGGCATGGCTTTTCATAAAATTATGTCCTTCAATTAAACTTATCACAAACCAAAAAATTGACATGGAAATAATTTTTTTTATGTGAACAGGCGACGCGTGACAGGCTCCTAAACGGCTTAAGAATCACTGATAGTTTTATATGCATTTGCTCAGTGTTGGGTCTATACGGTAAAAGCCAAAATATTATAACACAGACAAAATTGAAACTTTTAAAACTTATTTTTAGTCGTCGATTTGGAACAATATGAGACAAGAATGTCACCATTTAAGTTATAACAAATATTCATACAGAGATGATACACAAAAGGGGCGCATTTGAAATAAATAGTTTAGATATTGCACGTTTGATAACTAAAACAAAACAAGCGTAAAAAAATCTGAGAGGGAATAAATAATGACAGAAAACAAAGGGATTAAAAAGTAATTAATGACTTTTTTTGAAAACTTTATTCGTGATTTTGGAACTCTCGCGTCATACAATTTCCAGATACAAAAAGTTATGAGTCTTAAACTCACCTTTCCATTCAACGCATCCCAGGTGGTGCGTGTTTTTGCAACCTTTCCGAACAGAGCAGCATCACAGTGATGCGGGCGAACATAAGATTTTCTCCAAGTCATGGGTCCTACAGCCCCTGGTCTCAACCAGATTAGGCCTCTCACACGGTCCCAAGTGGAGTACCTGGGTGTGGTCTGTCCTACTTTGAACAGCAGGAATGGGTGTTGCTGTTCCAGAGTTATCCATCTGTATCTGGAGTGCACCAGAGGCAACACAACTCTTCCACTCGCCATTAGTCTAAGGCGGCTGGACTAGAAAAACACACTATATTTCATTCAATGTATTCTACGCAATTAATGTAAGTAGCGTATTTGGGACTTGCGTGATGTGATACAAAATATTTAAGACGCGGCAAGTCTGAATAATGAACAATAGGTTTGCTTAAAAGGCAAATTAGAATCCAGTAAGTGTGAATGTATTATGTGTTTGGCATGTTTCTTTGCGTTTTTGTTTTGTTTTTGTTTTTTAATTGATTGTTTGTTTCGTTTCAATGTATTTATTTATTTATTTTGTTTCTTTGGTGGGTTTTTTTCGCTTTTTTTCTTTTTATATTAAATCATTTTTAAGAAAAAAATAGTTCACACTTTTGGTCTAAAAAAAAGGTTGGATTGGTTGTCTTAAATGACAGTATACAAAGAGCATCTCTATAGCAGGGAGAAGATTCTGATAAAGATGGAAAGATGCCACTAGGTATTGTAGTATATCGTAGATTCTCTAATCTAAATTTTTAAAAAATCAGCATCAATAATTTGATTTGAAGCGCCCTCAAACGTTCAAATAATAAAAAAATTACTCTTTTCAATCGGTTATCTGGTACTTTCTGAATTCGACTATACCCATTCTTCGTGGGCAGTTATCGATATCCCATGTTGAAAATATGTTCCCTGCACGCACTATTTCGTTATCTTAACCAGCAACTACATTTCATATTTGCTATATTATTCTTTCGTCCTCACCTCAAGGACGAGTTGGGTAAAAGAAACTCCAAAATTATCCACCAAGGCATCGTAAAAAACGGCCTGCTTGCAAAATAAACAATATTAGATGATCTCCAATCGCTTAGTCCCTGATATTTTGTTTAAAATAATTATCTTCTCTAAAGATCTAGGATAATGGTTAGTGGTTGTTTCACTTTCTTCGAAACACAGAGAATAGTAGTCCACGACACTTCTAAAAAGATACTACATTGTGAAGTAAGCTTTTCTTTCTAAAAAATTCAGATTATTTTGAGCTTTCGCACACTTGAAAGAATCAGGGAAAAATTGACATGCCTGCATGTTTGTTTGTTTGTTTTTTTTCTGATAGGACTTAACATTTATTCGTGCTTTAATATCATCCGCTGATAGATTATGTGTAACATAGTTTTGTTTTGGTTATTCTTCTGTGGCGTTGTGACATAGAGTGTAACAGCTATACTTTTCGACGAT
>JAWDGP010000422.1:967500-1230000 GCA_033675545.1 Elysia crispata
CTTCAGTTAAATGTCTTTTTCTTCACTGCACTTTCAGCTTATGCTTTCAGTTGGTAGATATACTGTGGGTATCTTTCGGAGGTCGACGCCCATGCTGTTACACTAATATTTTGGTGCTAATCGGTTAGACTTCACACGCAGCCCAATAGCTGGCATTTAAAGCGGAATTTTTTTTTTTTTTTTTTACGGAAAACTAAACCTAATAACAATACAAATAATTAATAAAGCAGGTATGCATGGAAGCAATAGCTATGTAAATGTAAGCTCAATTTTCAATTGTAAAGTACAAATTTTACATCGTTTAATTCCTCAAAGGTACCTTAATCAATCTATAATCCGTAGAGAGCAGTTTCAAATGTATGCAAAAAATTAAAACACGATCACACCTTATTTTTGTGGCCCATTTACATATGATTTTAAGTCAATCTATTAATTTTATGGTCCATCGTCTCTTAACTTTGATTTTTCTTGCAATTTTGTTGCTATTGCTATTGTTGTCGTCGTCTTCGTTGTTGTTGTTGATGATGATGAAGTTATTTGTTTGTGTTTTTTTCCTCTGATGAGGTGATTTTTCTTATAGTAAACAATAATGTTTTCATACATACTGGCGGGCATTAGGGGTACGGAGGCGGTTTTGTGTTTAGTGTGGTGGGGGTTGATGGGAAAGAATGTGCTTGAAACGATCTTTACGCTACTAAAAGGAAGTAGTTTTTTGGTTTTGTTTTGTTCCCCATTTGTTTTTCACGTATCTCCTTATACTCTCTCTTCTGATTGTACGAAATAGCACCACTTTAGGTTAATGCCAGAGAGGTCGCATTCACTCTCGATTTGTCACTGCATAGTTAAGTGTTTTTCATACCGTAATTTTAGACGTGAGTAAGGTAGAGGCTGCAGCTGGCATTGTTTCTATTTTGGAATAATTGCGTTTAAGTTGCGTGGAAATGAAAGGTCGGTGTGACTTATAATACAGAAGGCAGGTTGCACATTAGACAAATTCTGTTGAATAGACTGAGTTACAAAGAATGATGTAGACCCAATTGGCTATCCCACGATATCTCTCTCTCTCTCTCTCTCTCTCTCTCTCTCTCTCTCTCTCTCTCTCTCTCTCTCTCTCTCTCTCTCTCTCTCTCTCTCTCTCTCTCTCTCTCTCTCTCTCTCTCTCTCTCTCTCTCTCTCTCTCTCTTTCTTTCTCTCACTATCTATCTATCTTTCTCTTTCTCTCTCTCTATCTAACTCTCTCTCTTTCTTTCTATCTAACTCTGCTCCTCTCTATCTCCCGTTCTTTCTTTCTCTCTCTCTCTCTCTCTCTCTCTCTCTCTCTCTCTCTCTCTCTCTCTCTCTCTCTCTCTCTCCCTTTCTCTTTCTCTCTCTTCTCTTCTCTTCTCTTTATCCTCATCTCTGACTGAGATTCTTTTGTACCTGGTTGAGTCATTATAGTTATAAACTTATTGCATTTGATTTGCCCCAATAATTACAGGTTTTAAGAAAAATTCGACAATTATAACTTGGATCAGGTTTTTTTTTAAGTTTGAAATTATCAGATCTGGCTGCGTCCCACCCTCCATTGGGTAAACAAAGTATCGGTACAACAAAAAAAAATTTAATTTATCATTTAAGAAAAACTGTAATACAATCATGGTTTTGAGGATTTAAGAAACCCATTAATTTGGGTTCGAAGTGACCAATAAGATGTTCCAAGGTTAACACCAATAATTTCTCATATTAAATTTAAAAAATACAGCAATGTTAAAGTAGAGATAAATGATTATTCAACTCAGAGCTAAAGAGATTCTACTTCCTATTTTTGTAAAAAACCGTTAATTTTACTTCAAAACTTCAATTTAAACAATTTTCAAGCTGCAATATCACATATACGTTAATAAATGTAACTGAATGTTACAAAAAACGCAAACACAATTTACACCCACACAAACCGTCGCAAAAAAAAAAAATAAATTTAAACATGCGCTTTCTGTAGTAATTATTTTACCGCACAAAACACACATGCAAAGAAACCCAGATCATTTTCGTATTACAATAAAAATGATAAGCATTTAATACCAAAGCTTACGCCCACCAAAATGTCATTGTTAAAGGTACAATAACGTGGATAATTTAGAATGATAAAAACAGTTCTTGTCAATGAGCAGTAACAAGTTTTTGAGAGTCATTTCTGATAACAGGCTTCTTTAATGCGCATTATACAATTTTTAGATTTCTACCTGATTTACAGTCTGGACTGCTTTATTTTATTATAAATTATTGTTGTTTTGACTATTGCTAAGGGTGAAAAAAAATAGCGGCTGAAAACGGAGAAAAATATAACAAACTCCCAATGGCATCCATGATAAGTACAAGAATCTGTGGAAAAGTAGTGTGTAAACATGCGCAACACACGAACAGAAAATCAGTGCGTAAAAGATTAAATATACACAACAAACGTACAAAGAATCTTAAGAAAATAAGTGTGTGAACAAACACAACACATGAACATACAATCTAAGCAAAAGAAGACTTGGTGTATAAACATACACATCACACGAACATACAATCTTAGCAAAAGAAGTGTGTTAACTACACAACACAAGAACAAGCGGAAGTTTCCGTTAAACAAAGTGTCATCCTTGCACCCGCCTCATTTTCATCTCTGAGAAAACAACTGAGTTTTCTCCCCATCTGGGTCTGCTGGAGGTCTCGGGTACCCACTTCCCGTTGAGGAAGGAATTGAAACAATTTGCCGGCCAAAACCACCAACCACCACGGTATTTGAGGGCACAGCTCACATCGGCTACACCGTCGTTATCTCTATCCCAGGTTGAGAAAGGAATGGATTTTCTGAACGGGAAGACATCGTCTGCTGTGCCCGAGAAGGTCCCTAGCCTCAGAGCGTAATTCTTTGTTTCATCTTCTAAATAGAAGTAGCTGTAGTGAGCGAACAAAGAATTTCCGTGGTGCTTTAGGTCCACCCGGAGTTCATACGTCCCCTTGCTCGTTAGCTCGTGAATTAAGTCATTGCCGAGCCAAAAGTCATCATCAAAAGCTCCGAAGCCTTCCTTATAGGACGCCCAATCTTTCTCGAAATCAACGTTCCCTGTGGTCCGACGCTGGATGACAATCCAGCCGCCACCACTAGTATGAGGGTCGCACACATAGGGTGATTCACCGAATGGTGGTGTGATCACGTGATATGATTCTAAGACTGGACGATCACTCTCACTGGACTGTCTGTCGCAAGAAGTTTTTCGAGTAGGCCGCATGCCCAAAGTAGCCGCGATTTCCGTCGAGTTACTGATATTGGAATATGTCGCTAGCTTATCTAGAGTAGCACGAATTTTATCTGACATTCTGGATGCATCAGCAAGGAATATACCTTTTTCAGATTCGAACATTTGGTGAATGTCTAAAATTGCCTGTGTAGTCGTGGCGTTGAACATACTCTCTAAGGAGAGTATTGTCTCGTTGAGAACGACCTCTGCCGCATCAAAATTGCTCATGCACCGTTCCTGAGTCTGGTTAGAAGTAGGTGCAGCTGGCATCACCCTTAAATCTAACTTGTCTTCGAGTCTGTTCTCTAGCTGCCTCACATTGTCATCAAACCTGTTCTGCGTTGACAAAAGTTTATCTTCCAGCCTATTTTCGAAGGTCGAGATTTTATCATCAATCCTGCTCTGTAGGTTTATAATCTTATCATCCATTCTGGTTTGTAATGTTACGATTTTATCTTCCACTCGGTTCTCAAGCTTATCTACGGCCTTCTCTAGCCAGACCTTTATCTGCTTGATGTCATCCTTCAACTGGGCAGCAACATCTCTACCAGAGCACTCACCTGCTGCAGCGTCTTTTCCATCAGGCTTCCAGACGCTAGACCTGCTCACGATTTCCTTCCCCTCGTCGTCGACAGCGTGGACCTCGCAAGAGAACTGCGTGCCACGGCACTCGCCGGGCCGAAGCAGGAAGAGAGTGATTTCTGCCCGGTGCTTGGACCAGCTGCCGTCTATCTTCGCCCCGTTGTTGTTCCTGCTGATCAGCGGTTGGCCTTTCGAGACTGAGGTGATTAGGCTTTCACCCTCGCCGAAGTGACCCTTTCTGAAGACGGACATTTTGGAGATAGTTAATTTCTGTGACAGGTCAGCTTCATCCGTGCACCTCAAAGTCCCACAAGTTGCCCGGTTTCCTGGAACAATCATGGTATCTTCATCGAGGCTTAACTCCAGGCCTGTATTCCAGACGTAGTAAAATATTAAGAAAAATTTAAAATGAAGTCTTTATAAACATATCGTTTAGAATTTTATCACCATTCTTTTTTTTTGTTTGTTTAAACATAGTTTTTGGCTTGTTTTTTTGTGTGTGCGTGTTATAATCGAGAATCTTAAAATTTAAAAACAAAAGCTTGAGATGAACGGATGATTGCAAGAATCTAATAACACGCAAATGGCACCTTTCTCTCTAGAAATCAGTCGAGGTTCTAAGTTCAATGACTTTCTTAAGGGGCGGAGTTCCCTCTTATTCTAAGACCATGAGATGTGTGGTATATCTGTGGGTATTTGATATTCACTACGCTTTTAATCACCCTAATCAGAAGTTAAATTCGTATTCATTAACATTAATATTTTTTATTCATATCGCGATTAAATCAAATTTTAAAGCCCTAAACGGTTTCTGCTCAATCTATTGGCATTCACCGTGTTAGTTTTGAGGAACACCACAAACTTAATTTTTTAAGGGCTAATTACAATTGATAAATAAACAATGAAGACGTCCACTTCTACTAAAGTATGAGCCAAAGTCTTTATTTAACTACCGTGGCACAAATAATTAGAGTAGGTTTCCAGTTGTCACCGCCCTCCCTCTTTCTCTCTCTCTCTCTCTCTCTCTCTCTCTCTCTCTCTCTCTCTCTCTCTCTCTCTCTCTCTCTCTCTCTCTCTCTCTCTCTCTCTCTCTCTCTCTCTCTCTCTCTCTCTCTCTCTCTCTCTCTCTCTCTCTCTCTCTCTCTCTCTCTCTCTCTCTCTCTCTCTCTCTCTTTCTCACTCTCCCTCTCTCTCTTTCTCTGTCATCTAATATTTTGAAGTTTCTACAGCGGTAATTTTCAACAGGAATAGATAGCTCAAAGCATGCCCACTTGCACCACCGCGAGCTTTCTGGCTCATTCATCGAAAATAAAATTGATTACAATGACTATCTTTTCCTTGTCTGGTTTGATGATAAATATTGTAAAAAATATTTATCTAGCTGATTTTATCGACTCTTTTTTCTCTTATCAATTTTACTCCATTTCCTCATATTTACATGATTGTTTGTTTTTACGAGCTCGTTTCCGATGATTCAAAAATATCATTGCCTAATTGACACATCTTAAAATCGGCCGAAGAGTGGATTTTTTTTTTCAAAGACACTAATGTCACTTATTAAGAAATTCCACAAGCAATGTATGCGAAAAGATAATGACTTTTTATGCACAGCGAATCAAGAACTATCAAAAATTTTTCTTTACATTTCACTGAATAAAAGTTCTGTAAAAAAATGACCTTTTTCCAGTGATTAAATATTTTAAGATGTAACAAACTTTAGGGATAATAATAATTTTAAACATAATGATGATGATAACAAGAACAACAGCAGCAATAGGCTTTATAATAATAATAACAACAACAACAACAACAACAACAACAACAACAACAACAACAACAACAACAACAACAACAATAATAATAATAATAATAATAATAATAATAATAATAATAATAATAATAATAATAATAATAATAATAATAATAATAATAATAATAATAATAATAATAACAAAAAAAAAATATAAATAACAAGAAGAAGAAGAGGAAGAAGTAGAAAAAGGAGAAGAAGAAGAAGAAGAAGAAGAAGAAGAAGAAGAAGAAGAAGAAGAAGAAGAAGAAGAAGAAGAAGAAGAAGAAGAGTAATAGTAACAATAATGATAATAATAATAATAATAATAATAATAATAATAATAATAATAATAATAATAATAATAATAATAATAATATAACAACAACAATAATAATAAATTATATACGTAGTTTAGAAACTTCAAGTACATATTTTAAACAGTCAGGCACTATGTGTCACTTATAAAGACAACATCGTTTACCTTTGCAAAATCTCGTTACGTAGAAACTCACTAAAAGTAACAATAGAAAAGCACATTTCTGAAGCATTGTGAAACGTTTTCGAAATCACGACCATTGAAACAAGAATGTTATGAAAACTGAGGCTTTAAACAGTAACTTTTGAGGATACTCTGCCACTTAAATAGATGTCGACACTTGCAAAGGCAGTCTATAAATAGGATTTACACAATCATTAAGCTCAATTGTTTCATGATTCTGCTGGTGTTTCCCCTACTATTCTATCCTGATTCGCCACTTGAACTTCGACCTTGACATATTATATGTCACGCCAAGCCCTTATTTGTTTTGCCCATGTTTTGTTTTGTTTGTTTTTTTGCTGTTGCCGTTCTGTATGATGTTGATATGATATGGGCGACGATGAAAAAAATAATTAGGCAAATATCCTCTGCAAACTATTATATTGACATCTTTAAACTTATTCTATTTTATTATTTAAGCTATGTAATCCTTATGGAACAAGGATATTCCTGGCACTCTTGAGAAGTTCATCCTCTCTACCCCTCCTAACTAACCTATTATTCTATACAAACCCAGACGCCATATGTATAAAATATTATTTCTCACTTTTGCAGAATTCTTACCAGGTGGTATTCCTAAAACTTGTACGTTTTTGTTTTTTTTGGTTTTGGTTTTTTGTTTGTTTGTTTTTTGTTGTTGTTTTTTTTTGTTGTTGTTGTTGTTTTTTTTGTTTGTTTTTTTTTTTGTTGCTGTTGTTTTGTTGTTGCTATTTTTAATTAAAGGTGTTCATTTAGCATATGACTAAAATAAATCTTACTTAAACTATGACTATTTATAAAGCTTACTTCATAGTAAATTTAGGAATCATTACTACAGTAGAGTGTTTGACGGGTTTTCCTGTGAAATTGTTGGATGTCATCAAAATTTTAGCTTGACCCTGGTTGGAATAGAAGAGTCCTTGCGTCATCTTCTGTAGAGTAGTTTTTAACCACCTCTGAATCGCCAATCATCTGGTGATGTCTCGGGAAAGCCCGTGGTCACTAATGAGTGGAACATACTTACACCTACATAATCAACATAACAGGAACAAGGAGAAGTAGTTAGGCGAAATGTAAATGACAGTACCAGTTACAAAACTGAGTGACCAAACAATGGCAGATGTAAAACATATTTATTGATGTAAAGGCCAATGAAGACAATATTATTTTTAAAATTTTTAAAGAAGTTAGGTCAATGACAACTTTTAATGATGAAAAATTTTTATTAGGTTTAGAGTGTCTTATAATGTTGAAAATCTGAAGAATAAGGGTGTAAGCTTGTGTAAGCACTCGCTGAGCCCGCTTATGGCTATCACTTCAAGTAAACGTATTTTCAAGAAAGAATCTCAAGTAGCCTTTTGTAGTGCCAGCTAGGATTCAAGGTTTTTATCTGTTATTTGCCCTTTTGATCCTTCCTTCCACTTTGTTAAATTAGATTAGTAAGCATGTGTCGGGACTGAACACGATTTGTCAGGTTGAGAGTACCAGCAAGTGAGACGGTTCACGAGCCGAGCCCCTAGTGTTATTGCTACGGGAAGCTTGCGTGACGCATGCTCAGGGTGTTTCCTTTGTGTACGGAGGTAGAAGATTCAACAGATAGCGTTTTTAGATTGAAGAAAGAAAACTACCACCTCTATTGCTCTGGTCCACCTACGTGAAATCCTCCCTGTGATCCCTCTCCGCTTTTACCCACTCAGGTTCCAGTTAGCTCGTTAGCAGACAATTGAAGTGAAGATTTTTTTTTTCAGTAGTTCAACATTCCAGAATAGCGCTGACATACTCCTTGCAACTATACTATTTTCTTTTTTTTGCGGGGAGTGGGGGAGGGGAGGGCGAGTAAAAGAAAGGCGGCTTTGTTAATTTTCTCCAAAACAACTCATTGAAATCAATGGACGATTGCAGGTATATTCGCAGAGAGCTAAATTCGACTCTACACAGCATAGTACGATTCAATGACAAGATTAGTAAGCGTTACTTTTCAGGAATCACAAGCAAAATAATACATAAATTTTACGCCTTGCTTTCAGTTTTTGCTGTTGTTTTTGTTGCTGATGTTGTTACTTTCCATATAGTTGTTTTGCTATTGGATTCGTCTATCCATTCTTAATCACAATGACGCACCAATATTTGTCTCAGTTGAGAGAAGCAAGGGTAGAATGAAACTCAGAGCGATGAAAAAGTACAATCCATTACAATAGAAGATAGAATAAAAAGAAAGAGTGTCCTCGAAAGCAATATTTTCCAAAAGTTACAGAATTCTCTACAAAAGCAGGTGATTGGAGTAATATTTTGTTGGGTTTTTTTTTTTTTTTTTTTTTTTGTGAGGGATAATTCCTCAACTCTTTAAAGAACTGATAATCACACATTCACACAAGTGTCACCGCATCTTGACTTTCTCCAAAAGGGATGGATAAAGATTATTTTATCTTATCTTACCGTATCTAATCTTATCTACATTGGTGATCAATCATCGACACTGATGACTCCATATCAACACTGGTGCTAAACACACATACCGACTATGCCATATTGTGGACTCCTTATTAATATTGCAGATCCTGCATGTACTCTTATCAAAATGCATCATACCGGAGGGACTTGAATCTCTTTGATAACTCCGCAACTATGCTGATGATTCCGTATCTTCAATGGTGATCTTGCATCTTGTAGAAGTATATTCATATTGGTAAATCCGCATCTGTTTTGGTGGCTCGGCAACTACAACGGTGACCGTGATTTAAATCTCGTGATTCCACATTCTGAATCCATTGAAACAACCTTCATTCCATCGGCATGATGATTCTGAATCGATGCAGTTCTTCTTCTTCTTCTTCTTCTTCTTCTTCTTCTTCTTCTTCTTCTTCTTCTTCTTCTTCTTCTTCTTCTTCTTCTTCTTCTTCTTCTTCTTCTTCTTCTTCTTCTTCTTCTTCTTCTTCTTCTTCTTCTTCTTCTTCTTCTTCTTCTTCTTCTTCTTCTTCTTCTCCTTCTCCTCCTCCTCCTCCTCCTCCTCCTCCTCCTCCTCCTCCTCCTCCTCCTCCTCCTCCTCCTCCTCCTTCTTCTTCTTCTTCTTCTTCTTCTTCTTCTTCTTCTTCTTCTTCTTCTTCTTCTTCTTCTTCTTCTTCTTCTTTTTTTTGCTGCTGCTGTTACTTAGACTTATACCGGACCTCTTACTGGTGTTATCACTAACGACCATACTAATGTTGTTTTGAAACGGAATTATTGGAAAACTATTTTGTATTTAACTTACTATGCCATCATTATGAGCGTATTTAATGTGATAAGCCCAACTGTAGTAGCCTAGACTTGACTGCAAGTAAGTACAGATACTTTTTGTTGTAAGACAAGTTGAAAGCAAGAAAGAATTAATGCTTGTTAATGGTGTTCGATAAATAGTCGTATGT
Organism: Elysia crispata; assembly: GCA_033675545.1. Classification (NCBI taxonomy): domain Eukaryota; kingdom Metazoa; phylum Mollusca; class Gastropoda; family Plakobranchidae; genus Elysia; species Elysia crispata. The sequence goes on from JAWDGP010000422.1 coordinate 977,059, forward strand.
TTTATGATGAGGGATATTTAATTATGCGTACTGAGAATACGTATAAAGTGCTATATGCTTTTTTTATGTGAAATATTCGGATTAATTGTTTACTTTGAGAAGTACGTAGGGATCATCATCATTAAAAAAAAATTGAATCTTATCTAATTTTTTTAACCTTTATAGCACTTAACTAATAATCATAGGGTTATGTGTTATATCTCTTCTGAAGAAATGCAAAATTCATTTTACTGATATTTCCTCTTTTTGCAGTCTCATTTCTATTCCGGACATTCTTAAATAATACCCGTGAGATCAATAGGGAAAACATTAAGTTTATGACATTCAAGACTAGTAAGGTGACTCCTTTCTTTAGTCAATTTTGATCCAAGTTGACTTTGGCTAATGGCCTTTCGCGTCTCACTCCTGCAACAGGAGGACCTCGGCTGTTTCTCTTTTTTTCTTGCTGTCTTTTTACTCCACTGGTGTCTGTGTTGTCGGACAAGAGCGCCTAGGTTGCTTCTCTCAGTCTTACTATCATCCTACTCCACTGGTGTTGGGTTGTCCGAAAAGAGCGTCTCGATTGCTTCTCTCAGTCTTACTATCATCCTACTCCACTGGTGTCTGGGTTGTCCGACAAGAGCGCCTCGAATGCTTCTGCCAGCCTTACTATTATCCTACTCCACTGGTGTCTGGTTTATTCGACAAGAGGGCCTCAAATGCTTCTCTCAGTTTTACCATCATCCTACTTCACTGGTGTCTGGGTTGTCCGACAGGAGCGCCTAGGTTGCTTCTCTCAGTCTTACTATCATCCTACTCCACTGGTGTCTGGGTTGTCCGACAGGAGCGCCTAGGTTGCTTCTCTCAGTCTTACTATCATCCTACTCCACTGGTATCTGGGTTGTCCGACAGGAGCGCCTAGGTTGCTTCTCTCAGTCTTACTATCATCCTACTCCACTGGTGTCTGGGTTGTCCGACAGGAGCGCCTAGGTTGCTTCTCTCAGTCTTACTATCATCCTGCTCCACTGGTGTCTGGGTTGTCCGAAAAGAGCGCCTAGGTTGCTTCTCTCAGTGTTACTAACATCCTACTCTACTGGTGTCTGGGTTGTCCGACAAGAGCGGATGCTACTCATACCCTTGCTTTCATTCTACCCCCACTGGTGTTTGTATCGTGCTTTGTCTCTTTGTGTCCAGATTTCATTTGCTTTTTAGGATGAGGGTATTGAGTTTTAAACGAGCGAAGTCTTTACTGAGTATGGTAGGAAAAGTTGTTAGATTCCTTTCCTCTAAATTTATTTCATCGTGGTATCGAATAGCTTTCAGTCACTTTACTTGCGAGAGTTTCCCAAACCCTACTTTGAAAAGGCCCGAAAAGTCGCCAGCGATGTTCCAGAGTTTGACGAGATAGGAGCGTTCAATTTGTTGTCAGAGAGTCGGTGGTTTTCCTCATTGTGTATTATATGTCTAAGATCTTACTCAGCTGTTTTCCACGGAAGGCATGTAGCTGCTTCTCTTTTGTCAGGGTAAGTGGCCATATGTCACAGTAATGTCACAACAGCTCAATCAACATCTCTGTGGTCGTTTGAATTTTGCTCCCACCCCCCTCCCCCCCACCTTCCCTACAAATCCAGTCAATTCAAGTTTTGCAAGCGCAACAGTGAACAGTTCGACGTCTACTGTGTCCCGAAAAAGCATTTCTACTTTATCACTTTTTCGTGAAAGCTTAGAGCTCTGTTTTACCAGGATCAAGTATTACTAACTTACGCCTTTCTCAAACTTTTTGACCTCTGAAATATTTGCGAGTTGGTACGCGATAAGCTAAACGTCGGCGTAAAATACATGTATTTCCCTCAGTATTATCTTATCATCAAGTTTAGATATTAACTGCGGTAGTATGGTTTGAATTTCTTCTAGAGCAAGTTCAAGGTAAATTTTAAATAAAACTGTTCCTCTGAGGTGTATCATTATAGCTGATAAATGGCTTTGATTTGGCTGTGCCGAATATTTTCGTATCAGTGTGATATTGCTTAGAAGACATAAATTATTCCGACGTCATCTTCTTAAAAAACATCTCTGAGAAACTAAAAGATGGCTGCTCTGTCTATGATGGCGAATGCTATTTACGTGTCTATCGCTGTGATTTTTGCGGAGATATACTTTTGGAGATTTTTCGCTACAAACCATTTATGCTTGTGATGTAATTCTATTCGGATAAATTCACTTTATCTTTGAGAGATGCATGTCTTGTTGTTTTTTTTTTTCTTTTGGTCTTATTCTCTAAAGTAGATCCTGCGTATCGCATTTTTTTTTTTTTTTTTTTTTTTTGGGGAGGAGGGGACTTTGGGATAGCAATTGGTTCAAACGTATCATTGAAAAGTTTAGTTATATGACCCGAAATCTCGGTTTCAACTAATTTAGTGTCATCCATCTTGTCTAGATTCGAAGTGAAACACTATATATATATATATAGAGAGAGAGAGAGACACTTATATATATATATATATATATATATATATATATATATATATATACACACACACACAGACACTTATATGAAGTATATATAGTCTCTGTAGATCAAAGTTATTAGAGGTTTAATTTTGCAGAATTATTCTTCATTTACAATACAACATCATTGTCCTTAGATACATGTATAAACTTCCTTATTGTTTAAATTCTAAAGCTTTAAAGTGGAAGTAATTTAGGGAAAAGAAAGAGTAATTTCACTGCATGGCTTCAAACTTCTTCTTTGCCATTATATTTTTATAGATCTGACTTCATAGAGTGAAAATACCATCTTCCTATTCCGGAAGTAAGGGGAGAAAACTTTCAACTTTCTTTTTGTTTTTATCTTTTCTTTAGTGTCTTCCGTAAACGGCCCCCTAATCTCAGTCTTCGACTAACACAATTCATTCTAAATATTTCCTTAGTGTAGATAGAGATTAAGATCTAGAATTGCTAATGTCTATTTTCAGTTAAATCTAAAGGCACAGATATGTTCGTTGACATGTTCTTATGTTAGCCTGAAAGAATTTTTCTTACTAGAAATCTAGATTCCAGATCTAGATCTAGATCTAGTCTAGATCTAGTTCTAGATGTAGCCCCATGTAGCCCCAGTGACTAATCTCGATCTACTGGTCCTACATCTAATATCTATCTATCTCGGTCTACATTTTCTGCAAGGTAAAAACCCAGCATTGAAATATGAGCTTAGAATTAAGATTAGATCTAGCTGTTGATTTAATAATCTAGAATCTAGATCTAGTAGATTGGGGAATTTATTTTTTGACAGGCTATATGTAGATCTACACTGACCTGGACTACATTCTCTATAGGTTATAAGCATATTTTTACACTTTTATTTGTTGATGCTTAAAACCTTCAAACAATTGTATTATTGCAGATATCGGCCCAACTCGCCCTAAGCTTTCAAATTGTATCTTTGATAATGAATTTGATATGCTGAACAAGAATATGAAGGTTTTATTCGTCACAAATAAATACTTTTCAAGATATAAACATTTTTGTGTTGCTCTAAAATCCCATTAAACTTCAAGTTTCGATTTCGACGGGAAACATTCAGTTGTGAAGCCCGACGTGAGGTGGGCAAATATCTTCAATTTTACCTAAACAATATCTTAATCTTCCACCAAAAGTTATGCCCTACTTATTTACAAGTTTCTATCTAAGCGAGGCAGCACTTGCTGATATGAGATAGCCTAGATATCTCTGAGGGCTCTGGAACCAAAACCCTAGATAGAGATCTATCGGTAAATTTGCAGCTATCTGCCCAACTCCCGTAGACAACTATTCTTTGTCTTTAAGTGTTTCTTTCACCTAAATTAATGCATTTTTGTAAGTGAAAGTGGTCGCAATTAAGTAATTAGTAACGTATAACAATTAAATGGGATTAATTTTGACAAATGAGACCCCTCTCATTTAGATCTATGTCCTCATTTTTGCAATCAGAAAGTAGTGCTCCCGGTTTTGGAATTGTGTGTATGCGCTGATACTGCAGTGGGTAGAGGCTAGCTGTGTGGGTCAAGAATAAGTGGAGCAGGCAAAAGCACTAAAAGCGGATGTTATAGAGAACTGGGACAAACATCAGAAAACAGTGCAAGACAAAAATGCTTCTCCTTTGAAAAGTATTTATTTGTGATGAACAAAACCTTCATATTCGTGTTCACTGTATGGAACTTATTAAGAAATGTGCAGTTTTAAAGCTTAAACAAAGTTGGGTCGATATTTGCAAATTTACCAATCTATCTATAGATCAAATTGCTATCAAGTTCCCTTTTTAGTTGGACATTCCTACCCAGGAGAAGAGTCCAGAAATGCATAATAATATTTAGATTTTTCTGTCGGGTATTGTACAGGTTGAAATTAATTGGATGGCTTTCAATTATGATGTAAAGATTACATTTGGTTATAAACATCATAAAGTTCTCTGAAATTTGATTCTCTTTAAAATGAAAATAAATGTCAGCTCTGAGTGGATTATAATCTTGCTGGTACATGACTTTTCTAATTGAAATATAAATCGTTTCTTCACTTATTTGCTTTAAGTTTAATGTGTATTGACACCCTTGTGTTACTAGAAATTTAATGAAGTTGATATCTTCGCTTAGCACCTGTTGTCTCACTAGTGATGTTCTTTGAAACTTACAATTTGCTCAAAGTGATTTAGCTGGGATAAAGAAAATCAATATGACTCAAAAGATACACAAAAATGAGATGCGGCTTGCACAGTGAGTAGCCTGTAGGAAAAAGTTAAACAAGGGTTGCCATTTATTATTATAAGTAAGACAGAGAGTGGGGTGTGGTGATAAGTGAGACAATATATTAGAGAGAAGATAATTAGATCAAACAGCAAGGTTCGCCCTCGATGCTTAATCATTGTCTAAAACACCTTATGAGACATCAAGTAAAATCTTTTTCAACAACCTGAACGCCAGCATATACTTTTCTGCCATTGGACACAGCTGACAGCATATCAAAATCACCAACAACAAAGGCTAAGGCTTGATACCCTACACACACAGCACACTCTCATCTCATGCCTTTCTGTACACCTCAGTTAATTCCTCCCCTTCTTACTTGCCTTAACAGTAACAAGAGGCTGTGATGGGATTGACCTATAACAAGATTGGTTTGGTCTTATGTTATTAAAAAAGGGGAAAGGATGGGCCATGTGGTAAAGTCACTGCTGTCTATTTTTTTCACTTGCTCTTCAGTCTTTGTAACAACCACATGTGAAGGAAGCAGGTTTCCCATGCATCAGTAACTTCAACTACCCATCTCCTAACATAGTTCTGTCAGACATGCCTAAATTGTAATTTGTTCTTCACACCTCAGGGGCTCTCGATTGCCTCCCAGTAGTTCAAACAGGGAGAAATCGTCATGTTTTCAATGGCTGATATTCTTAGAAAAGATATAAAGTCTTTCAAATAAATGAGATGGGGTGTTTAGAAGATAATGACGTTTCAAAGAGGCTCACTTGTGAATAACTAATAATAATGGCGCCTCAGCACCCAGCTTATCTTCACTGCAAAGCTTAAATATAATGGATGCACACAGTTGTACAGTAAAACTAAAACAACACAGAAAAGCCACTACTGATATAAGCAAGACAGATGGATTATACCCACAAATTCACTGCCTACTTGTATATAAAAGGAAAAAAAGGGATTTTTTCTATTCTAGGTGTTACATTTTACATATTTTATGCTGTATTCAGATTCAGTATTGGCTATAAATGGTCTCTGAATTAAGTAAAAGATAATATGTGCTATCCGGTGTTTGCCACTCATTGATTATGGTAGCTAAAATCTTTCTTTTGCAAACTGTATTCACCTGTCTAGTAAACTCTATTTTTCCTAGAACCACTGAACCTTGTGTTACCAACTTACCATAAAAGAAATTACAAAAAGTTTGTCTAAGTTTCTCAACAATGTGAACAATAATCAGTGGTTATCCTAGTTTCAATTTTCATTTCAGGTCAGAGGGATTAACTTGCCTTGCAACGAAGTATGTCTGCTGACATAATTGAAGGCTTTTTGTGTCCAATATGCATGAAAGATTTAGGCACAGTGTCCCAGCTACAGGGTCATTTTGAGGAGGAACACTCTTCGGAAGACAAAGCTGTTTTCCAACAGTTGAAAGGTCTGAGTTATTCTTCATGGATTCTTTTTACTTTTATTTGTTACTCTAAGGGTAAAATGTAAAATATTTTGCAAATCATGCCTGAGCCATTGGTTCTGGGTATACCATACTAATTAAATTAATTGCTTCAAGTCAACTCACTCAGAATTAAGACAGAAGGCCTGGCCCCAACCCACAACCACACATGAGAAACTCTATGGCACTGAACAAAACCTGCTCCTGATGCTGGAGTTTGTCAGAGCCACGGGACTCCAGATTTTACAGACTGCCAATGTCACGGGAACGCAGGAGGAGAAGAACATATCAATGTCTTCTCCATGTATAGATGCTTGTATTTTTTAAAAAACTTAGTTATTTAGGTTTCATTTGATTCTCTCTTCTTTAGAAATAATAGAGAAAGCAATAAATATTTTGCACAATCATAATTATGGTCCATGCCTCTAATTTTATCTTGGGATAATTACAGTATAGCGAATGGCAATTATTGTTCAAGTTATACCCAATATATACAGTATCATGTATGCATCTACAATTTTCAATTTCTTTTTGTTTAGTATATTTGTTCTTCCATGGCAAGTCTTTAAAATGATTGGAAAACTTTGAAAATCAGTGTAACATGAGATATTTTAAAGAGTTAGATATTGCACTTTTTTTTTTAATTGAGACTCATAACTATGTTTTAAAACAATTATTATTGCAAATGCTGAACTGTGTCACCTCCTCCCTTTCATACATTGGTTTATAGTATGCAAGTAGGTTGATGATTCTAGATCATACCTTAAATCTTCCAGAGCAAAACAGGAAATTAGGATGGGGAGCATATTATATGGTAAAAGGAAAATAATATAGAAGCTGCAATGGAAGCATGCTATTATCTTTAAGTTTCACCCGCTTGAAAAGTTTGAGTTCGCCTAACAGAACACAGTATAAGAAATTGGGATTAAAATATTTTACCCTGTGTGATGCAAAAAGTAAAAAACTATGTTAAAGGCAAAACCACCCGACGGGACATAATTCTAAATAAATTGTATAATTATATCACAATTCCTTCCCTTCAATTGAAGCGTCTTAAACTGCGGCGCATTTGCTGAGGGTTGATTAAATAAAGAAAGTTTGTATAGTGGTAGATATCATTTTCAGATTTTAGAATCATGAAATTTTATTTCCTTATTTTGCAATTGAAATTTTCATTGAAACTATTGAACAATCAGATTTAATTTTTTTTTAAGTTGTTACTAAAACAAATCAAATTTATTATGAACATTTATTTCCATCAGTGTTAAAACCCTTAGGTCTTGATCAAGGTGAATCATGCCTGCTTGACCTTAAGATTCTTGGACAGATGAAGTCTACAGCAGCTGAGCAAAAGGGCAAATAAATAAGCTCCACATATTTATCTCATGAGGTTTAGCATAACTGGTATTAAACCTTAGCGCTAAAATTTCCTATGAATTATTTCCATCTTACATAATACACTTTTAAGGAGTTTTGAGATGATTTATTTTAGCACCTATGCTTATGGAACGCAATCATATAAGAGAAGTAAATATTATGTGCTTTTCATTTCAGGTTTTTTTGACAAAGCTAAGAAGAAAATCTTGGGAGATCGGGTGGATGAAGTGATCAGCCCCAATGGAGAAGTAAGATCATCTGGAGATCTCAGTATAATCTTGTCAGGATATGATCCATCATGGTGGGAGGATCAAGAGTTAGGTATGATTTTTGTTCCCTCTCCTTATTTTATTTCATTAGATCATTCATTAACAATGTTTCTTAGTGAAAACCTGTTATATTTGTGAGGGAAATACAAATATCTTGATAGAAAATCAAAGTGTTAATTTTGTTTGCCAAGTACATTTAAAAGTACCTGAATAAACCAAGAAAGACTGATTTCAAATGACTAAATCATATAAAATCAAACTTCAAAGAGATACTAAAGAAATTTACCAATCCTTACACGTAAAAGCCGGGGTTTTTAATTTTGTTGGCCAGCAGCAAGAAACTATTTATCATAATGTATTACGGCAGTATATGATGCTATGATTTTGAATGGTTCTTATAGGAAAAAGTGAATTCCCAATCGGCCTGTGTTTGATGACAATCCCAAAAATCCAGCTAGAGTGGATAATGTTGTTGTCTAAATATTAGAGACTTAAGGGGAATAATATAAAAAGCAACAGACAAAAATCAAAATGGTTTCATCTTTCAAGTTATTTTTGTACAATTTTTCTTTTAAATAGTAGATATGTCTGTAAGGATTATGCACACATTTTTGTCTATCAATCAATTTTACCATTTCCCACAAAGGCATGTTTTGTACAAAAAATGTCTGTGATTCACTTATGTACATGCTGTAAACAGGGGTTCCATGCATACTTCAGACTTTAAAAAAAAAATTAGGTTGTGAGAAAGCTCTGAGACCTTAAAAAAATTTTAAACGTTGAAGAAAAATCTTAGAATTAACAATATCCTAACCTGAGTTCCTGCTGAGGTGCAGTGTACAAACTCTATAGATGTATTGAGTCTGATTCATATGAGACTGTTCAAAATGATAAGCTTCTCGCCAGAATGAAGCCATTTAATTATGTAGACCAAATAATCATCGATATCTAAGCCATGAGACGGCCATAAAATTTGTTTCCTGAAACTGATCACACACTTTTACATATATATTAACCTACAGCTACCTTAAGAACTACCTGGGAAGTATGTTAAAATCAAGTCTCAAAGAGAGAGAGAGAGAGAGAATCCATGAACTAAATTAATTTTTATTCTTTCATTCTTGAAGAGATAAAGGATGCAATTATATTTATCCTTCCAAGTGTTATCATTCACCATTGATGAGGGTCTGGGGTGTCTCTCATAACAGATGGGTATCTCTCAGGGGGGAAAGTCATGTTATCTTTGGTCTTTTTAGATCTTGTGATAAGGAGTTATAGATTTATGAAGCCTTATCTAGGAAGATAATTTTGAGAGCAATCTTTCCCAAATAATCATAGTGAATGTGAATACATTTCAAATACATTAGTTTAGACTAAGCAGACTTTTTTTTTTTTTTATAAAAAGCTAGATAAGATTTTATCTTATCACCAGTTACCTGAATAAAAGTAATATTCATCTTTTATAGTACTTAAACTTGTAGAGTTAAGCCTGGTTTTATTTTGCATTTTGGGCTAATAACTTTAACTAAGATGTAAACTTTTTTCATATTTCCTCAAAGATTTTACAGGATTAGGATATACTAGTATCTTACTGTCATCAAGTTTTAAGCTTTTTTATTCAAACCATTGATTCTAGATGAGGTGTAAATCAAGATGAGAAAAGTTGAATTTTTAAGGGTCTTTTTTTTCTTTCTTTTTTTTTTGGGAGGGGGGGGGGGGGGGGGGCATAAAGTTAGCAAGATAAAATCTATTTCAAATTATAAAAAAAAAAAAAAAAAAAAATCTTGGCCCAAGTTCTTTATAATCAATAGTGCACAATGAGGCATGATTATTTATGATTATTTGAACTAAATGAGATAGACAACAAGAAGACATGTGACTTTTGATTTCTACTGGTACAAGCACTCCAATTTTACAGGCTGCAAGGAATTGTAGTGCTACCTGGGCTTATTATTAGACACTCTGTAATTTGATCAGACATCAGTTTTGCATGATTTAATGAACATGTAATAGTCAAGTAATTTATTAACAGAAGTGATTTGATTTGATGCGCAGACTAAAGTATAGAGGGAATTTCATGGTGTATTTTTATGATCAAATCAGTCATCAATGAGTTGATAGCTTTTTTTTTTTTTCAATTTTCATTGTGGGGTGCAGCATTAGAGGAATGCACATAATGAAAGGTATTGGTTCAATTTTTTGTTGTTGTTTTTTTAATTATCCAAGGAACATAAATATAAAATGCTAATTTTTGAAAATTCAAGCACTCTTTGATATGATAGATCTCATTGATATTTAATCCTTGCTAGTGTTCCTTAAATGTATGGAACTCAAACCTCTTTCTCTTAGTTTTGATGATATACAATGTATGTTTGGGCGCATGAGACAACCCTTTGGATGTTGCTACGTCTAGTTTTGCACTAGACTTATTTTAAGTCGATTTTCAAGTGCAAGTTAAAAAATGGAAATTAATTTCTTTAGAAACTCAATTCATTTATCTTTTCATTCCGCTTAGTTTTATTTGTTTTTGAAATATCCAAGCTTTTGAATGAAATGATTTTGTGAAACCACTTAGATCAGATTTGTGATATTAACAGTTTCAGTAAAAGAGTATGTTCAACTTTAAAGCCCATTTTCTCAAAACAACACTTTCTCAACCAAATGATTTTAACACTAACTTTTGATCTAAACAAGATATAAACTTCAAATAAAAATCTATATGCTCAAGATTGTTTTCTGAATCTAAATTTTTTCATCCGTATCCTACTGAAGGGTTTTCCTGTGCGCCCACACGTATACATTGTATTTCAACCCATTTTGATCTCAGAATGAACTCACTGAAAAGAGTAGGATATTTAGTTAAAAGCAAAATCAATTAGGCGTTTTGAATTTCCAGAATATAATACTGTACAGTGTCAATTAAGGCTTACTAGTTTTATTAGCTTATATTCCAGTTTGCAATTATATTCCCTTTACAGGTGCATCTAGAAGTCATATAGATACATTTAAAGCTGTGCGGGATGCAAGGGTTGATTTCTTTGTTGTAGAGACCAATAAACTTCTGATTCGTCTCGACAAGCTGTTAAGTCCAGATGCACCTATCGATCCCAAGAAAAGAAAAGGTTTGTGATGTCACACTTATAGCACCTTGAAAGACAAAATTGAGCTAGAAATGTCATTCTCCTTTTTTGTCATCATGCAGGAACCAGTTTCCTCTTTAGCCTTTTTTTTTTTATTTGGATTTGAACCATCATTGTCTTATCATTGGCTTCAGAATTAAATTTACAGTTTAGAGGTGTGGCAGGATCTGGTGATAAATGTTCATTTTCTGACTTATGACATGGATGATTTCTTCTATACAGCAATATTGAGTGTCATCTGTTTGGGGCTGACTAGTTGCAGAAAAGGTACAAATAAATCCATAAATTCATGATATGAATGTAGCAATATTGGTAACCCAATTTTTCCTTTTACTGATATTGTACATGTACTTTGTTATCGTCAAAATTAGGTAATATAATCAGGGCAAGAAGTAAGGTTTTTCGAATTTGCAGTATAGTAGCTAATGTTGTTAAACATAGCCTAGAACTGTATCACAAATCATTCTTGTTCGTTCTGGAAAATTAACTTTTCATGATTTATTAGTTCATTCAGCTTTGTTGAAATTTGGTTATATATATGTATAGATGTGGACTTACCCTATGATAGTTTTATTTTGTCTTATAGTTTTTCATGTTCATGATATCAATAACATTGTTATAACAGTCCCTTTTAGCCTTAGGTAGCTATAATGTGAATTACTCTTGATATTTGGATTTCATTGTTTTGTTGTTTTTTATTTGTCACCAGCATTTGAGCGTGAGATTGTAAGATGGGTTCCTGACAGTGAGGTCCCTGCCTGCCTCAACTGTGGCAGGTCTTTTAGCTTGTTCACTCGACGCCATCACTGTCGTTTGTGTGGTGGAATTATGTGTGACAGATGTTCTGAGATTATGGCCTCTTCGTATGCTCGTAAGTTTTCACTAGCATATGAATTGTTTTGATTTCACTCATCTGGTTGAGATAGAATAGGATGACTTTATATGCTTTCTGAACTTAGTGCTTATACATTTAATTTCTTTTCCTACTTGCTTGATGGCAAGTTCTCTTTGCTTTGTCCGATTTTGCTCACTTTTTCTCCTATAGCTATTTAAAACTATTTTTTATTTTCTTTAACTCTTTGGTGGCTTCATGCCAATCACCAGAAAAACTCATCAACCCAGCACACAGTTTTGCCGGTGATGGCTTCCTCAAACGCAGTAATAGCAACACAAGTCTTAACTCTTTGATGGGAGTAGACGGTGAGTCAGTGATGCGTGTATGCAGAACTTGTCGCAAGCTGCTGGAACGTCGAGACAAGATGACTGAGCTCAGGAACACAACTCCCACCATTGTGCAAATCTATAATGTAAGTTCTAAATTTATTTATATGCAGTTTTATAAAGCTGAAAGTTTTTATTAGATTGATTCACTTTGACCCTATTTTCAAAACATTTGCTTGGAAACATGTTCTTGTACTCTTGATCATCCTCTGACTTTTTGACAACCAGTTTGAATGCAATGTGGACTGATGCTATGCTGTTGTTTTTTTTTTGTATTTTCAGAAAATGAAGCAATGCATACAGGAAGCTGAGCAGATTATTCCAGAATATATGCCTATGGTAGATTCTTTAAGGTAAGAATTTTGTTTGAATTTCAATTGCTTTGTTAAAAATACAGGATTGAAGAATTTAATTGTTCTGTAGGTGTTGGCAAATGGTTGCAATCCTGAACAAAACAGAAAAATGCTTTGCTTGTAATTACTTTCTATCACAAGAGGGAATGAAAAAAAGGACTCATTTGCACTCCATAAGTAGGAACAAAATTCCAAAGCTACAGAATTCACATCTTTTATCTGTGTGTATATAAATATCAAACAAGACTATGGACAATTAGAATATATTTCTGGAAAAAGACACTTCATAGGGGCAAAAAATCCATACCTGTATAAATTTTGATTGCAAATAAATAGATCTTATCTTGAATTTCAATAGGTAGGACTTTCTTGTTGTTCGTGAAAGGAGCACCTGATCTTTTTGATTCTATGGTATTAAATGAAGGCAAATGTGGCAAAATTTATTGATTGGATTGGGCATAGCAGAAAGACTGTATAGATTTCTGTATAAACCAGCAAGTCCAAAACAGATGAGATAGCAAATGTAGGAAGTGTGTTTAGATAGATTTTTTTTATTTTTATTTTTTTTTAAATAGCCGTGGTATCCATAGGCAGAATCCAGTCAAGCTTAGTGGGACTGCAAGTATGTCTTTATATAAAGAGGCAAAAAAATTTGATTTCTCTGAGTCACAGCAGACTCAAATAGTTCCTATTGCTGCTGGAATTTTGGAAATCTATTAGAAGGGGGTGATGACATTGCCACAACAAGCTTTGCAGCTGGTTGCAGTGGTGTGGATTTACATCACAAAATGTAGGGGGGAAATTATCTTAAAAGTACACAATTTTCCTATGGTGTTAAATAAAATGCCAGCACAGTGCTATCTTGCTGTATCTTCATTTTCGCCATTTTGAGTAAAACCAGTTTGAATGTTAGTAGGCTCACTGTTATTAAGTTAAACCCACAAATACTTTAAAGTGGACTTTTTTTTAAGTCAAAAGAGCTCAGATCTAGTTAAGGATTATGATTATGTACACAAATGCAGCACCATTTAGGAAGAAAAGCGCAACGGAATACAACAATAGTGGAAAATCACTCACATTTTAGGGAGGTAAAAATAAAGTACAATGTTTGGTTTTTTTTTTTCAAACAGGAAAAAGTACAACAGAAACAATGACTCTAAGATGGCCAAACTTAAGAATGAAATTTATACATCTGAGACATTTTCAAGTGATTACAATGTGTTATGTCATGATTTCAAGACGCAAATCAATTTAATATAGAGCTGCTGTATTAAAAAATATACAAAAAATAAGTTTTAAAAATTAAACAAATCTGACAGAGACAAAATGAGTAAAATGATGAACAAAACGTTTATGTAATTGTAAAGAAGAGAATTACTACACTTTAACCTTGACACTTTCTTTTCTTAACACAACGAAAGGTTTCAGAAATTTATTGACAAAAAATGATTGATTTTATCAACATGCATGAAATATTTAAATATCGGCTAACATTTAACAGATACAATGTCTTTTAATTTTGATTAATATCAATGCCATCATGGTGTGCTCTAAAGGTTAAGCAAAAAAGTTTAATACAACTATAGTATAGTGGCTTTCTTTATTCAAAACAATACAATGTGTATTTACATCAGAGTCTGAAATAAGCATGTTTTGATCATCAATCCTGCCGTTCTTGCTCGATTCGATTTCAGCCATCTTGAATTGAGTTCTAAACAAACTAAAGCAGTGTTTTTTATTGGTCTAGGAGTTACGGTAAGATAGCTCTGAATAAATGAATTCACAGTGGAGATAGACAAAGAGATGAATTTCATTTTTAGAATTCTATTGGCTCTCTTGGAGTTAATGCAACATAGCTCTGAAGAAAGGCTAAACTAAGTGGAGATACCACAAAATGTTTCTGTATATCTCGCAAACAAGGGCATTAATTGGAATAAAATTTCAAGGCAAACCACAGTATTTTTAAAACTGGGATAAAATCTTGAGTGGGCCTGAAATTGGACATACGATAATATAGCACTGAGCTCGCTAAAAAGAGAATCAAGTTGTATAAGGGCTCCTCATTGTGGTGAAAATAATGTGGAAAGATTATTTAGGGATCAAAGAGCCATGCTTAGCAGTGAAAAGCCCACACTCTATTTAGTGGCGACAGTGAGATTATTATTAACCAAAGATTCATCAATTCAATGTGAAAGAGTTTTTATAGGAATTTTAGCGCTTTGAATTTGTACTTTTTCTTAGGTTTAAACTTCTCTGTGAGTTTATGAGAACCAGTCAAGCTTCCAGTCATAGGGTTAGATCTATTACGTAGCTGTACCTGGGGCATCTGATTGCCAAGTAGTTTTTATTCTTAGTCAAATATTTTTTAATTTTATTCAGAATGTGGTCTTTTTTTTCTCAGTATATGTGTAAAATTGTAAGCTAAATCGATCAAGATCTCTAGGCTTTTAACAATGTGAGTGCTGAGATAAGAATTTATGCAGCTTGAAGAATGCCGGGTTGTAATATGGATTATTTAGAATTATGCTATTGGGTGGAATTCAGGATTCTCCCCAGAGTGCAATTAGGTTGAATGGTGAAGTCTGGACAACACAGCTGAAACTCTAGCCTCAGGTGCATCATGGTGTGTTGCTCCTGGAGCTATGAATATACTGCCTGTTCCTTGAATTGATAGGTTAACAACTGGTCCTACAGTTACAATGGTTTAGGGAATTTCAACATCTTAAAATAGATTCAAATAACTTTTTATAACAAAATTTTCAAGGGGGATTTAATTTAGTTCTGGTTTTATGGTTCTTGATGGGAAATTCAAATGTACTAAGGCTTAGCAATGTGTTGCAGTAATTATAAATATTTTCATAACAAAAGATTGCAATATGATCATTTCTTTATTCCAGCTTTTATCTTCATAGCTTAAACAGTTACCATGATATATTAGATGTTCAGCTTGTGTGAACCTCTCTATGAAACTTCTACCTTCTAAAGGAGGATTAACAAACAAAATCATAATTCTTATGGCAGTTTTTTGTGATCATAAAGTTACGAAGTTTCATATCTTATCAGTATCGTAATTGATATGTTTTGTTTTCCCTCATAAACAACTATTTTATAGATTATTAATTGCAGGGTGAATGGGCAGGATACAAAGGATATTTGTACCCTAGATTGGTGTTTGTAGAGCTATTGGTCAAAGTGATTTCAACTTTGTGTCTGCAAAACTGACAAAATTAATAGACACAGCTTTAAATTTGGTTGTGGCAAATGAAGGTATCCAACTTCTTGCATTTGTTTTACATGTGTATTGCTTTTTTATTTGTTAAAATTTTCTGAACTTGTTTTCATTTCAGTCAAGGTGAGACTGTTTACAACTACAGACAGGCATTAATACTCAGAACAAAGCTAGTCAAACTATATGAGGCAGTGGATCAACTCAGGTAAAAATTTCTTATAATGACAAATATTATCTTTGAATTTGCAAATTTTCACTTTAGAACAGGTCAATGGAAAGTTTTTGTTTACACTGGAGTTTGAACATCTCATATTTTGTCACAGATATTGATTGTTTTTTAATTGAAATTTTCTTTTCTTTGATCTTGTTTTCATTTTTCATATTTTTGGCAGCAAAAAGATTCTTGTTATGGATCTTCGCCCTGATCAGCAGTCTCCTAACCCTCGGCAGGTCTTACTGCAGAAGTCTATTCGCATGTACGCCTCAAACTTCATGCAGGAGAACATGATTGGTTTACAGGTGTGGAAATATGTTTAATTTGATCAGGGTTATATTTTTGCATAATGCTTTTCTAATCTATTGAATTTAATATCTTACCTTCTTTCGATTTTGTTAAGTAATTTAAAATGTTTCTATATTTTTTTAGGAGAAAATTATAGTTTTGTCCCTAGGGCCAAGGAAAAGACTTTAAGGACAAATTGAGCATTTAAAACAGTGTAGGTCTAAATCCAGGGCTGATAAAGTTAAAATCATCAAAAACTTTTACTCTTATGGTATAGCAACAGTAATGAGTCACCACAACTTTTCACAATCTATCTTGTTTGAGAGAGCTTGAGGTAATGAAAAATTTATTTCCTATTTTGTGGCAAAACAAACTAATAGCTAGAGCTTTTAGGTTTCTTTAGAAAAATTAATGAAACATAATAACTTTGATCCAAGCACAACAGCACCTTTGACTATCAGTTTAAATTCTTCATAAATGAGCTAAGTAACTCTGACAAACTATATGATAGCTTTCAACCTATGTTGCTCTCATTGACACTGGTAATTGAACTCCATAAAGGTTGTTTTTTAAAAGCACTTAAATAGTAGCCAACTATATTTGTACCTACCTAATTATGTTTTTCAAATTAGAAATGAATGGCTATCTTCTTGTCGACCTATTTTAATGATTCAGCTATTTTGAGCAACCAATTTTTTATTGCTTTTATAGAAAATACAGTCAGCTTTACTTGTGTTGAAATCCTACAAGTTGGTCTTTGTTTTGATTCAGTTTGCTATGTTTAACGTAAATGGCTGTGTTGATTGCAATGTTTTTACCAGACATTGTTGGGTCAAGTAAAATAAAAAATTAATGCTTGTATTGATGTCAATTTTCACTCACTGCAAATCATCAATCTTTCCTAATAGTCTCTTTGGTTCATAAACAGCATTTTTACCGCATATCTCTGTGTGCATATGTTTTGCCTTCACTTTTTGTCCAGCGGATGGTATGATGATTCACTGCAAAGTTTCACTCATGAACTTAGGAAATGAAAAAGCTTGTATCTAGCTAAACATTCAAAAAAAAAGCAAGACTGTAACACCCACTCTACTACATGTATAACCTCAAAACATGATTGGAAAGTGATGATGCCAACACCAGGCTCTAAGCTTACATTTACAGTAATGTTTATACTGCTTTATTGATGTTGATTGTCGTATATATATATATATCACACCTGTAAAGTCCCTTGATTTTCTCAAAAGCATGGATTGATGTTGTCATCAACCCCCCAGCAACTTAAATTTAGTCCACTGTAATAGTCAAGACAATAAATTAAACCATTCCGGGTTCTTTTTTTTTTTTTAAATCACATTTTTTTTCTTTTTCCATATTGTTCTTTTATCGAAAAAAAAAAAGTTAAAGAATACTAAGAATGTTAATATTTTTAATTATATTCCAAAGCAAGTCATTACTATATTTCCAAAAGGTACTGTAAAGTTTGTACTTCTTTGACTATTTAACTGTTTAGTAATTATCAAAACCTGAAGGTATCTGTCGAAACATTTTCAGGCTTAATTTCTTGAATTGATAACCAGGCAAGAGGCTTTAACATCCGAAACATATAATTTCCTTTTTCTCCTATTCAGTCTTTGCCATCAGAAGAGGATTATAACAAACTACGCCAGGCTCGGGCAGCTGAAATCCAGCGTCGGATTGCAGCAGAGCGTAGGGCAGCCATGGAGGCTCAGGACAAGGAACGTGCAGAACGAGAGCGACAGTCTAGAGAACCTGCCGCAGGGGGTGGAAGTGGGCAGCCTTTATCTCCCCATGAAGAAGGCTCTAAGTTGGGGCATAGGAGGGTGGGCTCTGGAGGCGATGTTGCGAAGAGAAAGTTTCTTGGTGGTATAGTTGGTTCCAAGACTAGTGGAAAGGGTCACACAAGGAATGACTCAGATGACACTGGCAATAGTTATGGTGGGTGGAAGCCATCAGAAGACCCCCAGCGAATCAGCCGGTCAAATAATGCAGATCCCATGCTGCAGCAGATGGAGATTATCCGAGGATATCTAAAGCAAGCAAAAGAGGCACATCGTGCAGATGAGGTGACAATGTTGGAGCAGAATCTAAGAGATCTAGCGGAAGAATATCGCCGTCAGCAGGAAGCTGCCAAAAGTTAAGATATCATTAGTGGATTCTAGTCAACTTTTTCTTTTCTTTTTATGATTGGCTTATTGCCAAGTATTTGCCCTTAAGTACATAACTTATCTTTACTCTCATATATGACAGTTATGCACCTCTTTCATAGTATCAATCATATTTTTTACTTTCATGTATCTTGGTCCTTGTGTATGCAATTCAGTTACTCTAACCCAATATCAACATCTTTTGGGACATAAGCCAAAAAAAAAAGAAACCAAAAATTATGCAGGATTTGATTTGAAAAGGTCACCATCTTTTTGACTTCTGAAGACTGAGGAGTCCAGTTTCATTCTATTTTTGGATAAAGTTATCTAGTTAATAATGATAATAATTAACATGAAAATGTCAAGAATTTTCGTTTTTAGACATTTTGATAATATTATCATTTTCTTCTACAGCTGTAATCAAATTCTTTGCATGTGCAAGTCTAGGTAAAAGCAAGATAGAAAATAAAACCACTGATTTTAGCCAAAAATAGCATGACATTGTTACAAATTCAGAGCTAATTTAGGCCCAATATATTTCCACAGTGAGCGTACTGTACGCTTTTATGTGATTACAAGGCATTAAAATGGTTGTGAAATTTACTATATGGCTATACTTTTGCAGGTTTTTTTTTTTTTTCCTTCAATGAAATAATGTCTTTTTAGTAACAGTGCTGTCACCAGGCATTCGGGTACTTACAATTGTAAATTTTATTGTAACAGAAAAGGGCAAAAATTACTGAGAGCAAAATTTTTCAATGTGATATTTACATTTTATTCCTTGATTTTGAATGTGAATTTGTGATATTAATTTATCAATTGCTTATCATTGAATATTCATGTGATGTTATGTGCATACTTTATATGAAATCATATTATTAATGGTATAGTTCATGCAGTGTAAAAGCATAATTGCCTGTTCAAATGAAAATATTTGGAAGATGTCTTTATTATGTTCTGGGGAAAAACTTAACAACATAAAAATCTTTTCTAATCTACTTCCTATAGAATCATTCATTGGACAGCATCAAAGTTTACCGAACTTCATTGTTTCTCTCAAATGTTTTGAGGTATATAATCTTTTTCGCAAAGTTGTGGTCTTGGGCAAAATGTTAACCTTATGAGAAT
Organism: Elysia crispata; assembly: GCA_033675545.1. Classification (NCBI taxonomy): domain Eukaryota; kingdom Metazoa; phylum Mollusca; class Gastropoda; family Plakobranchidae; genus Elysia; species Elysia crispata. Next base: position 996,602 of record JAWDGP010000422.1, read on the forward strand.
GCTTGTCCAACAGTCCTCATTTGGTTTATCTCTCCATTGAATTTGAAACTAATTACTGGTCCTAACTGTTACTTCGTACATATGATGTTGAATGTCAACTGATTTTAGACAAAAATTATATCTTGATAAAATGGTTTTATTCAAGAAAGCCTCATTCATTTTATCTCTCCACCAAGCTGTCACTAGTCCCTAATATGTTCACCATAAGAGGACATTGTTTCTTAAAAATGTAGGATATTTTAATATGGTAACGCAAGTGTCGAATTCAGGTCTTGTATGTGCAGCTCAAATGGTATGTCTGCCTTGATATTTTTACGAAATCTATAACTATCAATTAAATAAAGAAATGCTCATACACAAAAGATGTGCATTTCAAAAGATTGAGAAGAGCTTTTGACTACTGCTTAGAATTTCTTTTAAGAATGCAGAGGTGCCTATGGTCCCGGAAAATCCGGAAAATTCCAGGATTTGTTGTATCCCATAAACCCAGATTTACCCACAAAATCTCGGATTTTTTCTTTTTGTTTTAGCATTTAGACATTTAAACTGACCCAAAGTAAACGATTGTAATTGGTTATTTTCGTTTTTGTTTCAGGATCAGCATGACCCAACAATCCTATGAAAAAACAAATAGTGGAAATATAATTCTATGACGAGAACGAAAGTTTTCCGTCATTGAGTATCAACCTGTGCGAAGATATAAAACTGGGCGATATATATTCTATCGATGTCGTGTATTTTTGTTTATTATTTGTATTTTCAATTCAATATCGACATTTGTATTATAGTTGAAACTATCCATGATATCGGTCCATGGAGTTGTCCTAATTATTTACTTTATCGTACATTCATCCGAAAAACATTGTTCTTTCCATCTTCACACCCAGACCTCGGTGTTATGTCCAACAAAGAATCGTCCTGATTTCTTCATATGGCAATAGTAAATGCGATTAGGCAGTTTCTTTTTGTCAAGACACATTAAAATCTTGTTGATTATTATAATTGATTGGGAAATCCTAAATACCGGTGGAGCTAGATCTAGGTCTAGATATAGATCTAGAATCTAGATAGATAATCAAAACCGGGCATGACATGAGACTATTATTATAGTATGTGATTTTCATTTTTTATTATTTGTTTTTGCTCAGATAAAAAAGGGAAGTAATTTTCATTCCAAGGTCAATAAATATAAGTTTAGATTTAAATGTTAGATTGTTATTTTCTTTTTTACAAGGCGGGGCCAAGTCACATAGAGAATTTCTAGACCTAATCGATATTTATCATATTCAGCTTAAATGTCTTTTTAAAAGAAAAGATAAAGATATGGAGAGCAGCGCTCAATATTTAAGCGAGAATATAAGCCTTTATGTATATTCTGATATGAGTAAGCTTTTGTGGTGCCTCAGTTGACCCAATAAAATACATGTAACAACTAACATTAGGAGGACACAGCTGCATATGATCTACAACAGGTCATTCAACCGCCTAGTCTGAGCGCAGACACACACAAAAGAAAAAATGAGCTAAATCGGAAAGAAAACAATGCCCCACAATCATGGCTCTTTGTACAATCCAATTTTGTTTAAATGTAGCGGGGATGAGGCGGGGAAAGGTAGATAGAGAATGCTCCTGCCTAGGCCGTAGGAGTGACCAGTTCAAAAAGTTCAGTAAAAAAATTGTGTGTCCAGTTCTCATCCCTGGTATAATTATTCCTTCTATACTGTAGTCCTAGCTTATTTTGTTTCCAACAGCTGTATAATTGATTTTATCAGTGCTTTAAGGGGGTAAGTGAAATTAGCAAAAACCTATGTCGTTAAATATTGGCATCGTCGCGCTTTGTCCCTGATTTTGGTGGGTGGTTTCCCTAAAAGGCATATGTTGGGGTAGGCACCTCTGAGAATGCCTTTAACTCATTGTGTGCCAATTGACGATGTATCGTCGATATAGTGAGCCGCAGCTGTGCCAATCGACGATGTATCGTCGATATAAGAACCAATGTTTTTTTCGCCATTGGTAGCCCGGTCATGAAACTTTTTAAGTTTCCTATGAGAGATAACTCTAAATATATAATAAATCATAGTTACACAAATACAAGCCAAACTGGAACCCAGTTTCCAATGCATCCTCTAAAGACAATGTGCACAGTAAAAATGACCTGGCACAACCGTGGAAAACGCTCTGGCACACAATGAGTTAAATCAGTTGGCTACAACCTTAAATTGTAGCTTGTTGGACAATAAATGAGATCCATGAACCTGGATGAATCCATTAATCTTGTGACCTGTTTTATGTGAATTGGTTCATAAACTGAATTTTCTTTCTTTTTTTTTTTTTTCAGTATTTATATTTTATTTGTGTGAGGTTAGGAAATATTCCTTACTAAATTGAAATTGAATTGTTTTCTTTTCTTCCTATGTTCTGTCCAGTTTGATGCATGTCAGTGTATTGTTTCATATTCTCTTTTTTTGCATCTATTGAAGGGTAAAGCAGAAAGCACTTATTTTGTATTGTTTTAACATTTTTAGAGGCCCCTTAATTTTTTTTTATTACTACTACTACTATTATTATTATTATTATTATTATTATTATTATTATTATTGTGCCTTGCACTGTACATCAAGCTCTACCAGTTCATTAACTTAAAACTTTGTGAAAAACAAGTTTAAAAGTTTGTCAAGGGGGGCTCAAAGCTGTTACTCTTGCACCATTTGCTTCATCTTTTCCCTCTGTCTCATGATTAAAAATTTACATCAGAAATCTTTAAAAAATTAAATAAACAAATGAATAATGTTAGAAAGAACTAATAAGATTTTGAAACAATAAGTATAACACTGTAAATGAATGCTCCATACATATGTAAAAAATATCAATGCATACTTCTTAGTTTGTTTCATGAAAGAATAAGGTAAAGACACAGAGTATTCAAGTTCTCAACGGGATTCTCAGGTAACTTGCAGTCTGAAAGGGCCACAAGGCCTTTGAATCATAGAAGAAAATCAGGCACCCCCATGAGTACTGAAGCTCAGAAAACATATGGAAGTTTGGAACAAAGAACCTGCAGCTCAGTTAGAGAGTTTGTTTTACATAAGAACCTTACATTAGCCTTAAGTTGAAATGTTTCTTAATTAAAGTATAATTTATTGATCTCCATATGGCATAAAGATCACATCTGCAATGCAGTTATCAAAATCGAGAAGAAAAAAAAGCAACTGATCACTTTGGACTTCTTTTAAGTATTTGGATTGAGATATTTTTGATTAGATCTCAAATGTACATCAACGATATTTAAACTTAATCAATATCATAGCCTTGTGTACCAGTACATTTTTGGTCAAATTTAATTATGAAATGACACTTTGTGATTGTCCATACTTTCAAAAACATTTTTTGTAGTGGGGAGGCCATATTGCATTTGATTTTTCTCTTAAACAGTTCTATTCTGTTTATGTACAAAAAATGTTTACAACATTTAAGTTTATCATTAAAACAAAATTGAATATAATTAATTTCTCATGACACTAACAACAAGATCTTTGGTGTAAAAACATATTTTGAAGAAAAACAAAACAACAAAAAATCAGAAAGAGTCAGACTTCAAACATATTTACACATTTATGCAGTTTCTAAATATGAAGTAGATTTAAAAAACAATTGTTTTAATCCTTTTTTTTTAATTTAGATCCATAATGTTCATTTGTTTTTTTTGAGCAAGTTAGTGAAGAACACAAATGATTCCAATTTCTGCAAGCTTTTTTGCTATTCAATGAGCTTCACGTGGGCATCTAGGGTGAAATTATTGAAATGATTTCAATTTTCTTTAATTTCACCATTGTTATTTAACAGACTATAATTAATATAAATGGAAAAATATTGGCAGTAAACTACATGTATGTCTATATTGAAGAGAAAACAGCCTGAACTGCATTGACTCTTGAATATTTTTTTTCCTCAGCTACTCTCATAGAACAGCTTTGCCTCTTTGTTTGAATAGTTTTATGTGTCTAGATCAATTTGTTTCACATGACATGGCTAAGCCTTGTGTTGCTGCCATGGTTTGTGTCTATATCTAGTTCTGATTATTTTATTTTTAACTGGAAACTTCAAAGAAGATGAGGACATTAATAATCATCAACATAATTTTTGTCTTTGAAATTGATGTCATTATAACAGGAATATTTCAGATGAATATCTTAAGTATTGTATAAATTAATATAAGGTGAAGAAAAATGAGATATAAAATGTGTTGGATTTTAGTTTGTAGGTGCCATTTCATGAGATGTATTTGATCTCACTAAATAACCAGACTTAAGTCATAAGGTTTAGAAGCAAAAGGATCAAAAAATCCTTTCATTGCTGTAAGCTAGCATAAACACTTTACAGATGACCAACGATCAAGGAGGATTAATCATTACATATGGATTCCTCAGCACTACGATCGCGTTTTTAGTTTCACCCTATCTTTGTACAGGTATTTTCATGAGCACAAGAACCACTGGATTTTTTGTTCAACCATTTTCCACCAATTACATATGTACATGGGTACATGTAGATATGAAGATACAGTGATATTATTTCTTTCAACAACATGAAGATTTCAAGGTAGATTGCGTAGTTTTGACTGTAGTAACTAGTATGAAGTAGGTGAGGTTGCGTTTTAAGTTATCACTAAGTTAGTGAAGATAATTCTGTACTTCTTTTGTGTTAAATTTGGTATGCAAGGTTAGCTGTTTCCTCTTGCATAGCTCAAAAGAGCTGAGAAATTTGATTTAGATACTTTAAAGAGCTACTTTGTAGACAAAAGTTTGAGAAATTGATAATAGAATTATACCTCAAAAATTTTATAGCAGAAAAAAAAACATGTTTGAAGAGGGGAAATTTAATTATTCAATCTTATTGAATGGTAAAAATTTTAGCTTCTGACAAAATTTGATCGATCTAGATCTAAGCTATCATAGCAAAATACAATCTTCTGAAAATTATAAGAGTGGAATAATTTCGCGTTGCCTTCAAACTATTTACTAGTATTAGTTATAACAGTTTAACTTACCTTAATGTTCATCTGTCACCAGTGTCAGTAACACCTACCTGTACTTAATCACTCTTCTGTGACAGCCTCAGTGTTTCCTCACCCATTTAACTTTACTGTTGTGATTCCTTAGATCAGAGTAGACTTGACCTGCAAATTTTCTCATCTTGGTAAGCAAACAATAGGCAAAATAATCTCTCACAATCACAAACATGATGAATGAAAATACAGTATTATCACTTGATATTCAGCTCAAAAGCATACAGGCAAAATTGCTGCACACAATACAGCACTACATAATGGCCAGTGTAGACTGAAAGTCGAGGAAGTAACCCAAACTGATGTGTACATGCTCTACCTAAAGTCAACCTTACATGCATCACTAAATTGGACCATTTATTTCTGTACCATAATCACCCTTCACTGCAAGCTTACATTCCACTACAGCTCTTGCTTTAATGACTCATTCCTGTTGTTAGGAAATGATATCAGCTTTTCCAGTCTGTAGCTCATTTTTTTTTTATTTTTGTATTAAAAATAGATCCATAGAGTACACATGTCATGCAAAAATTCTTTTTAATGTGAAATTTGAGTTTACAAACTTATAAATAACATTTTGAAAGAGTCATTCGTTCAACTATCCTAAGAATAAATGCAATACATATATAGAGAAGGAGAATAACATGTGGTTTTATATAACCCTCAGAATGCAACACTCATTGATTCTCTCCAGGGGAAACATTACCTTCTTGCAGCTAAACATCAATGCCTCCAACACATTGCAGTTTAATTTCAACTCAACATGGTATACCAACAGTTCCAGATTTCATATTCATTCATAGACATCATATTTTGATATTGTCCATTTTCTATCTCATGGACAGAATGGAGTGATTTAATAAAGTTTGTAAGCTTTCTTCAACACTTAAACAAACTTTGGAAACGATGCCTCTCTAATGATTTCAGAATCATTCTGTGTCCAATTTTATTATGTATGTAAATTAATTTCTCCATATTCCTTACTTGACCATATATTTTTGTAGCCTATCTACTTATTTTCAATGTGATGTTAAATTCCTATGGGGTTTTTTTTGCACAAAAAAGAGATCCTCTTTGGTCATACTTTTATAAAACTGCAGTCCTTTGAACTGAAGAATTTGAAATTGTATTCTGATCAATGGAATTTATATAAATTAAAGACAACTCAAAATTTGCTTAATAGTCCAAATGAGTTCAAATGTTTTTATTTTACTTAACGTGTTAACGCCAATTAAATTTGAAATGTGTAGCCATCAAACAAAGTCAAATGGAAATACTCAACTTATCCATCAGTCAAGTAAATATAAGTACATATAGTTTTCAACGCCCTTGTACTATTCCTTAACAAATGTCATGCTAATAGACTTTGTCAATTTTTTTTTTGTATCTTGTAGAAGAGGACTTTGCCAGTAAAGCATGTTTCTTACTGGCCTTTATTTTCAAAACATGTCTGTAGTCCTTGTAGTTGCTACCTGCCCCACTGTTTTCCTTTTTTTAAAGACCATTGTACACCACTTTCCAGCTGCTGACTATATGGTTCAATACCAGTGCTATGAATTGCATTGCTCAGAATTGTTTGGTTTTTTTTTCTTTTAGGTTATTTATTAATTGCCACACAATTTCTGACTATGTTTCTACTACTATTGCTTTACCTTTGAAAACTTAAGTAGCTGAATATTTTCAAGCTCTTCTAGTCTAAGTGCAATCAAGCAAATGTCTTGCAATCTATTTTAGGAAAAAAATTAAAATCCACATTGAAGTATCAGCAAAGTAATACTAATAACGAAAAAATTATGCTACTGTAGGTTAAAGCTGTTGTCTTTTTTTCCCCTAAACAATTTTTCATATTAAACTTGGGAAAATAAAATTTAGGAGCAAACATTTAAGCTGATATAACAGGGAAAAAAAATGGCCAAATAAAAAAAAAATTAATTTTTTCTTTTTCTACTGTCTGTGACATGGTCGTTTAATTTGAGAGTTTGAACTTCAAGTAAAAATTTCATCCCCAGGATATTCTGAGTTGGACAAGTAATTTTTAACATATTATGAAACACTAACCACATCTACTTCCTACCCACCGCAAATGGCTGTGCTTTTTTACTACACAAATAAATTTCTTTCGTGTTATTTTATTTTTAGGGCGATTAGTTTTGAATGCTTTTGTTTGCATGGGGAGGTATGTCCTCCAAAGCATTAAACATCCCCATTAAATTTTAAAGGCAAAGATTTTGTTTGATTTTTTTTTGTGAATGAAAGTGGTTACATGTACTTTGCTTATATATTGAAGAATGCAAGTGAAACATATAAACAGTGGAACCTGGAAAATTGGGAGGTATTCTGAAAAAAAAACGTACATGTGATTTTTTTTTCTCTAATTGGAAAAGATTCCCGGATAGTCTAGAGAAGATTTTAGTTGAGAGAGAATGGAAGCTACAAATTTCAGCTATGGTTGATAAAAGCAAGGGTTAGGTACTGTCAATCATTGAGCTGCTTTTTGCTAAGTCCCTCTTTTGTTTAGCCAAAACCAGTTTTCTCACCTTAGCAGACAGGACGTAATTAGACTTAGTATGCATCAATCTACAATTACATTCCCATCTAGCCAACTCCAGGTGCAGTTTGATCGACACTTCACATGTCTGATGTGGTAGAAAAGTTGCTCAAGCGGTCACTAAACTGTTTTATCTTGACTGTTAAAGTCTAGGCTTAATGTTTTGAGAAATCTGACCATCTCAACAGTCAAAATCAAAATTTGTTTGTTAGCTGTGGACATTTGTACTTGTTTTATATTCTCAATATGGTGGGAAAGTGTGAAGTCTAAGGTAAGATGTGCTGTCCCTCTGGTTTTTCTCTGACAAAATGTCGTGTGAAGACCATAGATTTCTCTCTGTTTAAGGTTCTTCAGAGAACTTTAAAGCTTCCCAAAGAATCATAGAACCAGATTACTTCAATAGTAGGGAAGAAATTTACATTTCTCCTGACTCTTCCTCATTTTCCAAGACCTACTGTTTTACATTTTAATAAACAAGAATCCTAAAAATGGTCAGTTGAGTTGGACAAGTCCTGTGGAAATACTGAACATGCTGCCTTATTTTAAAACGAAAAGCATCTTTGGAATAGCTGCCAGTGCTGTAAGAAGTGATGTGTGTCAAACTCAAACAATACGCCAACCATATTTCATCTAAAGATCATACATACCCTCATACCAAACTTTTTCATAAGTTAGCAAAAATGGCATTCACATGGGAAGATGTGCTTTTGTGTGCCTTATGCTTGCATTTAAAAGTAAAAAATTTAACAAGAAAAACACCAGATTTAAAGATTAAATAAAAAAGCTTTGGCTTCTACTAATAAAGGACAAATTCAAATGAGCTGCATTTACCTTTTAAGATTCCACACGCAAAAATCCACATAAAGTTGAATTATTTTATTTTGAATTGCACATGATAAAATGTGCAAGCTACCTATGAAATAACAGCAAAAGTTGCAATCAGGAAAAGTGCACAGCCCAAAAAAAAAAAATGATTTAGATTTTTACATAATCATTCCTTTCTGATGGGAAACAAAATAGTAAAGTTTCAAGTGTTTTCCAATGTGGAAATAATGTTTTTTTTTCTTCTATCTTTTACGAGTTTTGCACCTATTCTTCTAGCCATTTCACACAAATTGAAGAAGCTGATCAAATGTCACTTTTTAAATATTGGTATTTTAAGCTTTTCAATTCCACTACAATTTTACAAATATCTGTATATAATGTAGACAAGGATGTTATTTTAATAAAAAAAACTAATTCTTTTTTTTTTATTAGCAATCAGAATGTTTTATTTAATTATCTTAGTTGACTGGTATTTTGACTGACATTTAAGAGTTTCCATGTTTGAATCCTGATTTGTGTTAGCTGGTGGTGGTGAATCTCATTGAACCAACCATATCTTACAGCCTAATATAATTAGTGACAAAGATACTAATGATCTTTGGACCATTCCCCAGCTATATGCAATAGTTATACCATTAAAAGGATTATATCTTGAACAAGATCAAGATCAGAAACAAACTACAACAAAAGCCTAGCTATTTTTTAAACTGTGTACCATAGCATGATACAACTTCTATTTGTAATTTGAAAAAAATTAAAAATGCAACCAGATAGTTTTGAGCTGAAGAACACTATTTTGATTCATACAATTGAAACACACACATGATCCAAACTTGAAGAAACACCAATGATGCATAAAAAATGAAATTATATTTGTGATCTTGAATGATTTTTAGCTATAAAAATGACATGTATAACATAAATTTATTCATTTACATAACATCAATAATAATCGCAAATACCTGAACCTGAGAGATAGTTCAGTTTCACCCCTTTCTCCCCCCTCCCCTCCCCCCACACATACGCACATAACTTTTACAGCTGTCAGTCTTCCTCCACATCTTTGTGAAGAAATTTGAACTTTCCTCTCTGCTCCTTGGGAGGGATGACCCACCGCGTACAAGGTACTTGGCCAGGAATCTCACAGATACACTCGTGGGTGCACATGTAGCCAAAGTTTGCAGGGTTAGATTTCTTTTCTTTTGCTAGAGCCTCTGCTTCAAGAGTCTCCCTGATAAGAAGAGCATTACCAAATGTAATTTTGTCTTCGATAAAATGATTGCATCAGATTGTAAAAATTCATTTCTTTTATTGTTCTAAACAATGAATGGGTCCAGTTATCCATGACATCATAATTTGAGGAAGTAAATAAATTTTTTAATGTTTAGGCCAGTTGATTCTTTTTTCTAAGACTTAAATAAGTAAGCATCTGTTATGCAATAGAACACTATCAAATCAATATCCTCCTGGTTAGAAAATATTTTGGATAAATTAAGGCAGTTTGTAAAAGAAAAAAAGCTATGCACTAAATGTCACTTTGGTACAGTCTGTGATTTCACATTTTACTTTCCACTTAAGCAAAGACTGACGAAGAGTATTGTACCATTTAACAAAACGATCATGTCTATAATAGCAAAAATGACTAAAATCAATAGAACATAGTTCCAAGGTAATAAAAACAAGTCGCTTTCTACACACAAAATATTACTACCAATACTTTATATTTTAGGTATGAATTCTTACATGGAATACATCTCAACAGTCTAAATTTCCACAATATTATCAAGGCAATTATCTAAATGCTTTTTAAAAAACATCATTACTTACTCTGATTTACAAAAGATTTTCTTTACTGCATTGAATATTGAATCTTTGTTTTGGCTGTCAATGTCTAGCACAAGTTTGGATCCACAATCTGTATGTGTACAAGCAAAAGACCTTAGAATAGGAAATCTATGTACAATAAGTAGAAATAATTCTCATGGAACTAAAAAATAGGCTCAGGTAGGGTATTTATCAGACATGTAAGTGACTTTGATCAAAATTGCCGCAAAATTTTTCACCATATAAGCTTATGTTGAGCCAGGATCAAGGATTCAAAGCATGAATGCTATAACCCAGTCTAATGTGATGGTGTGTATTATCTCAATCTAGGTTAGTCCTAGTACCAGTTATGGATGTATGAGAAACATAGGGCTGGAATTTATCTCAATACCCAGTTTGAAAATTTGAAGGTTTTTTTTTCTTGTTATTTTTTTCCCAAGTCAAAAAATTCTGTCACAAATTTTTCTCAACATCAAAACTGTCGGAAATTCAACAATTTTACACATCTAGTTCATAAATTCAAACCTTCAGAGTTCAACATATGAGGACTTCATTATTCGACAAAAAAGAATTTCATTTAACCTTAAGGTAAGAGGAGGAGTTTGCCTCTTTGATTGTTCAACCCCTCTTTCAGTATAGTAAAATCAGATAATGTATCTTTGTGATCATCTATCAAATAAAAATGTCGACCAGTATTCTTTCAATACTGTTGCATGCATATCTTTCAGTTTGGTAAAAGCTCCAAATGAATATAAAAAAAAAAAGAAACATGATTATTATTATCAGGGTATTATATTCATCTTTGAAATATGTAGTTTTTTCCTTAACATAAATTTGTAATTGCATTATTTGCTTTGGGTGGATGAAAGATGGTTTTACACTTACATATTCAATAGAAAGTTTCATCAAGGATGAGATTTATTTGGTGGTAGTCACTCAAAAATTACTTAAGATGTTCTATCTCACTAAGCTCTAGCACTATCAGCAATGGTGGGATCACTCAGCTTTACATAACAGTGCACTATTACACATTGCAGAATTAAGATAGAGTATGAGTACACTGACTGGGGCATTCAGTCTAATTAAAATATATAATATCATTGAAAGTTTAGATCGATCCTGAGATCTAGTTGCCATGTGGGTGAGAAAAAACATATGTACTGGTACAATCATTTTCTAAGTTTCCACTCTGATATCATAATTTTCAATACTTACTAAAAAATACTTGCAAAAATGGGGATGGTGTCAGGTCTTTAAATACACACATCTGAACTTCAGGATTTTTGTACTGCATTTGAGCAAAATGCCAAAAAACAAAATCCCTGTTGATGAAAGTGTGACAGATTATTTGCTTGAGAACAGCATGCATAATAATAAGGTCTTGAGGGTGTTATATTGCATATTCTTTTTTCTCATTAACTTTTGAATAAGCTCACAATATTAAATGTATTAACATCCCTAATCTTAGCAAGGTGTGGGTTAAACCTTTTTTATTTCCATATGATTGACCTGCAACTGCATGGGTTTGGTCTAATGACATTGAAGAAGTTGATCTATCATATGTGTTTAAAATCATTGGCAATCCAGATGAATCAAGGAAAGTTATGGTCCAGCGATGACTTCAAAGCCCTTTTTGTACAAAAAAATATTTGCATTGGGTGAGGTGAGGTGGAAAGCAAGGAATGGGGAAGGGAAGAGCATGGTGAAAAAAACACTAGTCCTTTGATATATGCTCTTCAATCAGTGGTAAAAAGCATTTTCATACAAAACAGGTAAGTGACTTGAAGTACCCATCTTATAATATGGCAACCATAGAAATGCCTGCATTCCAATAAGTTCTTCAGACTTCATGGGAACTGGACCATTTAAGATCAGTTCAAAGAGGGGGTAAATGTCATTTTTAAATGTATTGATATTTTTTCCAAAGCTCAAACTGTATTTTAAGTGCCCAATAAGATTTTACACCAATTGATTCTCAACGGGAACTGCCATTAAAAGCCTAATATTGTGAGCTCAGCTTGTCAAAGCCTATCCACTTACCCATCACAGAGGTCAGATTTTTTTTTTAAAGTTTAGTTCAATATGATGAGCAAAGGCAGCGCATATACCAGTTTTCTTAAACAGTTACTGAGAAAATCAGCTCCAATGCATTTAATAACTTTCAATACTAAGGATGATTTAAACTTACTCTGCTCCATTACTTGGCCTGTGGTTGTTATTATAATTGAATGTAATAATTCTGACATTGTCTTTGAAAACTAGTTTTCCTTGCTCAAGGTACTTCAGAGTCCGACGAATCGGTGCCGTTCCTTTCATAAAAGGCATTCTGGTATGAAATAAAGATTATCATGAGACAGGTGGCGCACTCAGAAATGTTTAAAGATGTATGAATGATTGATCGAACAATAAAGTACAGGTTTATATCACATGATCAAAACAGTTCAAGTCCAGAAAATAAATATTCGTTATATCACCCTTGCTTGATAATCTGCTTTCATTTACAATTTAAAAAAAAAAGGATTGAGAGGAATGATGAAAGGTATTACTAGAAACATGCACTGCCACATTTGTGTTGAAGTTTAATTGAAAACTTAACAATTACAAAGGGAGTTGAGCTACTAATGCTACAAGAACAAGGCTAACAATTCCTAGACTCAGGTTAGTTATGACCTAAACCAACATAGAATTTCCATCTCATCTCAGAGGTACGTCGGTTCGAGACAAAACCTTGAGTCACAGATTCAGCTAAACTGTAAGTCAACCACCCGAGATACAGACACTAAGTTCAACATTACTTTCTGCCTTTTGATCTAATGTGCAGATTTGAAGTCAAATTATGTTAAGTTAATAGAAAAACAATTTGTTTTGGAATATCCATAGGTAAATACGAAATAAAGCTTGTTCTATACTGTGGTATTCATTAGGACTAGTTATCAGTTTTGGTTTACAGTACTAATTCAAGCCGCTAGGCAGCTTAATTAGTTGGCCCACTTTCATGCCAAAACAATTATAAAATTCAACACATTCTTATTTTAAGGCAGTAAATCCCTTGGTTCAGATAAAGGACTGAAATCACTGCTTGAGTTGGGCTCCGCTATAAAGATAAAAATGTTAAATCAACCAATTAATCATATCACTACTTCACACTACATGTATTGGGTCATTCTACATACATAAATGGATCAACTTATTTAATTAGTTTAGGTGTGGATAGAGGATTGCACTTTATACATATATGATATAAGACCTTCACTCTGATGTATCTTTGATTATATGAATTTTTTAACATGCTCCGCATAGCATTATGTTTAAATTTTTAGACAAGGTCACTGAATGCAGAAATGGTTGGCAGCTGGAGTCGCTGATCCTCAACATTTAAAAAATTTGCCCCCTTGCATTTTGGTGAATCTGTCCATAAAGTATCAAAAATATTTGCCAGGTCATCTTTGGAACTTGGACTGAAATTTAAATTTTTTAAACCATAGGGTTTCTATATATGTAAAAAAAATTTTAGGTATCATATCAGTGATGTCAATTCTCAAGATTCACATGAAGATCAACTATGTTTTGAAATTATATTTAAAAGCATAAATCAGAAAATAGAAAAACAAACTAACTCAATAAAGGACATTTTAATTTATCTTGATCTACTGATAAAATAAGCCATTATGTGACAAATAAACTAAACTATGGTTAATTGGAGTTGGACTGGTAATTTATAAGGAACGAAGCAAAGTATATTGGAGAATGCATAAATTTATCAGTTTTTTGTTGGTTTTTGTTTTTTTTAATTTTTACTTTAGAAAAGTTATTAAAAAAGAAATTCAAATCTGTCTACTTGCAGGACTTCTTTGCTCTTTGCCTTTGTAAGTAAAAAACTTTTTCAACAAACTGTCTGATCGTTTTTGGAGTGGGCAGAAAATAAGTAAGTTTCATTCACAAAAGTTTAGGGTAGTGTAAGATTTGTTCAATAATACCCAATTCTTGCATACCCTTAAATGAGAATATGGGTCAGTCCACCAGTACTGTTTACCACCTTTGGTCCTATTTTCAGATGCATAAAAATCAAAGCACAAATTTAAACATTACCTTTAAATTCTTGGAAATGTTTCAAAATAATATCAACTACCTCCCATAAGCTTGAAAATGTCATAGGATTTGTTATAACAGCTTTATTTGCAAATGAAAACCAGAAATGTGGTAAAAATCCCCTTCCGAAAGTGGACATCAAAATATGCCTGACTTAAATGCTATAGTCAAGCATCATGGAAAGCCACTCTGCTTTTACAAGTGTCCTATTGTAAGACCAAGATTTCAATTTTTCGATCTACGGAAATGCAAAACCCGACGTTCGCACTAATATGTGTTGAGCGGCAGTTAAAAATTGCGTTAGACTTGTTACTGTGTTCGTCCGTTTTGAGTTCCTTCATTTCAAGAGAATTTTCAAATGCCTGTTTATGACCCCAGTGTCAAAGTCCAATATTTAAATCAAACAAGTAAAGAGCAATATTTTGATTCTAACCATTAGAAAAAAGCTTGCATCAGTCACCTGTTATTAGCAGTCAAACTAAAAGGGTAAAATTGTCGTCCGTTTGTAACACTCCTAGCACACCGTGAGTCGAAAGTTAGTTTCACCACAGATTCAAAAAGTTGATTTTTAACTGCCGGAAACTAAGTTAAATATCTCATAGGGGTTTCTCTTTCACTTTCGCAACAGCGGCACTCTACTCGGGTAAGGAAATCGTGTCGTCTATGGATTTTGTGCTGTAACGTTTCCTAACGTTCCCGTGATAGTGTAACATTTCCTAACGAATTGGACACAGAACTGTAATATATGGAAACTAATATGTATTTAATAGCTGAAACTGCCTTTAGTTGATAATATAAATGATTAAAGGTCTCGAGGATGTACTTAACATTACATGAAAGTGCCATAATACATAGAACAAAGAGTAAGATTCAATTAGGACGAACCTATGTTTGTCCTGTGTAACATTCCAGTTGGCTAAGAAGCCTAGAGCCGCCATAATTTAATATTTTTTATTAGTTTTGATAATTTATATCCAAATTCTCTCTTACTTTGAATGCTTTGTTAGAAGTAAATAAATTTAATAACTTCATGTGTGTTTAAACTCGAGGAAAGCCAAGGGGCGTTATGAGTGTTACTGGGTACAGGTGGAGTGTACTTCTTTTGAAACATTTCTACCATCTTCTTTATCACATATGCCCACTCTATGATTAATTAAATATCTCTGTGCTCTATTTTGTTTGATTGTTTGTTTTTTTTTGCTTCCACAGTATTTTCATATTGCATTTTTTCCTAACAACCTACTTACCTTCAATAAGAGTGGATCCCAAGTTTTTGAAATGTTTGTTTTGTTGTTACATCAGTACAGCCTACTATAATAACTAAATTCATTTTCACCTGGAACAATTTTTTGTTAAAGTTGGAGTATAGAATATGTTAAACATGAAACCAATATAAAGCAAGATCATAAGGTAAAAGCATTTATATTCAGTCATCTTTTTTTGTTGTTGTTGTCCAGTAACGTTCCTAACTAATCGCTTCTCATCTTCTTTTTTTTCACAAGGGCAGTCTTTTTTCAAAACAAGCCAATATTTTTAAAAACATGAAGATTTCAACCATGTAAAACACATTTTTTTAATATGGTATATAAGTAGAATATTATGTGTCTGGTACACAGTTTTCCATTTATTGTTTGTCCTGTATTGTTCCTAACATGCAAACATTTTCATACCATACTTATTATTTAAAAATAATCTTTAAGACCCTTTTAAATTTTTAAGATGGCTTGTCCTATATCTTTTGAATTAAACATAGTATAACCATGATTTGGGTGTTTTAACGATGCTATAGAAACTTTTGTCTAATGTTTTTATGTCATATGCTTGTCCTGTAACAATCCTAACAAATCATGTTCACTATTCAATCTTCTCTAGGATAAATTTTAATTAAAGTACCTTGGATGTTACAAACTACTCAAAGTCTTTGTGTTTATATACAACCATATGCTTTTGTTATTGATATTTTATTGCAAATGATCATATATATGTTTGTCCTGGTAACACTCCTAACAGATGGTGGTCACATCATTTACATAAAAATTTCTCCAAAACTATGCTAGCCTGAGGTCTGCACTTTTCACACAACAAATATCAAGAATCAAACATTCTATACAGTACTTTGCTGTTTTGATGTAACATAGTTCAAATTTGACCCTCTATGTCCACAAATGGTAAACAGTACTGGTGGACTGACCCATATTTATTATTCTGATGTTTTTTCTGTTCCGAAATTGAAATTGAAAATGAAACTCTGCTTGATGAAAGCAGAGTAAAAGATTAGATTCTTCCTTTGATAGATTGATAACAGTTAAACCTATTATTTCATGAAAAAAATGTGGGTATGAACTATTTATTAAATCTATAAGTCTAGGTTAACAGTTTAGTATCTGATGCACACTCATTTGTTTAGATCAAATCTTGGACCTTTCTTTATCTGTAAAGAATGATTGGAAGTTGAATGGGATGAAGATAAGAAATCAAATGTTAATGAATCAAATTTGCTCTCGAATCATTAATTCTAGTTCTTCATAAAAAAAGAAAACTAGAAGATAAGGAGTGTTGTTCAATGAACATGCATGAAGGTTATGGACAGATAGATCTGTCCACAAAATCTTCTAGATATAGATTTACATTTTGTAAAGATCTAGAGAACTCATAACCAATGATACTAGAGGATCGGCACTCTTACAGTTTATTGGTATGTATATTGTTTACATAGCAGCCATTACTACAATGATACATCTACTAGGGTCTAGATCTAGATCTATGTGATTGCATAGTGGGATAACAGGGTTAAGAATGTTAAAAACATTCAGTCAGTTTACACTGTATAGTAAAAACCCACTGACGGCAGCGAGGTAAGCAATCATGTTCCAATAAACTGCAAGAGTGACTGACAGTGACGGAGGATCTAGAGAAATCTAGATCTAGATATGGATGTCTAGATTAAATCATCTAGTGAGTCTACTCTAGGTTACCTTTTATTATTTCTCTGACAGAGTCAGGAGATCTGTTATCTTTAATTTTGCAGTCTCTCCCAAATGGAGATCGGGATTCCTCGGAAGGGGTTCAAATCTAGAATGTAGATTAGAGTAGATTCTGATATTATCTAGATCTAGATCCCCGTTGAAGGACACATCAACAGCACTGAAGCAACGTCCTTTTACTTTCACTTTAAATGTGTGTCCGATAGCAATCGAGTACAATATTATTGGATAAAAATGTTTTCCTCTCCTCATACTGTAACACTTAAAGCTGTGTGAAAAAATGAAAACAAAATTAAAAATAGGGTGGAAAAACAACGAACCCACACACACACACAAAAAAAAAAAAAAATGCTGAGCAGCTGTTTCTATTTCTTTTCTATCATCTGTATAAAGGAAAGTTAAACTTCTAGCAGTGTCTTTACTAAAAATATAACTTGATGATCAATAAAAAAAATATTTTTTTTTATTTTTTTTACTATTTCCTTCCCTGCATTAACACTCTTTCAAATCCTTTACTTTCCAACATCTGCAAAACCACCTATGTCATCATCATCGCAGCAGCAGCAGTAGTAGTATGTAGTAGTAGTAGTAGTAGTAGTAGCAGCAGCAGCAGCAGCAGCAGCAGCAGCAGCAGTAGTAGTAGTAGTAGTAGTAGTAGTAGTAGTAGTAGTAGTAGTAGTAATAGTGATTAATATAATATAAGTAGTAATATAATATATTTTATACACAATAATTTAGTCAATTTCTGGTTGCCAAGGCGCTTTAGACGACTACTTCATTTTAAAGACAAGTAGTAATGTAATTCTATACTTTCTTCGTTACATATTCCTATCTATTTTTATTAAATATTTTTAATTAATGTAAACATTTATATATATATATATATATATAACAGTGGTAACAGCAGTAGCAGTAACAGCACCCATAGCAGCAGCAGCAGTAGTTGTAGTAGTAGTAGTAGTAGTAGTAGTAGTAGTAGTAGTAGTAGTAGTAGTAGTAGTAGTAGTAGTAGTAGTAGTAGTGGTGGTGGTGGTGGTGGTGGTGGTGGTGGTAGTGGTAACAGCACTAGCAGTAACAGTACCCATAGCAGCAGCAGCAGCAGTAGTAGTAGTAGTAGTAGAAGCAGCAGCAGCAGCCGCAGTAGTAGTAGTAGTAGTAGTAGTAGTAGTAGTAGTAGTAGTAGTAGTAGTAGTAGTAGTAGTAGTAGTAGTAGTAGTAGTAGTAGTAGTAGCAGCAGCAGCAGCAGCAGTAGTAGTAGTAGTAGTAGTAGTAGTAGTAGTAGTAGTAGTAGTAGTAGTAGTAGTAGTAGTAGTAGTAGTAGTAGTAGTAGTGGTGGTGGTGTTGGTGGTAGTGGTAACAGCCGTAGCAATAGCAGCAGTAGCAGTAACAGTACTCATAGCAGCAGCAGCAGTAGTAGTAGTAGCAGCAGCAGTGGTGGTGGTAGTTGTAGTAGTAGAAGAAGAAGAAGTAGAATAGAAGAGACTGTAGCCAACATAATTTTAGGGAATTGCCATTGTAGCAAGCATATTCTAGATTTCTTTGCTTTGTGCAAAATCAATATTTTCTGATAAAAAAAAAGAAAAAACAAGAAAATGTGAAAAGTCAAAAGTCTTTACCTCATCAGTATTTTATTGTCATTGGTGTATTAATAAACTCATACTTTGTTTTTAGAGAACATGCCATAGTTACAAAAACATTGAGTAGAAAAAATTATTAACTGCGGAGGATTATTAAAGGGTGTTATGGTACGACTATTATGTGGTTATAACTGTGTCCAAGATGTAAAAAATATGAAGAAATACTCCAAAACTTGTGAAAACGGCCATACATTCTACAACTGTTTCAAAATGATGATTTCAAAACTTAAATTTTAGTAATCTATCAGGGACAAAATACATTGGAAATCTTGAACAGGAAGTATAGATAACATGCTTAAAAAAAATTCCATACCAGGATACACTAATAACTTTTTAAGAATGTGTATAAGGTAACTTTCATAAAGAGAGACGACCTGATTCTATAGAGATATAATCATGAGTAAACAACAATGTGACCAGCATAACTACACTAGATTTGTTTTACATTTGTCAAAATGGAAGTTCATTGTTGAAAAAACCTGAAAAATTTTCAAAATAAACGTAAAAAATGATACATCCTATCAATTTAAAAAACTGGGAAAATCTTGCAAGAAAATTTACGATCCTGAAATAGATAAAATTTATATCACCAGCAGAGACGATGAAAAAAAAAGGTAAAAGATGGGTATTAATTTGCTCTTAAGCTAATTAACACAAGGATAATTGCACAACATGCATCAACAAGGCATATAAAATTAAAAGTGACATACTGTTCTCACAACCCCAAAAATTTTATTTATCATGTGACTTTATTTGAGCACACTAACATACATTCTATATGTTGAAAACATGAAAATTTAACAGGGAGTAAAAAAAAATCCAACTTTACTTGGTTCAGTATATTTATGTATTGTGTATGATGCATGTACATTAGCATGCCAATAATATATCTTAATATTTAATTAAATTTCCACAAGTAATCCTTAATGTCTCTGTAAACACAGATCAATGTTGTGGCAAGTTTGCTTAATTCAATATGCAAAAAAAAAATTGTTAAATTGAGGGTGATTTTTCACTATCAGCTTAAGCAGTTCTGAAGTCTAAAAGACAGAAATGGTACAAATTTTTTTCAAAGAACACATGTAATTGCATATTTGAGTATGTTTCTGCAATATGCTCACTTTTGCCGAAGCAGATATATATAATTTAGATGTGATAACAATTTTGTTTACACTGTGGCTATTTAAGTAGCGAGATAGTAAAAAAAATATAAATTATTTTATTATCTTTTTTGCATCTTAACTCATTCTGAGTACAATTTTGTAAAATGTATTCATATCAACAATTATTAAAATAAGATTTAAAAGATAAAACTCATAAAAGAACAGGCCAACAAGAAAACACACAGGGTAATTCATAACAAAGTTCTTCTTTTCAACAATAGATTAAGCCTTGCATATTAGGCTTGAAAATTTACATTTTAAAGACTTAAAAGAGACATTTTTTAAAGAGAAATCAAGATGACAAACTCTTAGTGATAATCAATATTTAATTCATATGCAATGATTAACATTAAAACAACTGGAATTGTTAAACCTTTGTAAAGAAAGATTTGCAGATAAAACCAAACCATATTGAAAATACTTTTAGCATTTGCCCTGTGGATAAAAAAATGATAAGACTTTGATTCTTAACAACATATAAATATTAGAATACGATCACAATGTTTCATTTTTTCTTTCCTTCTTTCTTTTTAATCAACAATAGAGTGATAAGATTTGCATCAACAGAGGTGGAAAGATGTGTCATGAGTGTCAATGTACAAAATTAGAAAAGCACAACATTTAGTCTGAATGCCTAAAAAAAACGACGAGTCGGTATGATTATGAGTAAAAAGTGACAATTTGTAAATATTAATCAAATTTGATCATGGGTAAGTTTTTAAAAATATTATATTGCCACAAAGAACATCTTACCAGTGTTTAATAAACACAAAAGTCTTCTAAGAAATGTCCCAAATCTTCTTTTAGACTACAATAAAAATTCATAAAAATTTTATGGCTTCCACCTCTGAAGTCCCATTCCTGTAGAAATTTTCTGATACATTGCAAAGAAAACTTCATTTTAACACAAATGCTTTGTTCACAAGAATTTATTTTATATATGAACAAAGCTTAAATACCCTTCCATCCTCCTTATACATACACAAATACTAATCATGTTAAAAAGAATATTCAGATTAGTTTTAATAGTTCCCCATGTATTTGATCAAATAAATACCACTTTAGAACATACATTCTTTTAAAATTAACATGAAAGCATAGTGTTTGGAGAGTCTAATCCTCCATAAATGATATCTCACAATCTGATAGCGAGAGGAAGTATCACTGTGAACAGCAAATAACTTTACATTAATCATGTATAACAACAATGAGTGCATTGAAAGCAAGGAGGCAGAAATATCTGCACACTAAAATTGCACATGTTGTCTTAGACATGTATGTTGCTATTTTGCTAAATTATTTTTCCACCACAGCTTTGTCTGCTGCTTTTCTTTTTTCAATCATATAAGAAAATCATACTCATTACAAAGACGATTTAAGGTCCATGGAAACAAAATTCGTCAAGATTATTTCTTACTATAGCTGAATCAAATAACAAATCCCATCATATCATTAAGTAAAAAAAAGAACAAATCATTTTATGTTATTGCAGTTACAATAACTGTAACACCATAAGTTGCACTGCAAAAAGTGTTAAAAAAATAAATAATTCTAGGGGCAAGAACTCAAAATAGAAAAGCTTGCACAGATTATTCTGAGACATATTACCAGAAATTCTCATAAGATTGATAAAACTTTAAACGAATTAATGATTTACAAAGCAGGGAAAAAGTATATAACTAATAACATAGTATATAAAGTTATATATTTATTTCAAATATTTATGCGGCAAACAAAAGACAGTTTGACTTTGCATTGATTGAGAAAGATTTTGGTGTATTGGTTCACAGAAAAAGGCTCAACACAACACTTTAGACAGTGCTGAAAAAAAAAATTTAGTATCAACTCTCAAGTTAAAAATCACCCAACCATTTTATATTTCAGTTGGGAGTGAATAGCAAGATATCTATTTATACAAATGGTGTTCCGGCTTTCATGACAGTCAAATCGGTTTTATGAAATGCTAAGTGTGAGTAGAGATGAAAATAAAATATTTCTATAAAGCTCATTGACAGATATGAATAGTGTGAATCAACAGCAATAATTGAAAATAATAAATTCTCTGTTCATACATGCCGAATATGGCACTTTTCATATATCACATGTTGATTTTAGTATAATGCATCAGATTGACTTGACAATGGTGATATTTGTATGAATTGATTTTCCTAACTTATATATAGATACAACAAAGACAAAAATCCACTAAAAAAATTAAGCGCTTTTAACTCAACCCCACCTATATCGCCTGCCGTCACCCATATGAACCACTATATTGTGTACTTTATTGCCAGTCATCGCCCGTTTACTTTCACTTTCTGGGTGTCTACTTTCTTTCTTTATAACTATCACAAATCTCGCCAGAAATTTTTGTGCAAACCTCATTTACGTTTAGAGGACACTTTAGACTTTGTCTTGCTTATTTTAGTTTCGTTTCTGACTAGATTTAGATCTAAAAACGCGCTTCAAAATTGACCGTTTTTGTCCACGAATTTTGGCGATTTTAAGGCCTAGGCTAGATCTTAACTTAGAATTAGGATGGATAATCACTTGAATCATCTTAGGATGCTACAGAAACCTTTTATTTTGGTTGTCTCTACAATAAGCATGAAAATAATGATCATTGCCCATTTCAGATTGGGAGTCAGATTGTGATGTTGAGATGTTGTTGATGGTGAAAAAACTGAACTGGTGGTAGAGTCAGCCTGAAGTGAAGGAGAAGTCTTAGAAAATTTGTTTACTGTCGTAAAGCCTTGTTTTATTTAAAATTCAAAACATCTATTTTTTTTTTTATTATTTAATTTCATAATTCTATCTCGTTTTGTTTGACTGAAATATTTTTCTAAATGTATAGATCAATTCTTTATACAGAGTTATGTCACTTCTCTTAGGGTCAGGGCTTTACCTGAGCTGGAGTTACTAAGGTGGGGTTGAGTTTATGTTAAGTCCATACAATATAGTATCAAGCAAATAGAGGCAAGTGGCAAGATATTTCATTGTCTTGTAACACAAAATTGAATCAAGGACGTGATTTATTCTATATTTTCTTAAAATATTTTGTTGATATATGAAAGGGTCCATGAGACTAAAATTCAGCTAAAATCAAACACGAGGTGCACTCCTATCATTAGTTTTTGTCTTCTTCAATTTGGTGCCCTTTCGAATATCTCCCAACAATGCTGATCTTCCAGGAGTGCCTGAGGTGGAAGGTATTGCAGCGGGCAGAGGAGGTGGAGGGGCAGGTGCAGGGGGAGGAGGCGGAGGGGCAGCTAAACCTGGAATCAGAGGTCCACTGGGAGGAGGAGGAGGAAGAGGAGGAGGTGGAATTGCACTCGATGAAGACGAGGAGGGTATTGTAGCTTGATCTTGAGTGGAGCCCTCATCATTGGATGGAGTTGACTTTGCTGGCCGCTTCCTGAATAACATAAGAATGATAAGAAATTTATTTTAAGTAATTCTTATCCATTATGTGTACTTATTGTTTTTTGCAACTTAATCATGATGTGATCAATATATATATGTATACATATATATACATATATATACTATGAAAACTATATGGAAAGCTATGCAAGATTGGACACATCTTTAAAATTAGTCAATATCTTTTTAATCTATATCAGTTAACAGGCCTCATCCTTTTTTTTAGTATACTGATTTGAACTGAGGTAGAATTACCTTCTTAAACATTAAGTCATTTTATCAATCATGTAAAAAAAATAAATGATACAGTGGAGCATGGATCCCTCAAAATCACAAATTTGTCAAACTCACCATTTACACCTGCCAATATTCATATCTTTTAATCCAACTAATGGATTCCTAAAATATATTGATCAGATATCACATATCACTATCACATATTGATACTGCCCTCAGCAGTGGAAAGAAATTCAACTGACTATTCAATTTTTTTTTGTAAATTATAGAATTTGTGAAACACATACCCTTGATATATGCTTGACGCTTATATTTATAGAAATCAAATGTAGATCTCATCTACCTCTAGCAGTCAACATTTTACTTTTGATTTAGACTATTTCTACTATTTCTAGTTAGCTGGATTCGGCGAATCCTATAGTTGACCCCTAAAAAAAAGAAATGAGCAAGGCCACCCCAAGGAATCCGCCATAAGAGGGTTAGAAATGAAAAGACATCCTCACACCTATTCTCCTTACAGATTGTCTTCAGAGTCTGTCTCAATGACTGCTGTTCAATTCCAAATTTGAAGCAAATATTCTGGCCTTAACAGTGAGCACAGCGTAGAATTTCGCCCTAAAAGCTGCATTTTAGTTCTGAACAATGGGGGGATAGGCCCGAAAGCTAATTTGAACTTAGGCGACTCAAGTATTGTTACAGCGAGCCGGGCTCAGGTAACGTCATCAATCACTGTCAGGGTCAGGCCCGCCCATGACCGCAGATAATCGCTGTCTGCACAAGCCAGTGCACAGATCTGCTGAATTTTATGTAATAAATTAGAAAATTCCTCTTTTTTAACTTACAATATCTTCAGAACTACTCATAGTACAGACATCGTTCAACTTTCAACAGTTTCTTCTAAATCTAATTTGAAACCCGGTGTTACTTTGATATTTCTATCATCATATTTGTAAGTGTGGTTACTGCGTTTTAATAGTCCATGTTTTTATCTAAAATTTTACCTGGAATTCGCTCCTATTAGGTTTAATTGCTAATTAATTAAAAAGTACACGCTAGATTATCACTTTTCAATACTTATCTGAAACAACGGAAACCCTAGATTATAGTGATATAAGTTTTGTTGCGTTAGATGGGTTCAAAGCGCGTCTATGCTCGTTTTCGACATTCTATTCCTTCCCATTCAGTTCTAGATAATTATCCTGAGTTGAGTCAATGAAAATATGGAACATTCTATTGATTATAATTGAACCCCACACACGTCGTGAAAACGATTTGTGCAGAATTTGAGGTAGACTTTGTGCTATAACACCTAAACAGAAAAAGAACGTTTACACAGATCTTACAGAAACAATCATCAAGCAAACACAAACCCTTACCAAACAATCTATTCCTCATAGACAAAGCACATACAATACAGATAATTTTTAACGATCTCAATGGCGCATTCAGGACAATTCACAAGTTTATATCCCACACAGCACCTATAGATGACAGCTCTTTACGAGATATTCAAACATGAATAGACAATTACATGACAACTTACAGAAGAATCTCGAGCTAGATCTAGGTTTGTGGTTGATTTTTCTATACTAATTATTTCTTTATTTGCATTCACTTGCATCTTAAAATCCTTAGATCTAGCTTCGTCTGCCTCAGCCTCTAACGTTCTTTGACTGCTTTCTTTATTTCTATATTCATTTATGTCTTTCAGTTTCAGTCAAATGTGCATCTTTCTATGATCCGTTAGAGGCTAGTTTGTTTATGTTCTAAATGGACTTGATAGTTCTTAGCGATTCAACTTCTTAGTCTATTAAAGCCAGCATGAAAGTCACTGTCCCTGGAGCATCTCTTTTTTGTAGATGCGGATAGCTCAGTAGTTAAGCGCCTGGTCTTGTCTCGGCAAGGCAATGGGTGCCGCATCGAGGTGCAGGTTCGATCCCTGTTCATTCCATCTGTTATAATGTTTCCACGTCTTTCTTCTTATTTGTCGGTCTCGAGCTAAATCTAGGTTTGTGGTAAACATTTCTATACTAATTATTTCTTTATTTGCAGTCACTTGCATCTTTAGATCCTTGGATCTAGCTTCGTCTGTCTCAGCCTCTAACGTTCCTTGACTGCCTTCTTTATTTCTATATATAGCTGAGTAATATGAAGCTGCTCAAGACAGAGACATGTACAAAAAATCTGTTTCGTGCAAAAAGTATTCCATCTAACGTAAAAAAATTTCGTGAGTAGTTTATTCAAAACTGATAAGTTCTATATGTGAAATTTTAAAAGAATTCCACGTTGCGTTTAGTTGTTACGACCTTCTAAAAATCACTCTATTGTTTTCTAATATACTACAATAAATGTACTTTTTATGGCCATGTAATAAAAAAAGTATTTGAGCTAGAGTTTTCGTTCTTGCTTGTTCTATAGCCTGTTTTACTTATTTTTCAATGCAAACTTTAAAATAAAACATGATTATCATTATTGTGGTTAGAAATTACAGTCAAATATCGAAAAAAACATAAAATGCCGTGCAGGCACAGAACCGCCCAAGTCTACCTGAGTTGACAACTAGGTCACGGGGTCAGGTCATTGACACCGTGCGGGCCTCGGCAACTAAAGTAGCGCTTATGCGACACCGTGTGAGATTAATTAGAGATGGGATTGGAACTAAATTGTAAACAAACCATGAATATTAAGTGGCAATCACTTACTTCGAATTTGATGAAGGTTTGGGTGGTTTCAGTGGTCTTCCTTTCTTGACAGATTTCAGTAACGTTTTCATAGCTTCACTGAGATGAATCTGATTAGAAGAATTAAATTGAGATTTTGTGGTTATTACATTGTAGTTCCAGGTGTTTGAGAGTATTTTCAAAATTGCTCAAACTCATTGCAAACATTCAATTAAATACAAATTTCACACTATTAAATAACTGCTTCGCACAAGGCTTTGGAGCACATGTAATTCTGGAATAAAACAAAAAGAATTTATTGGAAATATTGAAAATCTATATGGTTTTAAATGATCGATGGTAATGGTGAATGAGACATTGAGATATTTTCAGTAACAAACTTTCACTTATGTCAATTAACACTATGTAGAATTTGCAATTGTCAAAGCTCTGATCACCTATGGAATGAGATACATGGCATGAAGAAATGTTCTTTATGTCAAGTTATTTTTCAATTCTTACCTTCACAGGATTGTATCTCTTCATCTCAGGCAGTTGAACTTTATCAAAAAATGAGTGGCTTGCAATCTGAAAAGAAGAAATTCACCACAGCTGCGTTCCGATTTCCAAATTATTTTGTAATTGAGTTTGTTCTTTATTATAATTTCTATAGCTTAGCCTTTTATTTGACATTTTTTTATATAAAAGAGTATAAAAAGTATATAAAGTATTTAAAAAAAGGGCAGTTTGTATCCTTCTGCAATTTTGCCTTTGAATAGGAGGTCACTTTCATCTTCAAAGTAAAAAAGTATACATTTTTTTTTTCAGATTCAAATACCACTTTATAAATGAAAAATTTGGTAACACAGTATCTTTGTACTGCCATATCAGAAGGCTTTGCCATAAAACATGTTAATGTAAATATGTTCTTTCTATAACTTTATCATACCAAAGTTATTTTGACAACTTCAAGATGATAGTGAGAACATTTAAAAGGAGTATAAATAAAGATTCACTGAAAGAAATTGCTTACAAGTCAAGCTGGGATATTGAAAAATGGTACAATAAAAAATTACTCAATACCAAATCAACCCATCCATACACTGTAGCAATAGTTCAAATAATTCTTACCTCTTCTATTGTTGGATACGATTCACTTTCAAAGATGAAGTTGAGAATCTGGATAAAATACAAAAATAGAATATTTAACAATCAATTTTTAACAAAAATATTCTTAAATAGGAAGGTTCCTTCAACACTGCTAAAAATTGTCACTCCAATTTTTGTGGGTTTATTCTGATTCACTGCATTTTGCGGGTGTCTTAAATATGGGTGGCCTTGAGTGATATAAATCAGTTGTGTCAATGGCAATCCTTCTAAAATTGTCAGAATCAACAAATAAAAAGTTTCTATATCATGAAAAAGTTTTACTCCTTAACCTCTTCAAAATTCTAATGTGACAAACTTAACAACCTATTTTTGTCAAATTTTGGGTTATTCTGAATATTGTTTGCTGCCTCATTCAGCAAGAAATCAAAATGACGAATTTTGAGAGCCACCCATCGTTTTTTTTTTCCCAAAAGATACACAAAATAAACACTAAAAACAGCTAAAAAAGAGCCTGAGTTGAGTTGAGAGATCATATTTTAAAAACAATCTTAGGCAGAAACATTTGAATAGTTTACCAATCCAGTCTTTCCGTTAGTAAGAAGTGTCTCAGGTAGATCAATACAGTTATGCCAGATACAATGACAGGATACTTATTGTCATTTCTTTAAAGCACTTTTTAAAACTTCGCTAATCCAAACCTAAGACCATTATACTATAGAGCTAGCATTGTAAGGCTTTTCCCGTTTAGATGTCACCATATATACCAAATCACTTCCATCAAGAAAATTCAAAGTATTTTGTTCTTAATAATAATAATAATAATAATGAAGTTATTTCCTAGCGCCTCTTCCTACTTGTAGGCTCGAAGCTCTTTACAATAGTCTATTTACAAACGTTTAACATAGTGACACTAGTCTATAGTCTAAAACATAGTCCATTAACAATTCAAACAAGCAGAAGAGGAAAAAATAAATAAGTTACATGTACAAAGAAAATAAGAAAAGACATTGACAATAAGACAAATTTCTCAGACTATCTTGATTATCTTGATTTCTCTTGCGATCTCTATCTATTTTGTCATATATTCACAGATTATTTTTCAAAGAAATTAATCTCTTCCTAGAAGCCTCATAAAATGCCTATCCTAAGACTTAAAATTTAAGAAAAATAGCAGGTGCTCTTACTTCGACCACAGCTGGGAACGGGTGACCAACCAACTGCTGAGGCTCTGGGTGTGCAGCTGACAGCTCAAATCCAAATGCCATTTCATACAGCAAATGACCTAAGAATGAATCCAATGGAAAAAGCATTGGAGTAAATTGCACTAGAGACATTTTTCCAATTCCATTTGTCAGTCTGTCTTAAATAGCAGTTTTATAGAGTTCCTATACTTTGGATCAATATTCA
Source organism: Elysia crispata (assembly GCA_033675545.1). NCBI lineage: Eukaryota > Metazoa > Mollusca > Gastropoda > Plakobranchidae > Elysia > Elysia crispata. The sequence continues at coordinate 1,025,574 of JAWDGP010000422.1, forward strand.
AATATGTGTCATTAGCACCTTTTTAAAACCCACCCCGGTTAAATTAGATGTGTTTCATCAAACAATTTTTTTTCGTAATTTAGTACATCCTTTTTTGACTCAAACAAGTTCATTCCTTATAGATTTGTGTCATTTTATTCTGCATAGAAATCTGATAATGAATATTTTGTACTTCGCTCAGCACTACATCTGTTTCATTTAAACCTTTGCACCCTCGCCTTCTGGGGCTTAAAATCATCTGCACCTGTGCTCCTAAGCCAAATTGAACATTTTCATACCCGCTGATGTACATGTCTATGAGACTTTTTCTGCATAGATTTGCATTTAAGTATATATTCTAGGAAAAGAATCCCTAAACCTATATTTGTAAATGGAAGATTAGCATCACCACTTTCAGTAGGGCTGCACTCACTAGGTCTAGATCTAAGAGCTCTAGATCTATCATTTGTGTTAGATAAAACACTAGGTCTAGAACTAGATCCAAATCTAGATCTATCTTCTCCATTTTATCACTGCTTTCTGATTCTAATTCATCAATTATCTTGATTTCAATTCTCGACATCGCGAAAATTATTAAAATCAGCTAAATCCTAGTCAGCTGCGAACAGATGTTAGCCTTTATTAGCTTCGTTGATTCTTGATGGTTAAGAAACAGACCGTCTCATGTTGAACAGACTGGCAGACTTCATGATATTTGCTATCCATGGGTAAAGCCATTGTGGAAAATGACATGGGGCTATTAATAAGTAGATTATCGACTGCAGCTGGTTGGTTCAGTAAATTTAGCAATAGCGTCAGAGAAGTCTAAGTTTAGGGCTTAGCCAAAGCGATCTCTGTATAATAGTGTGAAAAGTCACTTGCCTCAGGGTGGTCAGGTTCATGTCTGCCACATCTAAATATCAAACTTGACTTAACATTTGAGGTTTAGAGCCTGTTATATAGACAGGTTAAATTCATAAGAACCTGTACATAAAGCTTCAAGGAACTCTTTGAACTTTTCCTTTTACAACAAAGTAACAATGGTTTTTTTTAAACGAACTTACTTTGAATCACCAGATACTCTGATATTTCACATATATCAACAGATAAATTTGGTGAATCAACTATGGAAATATATTTCTGAGTGAACAATAATACAAAATAGGGAAAATAAATTATTTTGAGAAAACTAAAGGTTTAAAAAGTGAATTCGCATTTTTCTCTAAAAACTTGATTAAAAGTGTGATTCAATTCTGTGTTTGATTCCCAAATTAGACCACAGAACAAGAATATGCATAAAGAAAATGAATAACACACCAAAACACAAGGAGTCTAGAGCACCAGGGTTGTCTTTCAACTTTTTCTTGACTAAAGTGAAAACACGGGAAGTGTTGGCCAAGAATCTGTTCTCATATCCTGTCAACCTGCAATCACAAGAAGCACAAAGGTTTAAAGCATCTAAAAACATTAAAAACTGCTTTCCATTTTTTAAACAACTTGTTCAATTTGTCTGAAGAATTGAAAACATATCTCCTTGATTATTGCATATACCAGAGACTTCAATTGATCAATAAATAAAACTCCATGTTAAGATGAAATTGATATATCTAAAACCTGATATTCTAAGAAAATGGGTAAGGCAATCAGTAGATTAGTATTAAATATTGATTATCCTTATTTTTCTTACCTGCATATACCATCCTCAAACATGATGTTGCCAGCATGAATGTTTCCATGGGGAGGAAAACCTTTCTCCTTAAGGTACAATAGACCCTAGAGTAAGAGAGTAATTTTTTAAATTATTGCCTATATAGTGTTTCCCCTTTAAAGCTGAGTTACTTCTCTTGGTAAATTACGTAGCATATGATAAAATTAAAACAAAACAAATGACTAACAGAACTTAGACTCATAACTTAATATTTTTCACTGATATATCAGAGCATAGCAATATCACTTTCTTCAGCTTTGATGAATTAAATTCTATAAACATTTTTTTCCACAGAATCTCACTGAATTGCTCTCTGTACACAGTTACTAAGGAGCAACAAATAGTAACTACTTCTCATGCAATCTATCAAATGATGATGAAGCAAAGAATGATGGAATATATTGAGCCAACCCTGATGTCAAGCTCATGAAAAAGTAATTGAATTTAGATTTATGAAAGAAAAAAAATCTACAATAAATTTCGAGGCATTTACTTTTGAAAGTTAATCAATTTACTTTCACTTCCCATGAAACAATGCATAAAAAATATGGCTAACTTTTCAAGATCTGATTAGGTGTAAACTTATTAGAGTAATCTACTCTTTTTTTTTAATTTAACCACAAACATTGGACGAGACATATGATAATCTTTTAAATTTTAAATTGTCTCTACTCATGTATTCTTTCTTCATTTTGCATCAAACTTAGATGTGCCTTGTCTTTTCAACAAACCTAGGAAACTTGAATAGCAATGAAGAGACAAAATATGCTTGCTTTCTAAGGCAGAGATAGCACAAGATTATAAAAAGAAAAATTTCAACATGAAAGGAGAAAGATAAAAAATGGGGATAAAAGTAATGTAAACTATAACTATATGATCCATACATCAGATAAAAAACCAAACACTGCTGCACAAAAGTTACAGATATCACAAGGTTTAAAACAGAAAGTGAAATCTAAATTTTTCTTATCTAGGTGGAGATAAGAGGAAGATTGTAAAAAAAAAAATTGAAAGCAACATGAAGTGGAGCAATGAGTCATTAAAACCTCTAAGTACAGGCTAGTCCAAACTCTACATCACAAACATGATGGATAAGAGATAATAAACTGTTTAGTGTCATGCTCTCTCAATTTCATTAGATAACATCAGCATGATTAGAGATAAAAAAAATATATGTAGAAAGGCATACAGGCACACACTGCAAAGACGCTGACCATTAAAACTTGTTTGCCATACGTTTTGATGCTCTGCAATGGAAGACCTTTATGTCTCTGACTGTACTTGGAGTACCAACTCTCTGAGTACCTACACTGTGAAAAAGTCAAGTTGTAAAATGAGTAAAATGGAAGAATCAATTCTTTTAGCTTAAAACAATGAAAATTTTGCTTCATAAAAAATCTTTCAAGCTCTATTTTTTTTCTAATAATTATATATGCATAAAATCAAATCTTGGGATCAATATTATAGTAAATTTTATGAAAAGAAAGAAGAGAACTATCTTAAATGAGGAGTTGCTTTCCTTGGGACTGAGAGGAGGAAAGACAATGATAATTTAGTATGAAAACAAAAGAAATGTAATTTTTTTTATTCTAAATTTTCCCTGTGCATTTTGTGTAGAGTAAGTTATGGAGGAAAATTAAAAAAAAAAAAAAAAGTTTCTTCACATCATTTCTCGAAAAATTGAGACGCTACTGTGCAGTTTTTTTTCAAAGAGATATAAGGAAAGAAGCTCAGCCTCCGCCTTTTCATCTTGAATAAAAATAATAAGATATGGCTGCTAAAGATTCTGCATTGGGTAAGCTGTCTGCTTGTCTACAAACTACTCAGACCCTCTGATTATATAAGACAGAGCAGGCACTCAACACCTTTTGGTCATATAAGACAGAACAGCCACTTAGACCTTCTGGTCAAATAAGACAGCACAGGCACTCACACTTTCTAATCATACAGGACAGCACAGGCATTCAGACCTTCTGGTCATATAAGATAGCGCTGACACTCAGAACTTCTGGTCACACATGACAGCACTGGTACTCAGACCTTCTGGTCATATAAGACAGTGCTGACACTCACTCCTAGTCACATAAAACAGCACTGACACTCAGACCTTCTGGTCATAAAAGACAGTGGTGGCACTCAGACCTTCTGATCATACAGGACAGCACAGGCATTCAGACCTTCTGGTCATATAAGATGGCGCTGACACTCAGAACTTCTGGTCACACTAGACAGCACTGGTACTCAGACCTTCTGGTCATATAAGACAGTGCTGGCACTCAGAACTTCTGGTCATATAAGATAGAGCTGACACTCAGAACTTCTGGTCATATAAGATAGCGCTGACACTCAGAACTTCTGGTCATATAAGACAGTGCTGGCACTCAGACTTCTAGTCACATAAAACAGCACTGACACTCAGACCTTCTGGTCATATAAGACAATGCTGGCACTCAGAACTTCTGGTCATATAAGATAGAGCAGACACTCAGAACTTCTGGTCATATAAGATAGCACTGACACTCAGACCTTCTGGTCATATAAGACAGTGCTGGCACTCAGAACTTCTGGTCATATAAGATAGAGCTGACACTCAGAACTTCTGGTCATATAAGACAGTGCTGGCACTCAAAACTTCTGGTCATATAAGATAGAGCTGACACTCAGAACTTCTGGTTATACAAGATAGCGCTGACACTCAGACCTTCTGGTCATATAAGACAGTGCTGACACTCAGAACTTCTGGTCATATAAGATAGCGCTGACACTCAGAACTTCTAGTCACACTAGACAGCACTGGTACTCAGACCTTCTGGTCATATAAGACAGTGCTGGCACTCAGAACTTCTGGTCATATAAGATAGAGCTGACACTCAGACCTTCTGGTCATATAAGATAGAGCTGACACTCAGAACTTCTGGTCATATAAGATAGAGCTGACACTCAGAACTTCTGGTCATATAAGATAGAGCTGACACTCAGACCTTCTGGTCATATAAGACAGTGCTGGCACTCAGACTTTTTGATCATACAGGACAGCACAGGCATTCAGACCTTTTGGTCATATAAGATAACACTGACACTCAGAACTTCTGGTCACACTAGACAGCACTGGTACTCAGACCTTCTGGTCATATAAGACAGTGCTGACACTCAGAACTTCTGGTCATATGAGATAGCGCTGACACTCAGACCTTCTGGTCATATAAGACAGTGCTGGCACTCAGATCTTATGGTCATATAAGACAGTGCTGGGACTTAGAACTTCTGGTCATATAAGATAGCGCTGACTCTCAGAACTTCTGGTCATATAAGATAGCGCTGACACTCAGAACTTCTGGTCACATAAAACAGCACCGACACTCAGACCTTCTGGTCATATAAGACAGTGCTGGCACTTAGACTTCTGGCAATATAAGACAGCATAGACAGTCAGACCTGGTCATACAAAACAACACAGACAGTCACTAGTTCTGTGCATTGCATGAGAGAAAGAGGAAACAGCCACAAAAAGTATTTTGAAGAGGAAAGTTGATGAAGAAAATATGAGACTGGCAGAACAAGGAATGATCTCTAATGGCTAGAACAAGATAGGTCCAAATGCTGGGAGTTTGACAGTTTGCCCAATGCTCCATATATGCTGGGGGATGATAATTCACTAAATATACACATATATCGAGCCAAAAAAAAGGAGAAGAAAATAGCACCATCTCATAGATAATGAGCCACAAACATGAGCCATATTAAAAAAAATATGAAGGTGTTTGTAGGTTGCTGGTTTTTTTTCCCAAGGTAGAAGAGATTTATGCTATTAAATTTAATGACACAAATTTTGTGAGTGTGTATTTTTGCAATCTGTTCTGAATATATACATGGACATCTTGATAAATAGATAGAGAAAATATTTAAACCCTTTAAAGAAAAACTGCAATGTCTCATATTCTTCCCTTAGTTCCACAGGACACTGAAAACCTGATAAAATTATCTGCACAGTATAATTATATTTGTCGCCTATTATAAAATAGTTATAATCAGAGATATTCTAACATTACTGTTTGTCACCTTAATAGTGATAAAAAGATTACTATTTGTAGAATTAAGTATTCTAACATGACATTATCCAATTAGTGACCAAAAAAGATACCTATACATAGATGTTTTACCTGATAAATCACATCTTTCAGGGATCCTCTCAGTGACACTGGCTGGAACACAAACACCATGTTTTGCTCCAATGAAAAGTCAAAGTCATTCGTTGGAAACACATGAGGGTGCTGGTGATAAAAAACATGTATACTTAATGACCATATTCAAGGAGAGAGAGAGAGAGAGAGAGAGAGAGAGAGAGAGAGAGAGAGAGAGAGAGAGAGAGAGAGAGAGTTAAGGTATAACAACTGTAATGCAATAAGTATCTATCTTTGACGAGTTTGCAAACCTTCAAGAAATGGAATAAATGCGTCTTAAGTAACTATTAAAAAATTTCTTCTAAATTTGTGTCTCTCCTTTGGTTTGGTAGGCTGTTTCAGAAGCACTGAAAGCTGTTTCTCCATTCTTTTTCGTTTTATATCTTTCAACATTCAATAATTTCTTTCCATTCGAACGAAGAGTCAGTGATGGTAAGTAAGGGGAAACAACATTTGCCATTTATCTAGATGAAGTGCCATTAAGACATTTAGAACAGAGAATCATGTCTTTTATTGAATACCTGACTCATAACCAGTGCAGATATGATACTTGGTCCTACTTTCTTTTGCCTGTGACCATATTAGCAGCACTATTTTGGCATCTTTGTTAAGTATCCACGCTATTATAAACTAAGTCCAAGTATATGGAATTGCAATAGTCCAGCCTTGAATGAATAAAAGCTGGTTCACGGGTCTTTTCTTATGTTTTGTTAAGAAGTTTTGACAAAGCGCCTATTCTCCGCAATTCAAGATACACTACCTTGCAAAGGTGACTCCATCGATAACTTATTACCTACATATACATATAGATTTTTAGCCTTATTAATATAAGTTACCTCATCATTTCTAATATTTCATTGTGCTTCACTTCATTTCTAATATCAAATAGTAAAATTTCTTTTTTGTCACTATTCAGCGGAAGCTTCTTAGTGACCATCCAGCTCTGTACTTCAAGAAATCAAAAGATGAGACTGATTGATTAAGCTGAGTATCAACAGCTTACTTTGATGCTTAAACCATGAGCACTAATTATTAAACTAAGAGGCTTTGTATACAAGGTAAATAGTATAGGTCCAAACACTGAAACCAAGTTTCAAGTCACAACAAGAAGATTTTTACCAGTTATTGCAAGTCTGTGTTCCATCCCTAAGGTATTTCAAGACAGTTCCAGAGATACCATAAGAGTGCAAAAGTCTCTCAAAGAAAATAATGTGATCAATGGTATCAAAAGCTGTACTTAAATCTAACAGAGTGAGAACGAAAACTTTGGCTTTAGCTGCAGGCATTAAAAGATCATTCAATATTTTAAACAAAGTTGTCTCAATATTCTGATTTTTTTAATAAGCAGATTGGTTAGTACATATATCAAAAAGGTCCATTTTTGGTTAAATTTGCTATACTTGTTTTAATAAAATTTCTCTAAGATTTTTTATATAAATGCATGGTTAGATACTGGTGTGTAGTTTTTCAAATCATCAGGAACAAAGAGTTGGCTTTTTTTTTTAACAATTGTTATATAATGGCATGTTTGCAAGGTTTTGGTACAATACCTGAGACCAGAGTCATTCATGATTTGAAAGACAGCATTGCACAGACTATCATAATGTCTCATCAACAAGAATGTTGGTATCAAATCAAAATTACATGATCTTGGAAAGGAGAAAATTGTCAACTCTTTTTCTGTCACTATTTGAAAGGTATCAAAGGTATCTCCAAAAAATGACACATACTCTAGTGACATATCTACTTTACAATGGCCAACTGATGATCTTATCTTGTCTATCTTATTTTGAAAAAAAATGCTCTTAACTAATATGGTACTTTGTGAACAGAGGACAATGTTGGCCTTTACCAGACATGGCATTTATGATATGAAAATGCACTAAAGTAGTCAGATAATCACCTGTATATCTTCGTTTGTCTACCCCTTTATCCCTTTCAATAAAATCCCTCAGATCTTTTCAGACAACTTACCTGAAGCAGAGAGAAGAGATGCTTCATAGTCTTACAGGTGTTGAGAGTAAATGGAACCGTCATCTTAGGGTTGTAGGGCATGCAGCTTAGCATGTATTCTTTATTGGTCTGGACATCCATCACAAGAAACCAGTGTTTATCGATTCTACTCCCTGGGATGATAAGTAGAAGGAAAACAAAAATAAAATAAATTCTCTTCATTGAGCTAAGGTGACAGCTCGCTAAAGTTAAACAGTTTCTGTCAATTTAATCTTCTAACAAATATTTAAAAAATTATGAGATTTAGAATGATAGCAAAGAGAAGTGAGCCTTTAAATTAAAAAAAATATCAAATGCAAAAATAGTTCAATAAATTTTTATAACATCATAGAGCTAGAGGTTCTCATGTCAACCATCAGTTTCAAGAGCAAACATTTATAAATCAAGTAAGATTGATCCAAATTAATCAACCCATGTCCACTGATTTGAGGTTGCAGATTATTACCATGATCTATGTTTCTCTTTCATAAAAAAAAAAAATTACTGAGCGGTCTTCAATCGAACAGTGTTTTTTTTTTTTTATACAATTTGTCTTATTAGTATTATTTTTCTTTGTATTGTTTCAAGCCCCTCATTAATCCTAATTCTTAATAGGCATAATTTTCTTTTATAAATAGTATATATCCTGAATGAAATAAATAGAAATTCACCCAAGCACATAAGCTAAATAGTACGTAACAGTTCAGAATATATAAACTGTAATACGTATCCATAAACTTTATAGTATTTCAACAGCTAAGTGGTTGATTTTTCACTAAATTAGACCCTTTAGCTTGACAAGCTATATGCTGCTGGACCAGATAACACTTAGCCTAAACCACTTTTTGCTACTTAATAACAATATGCAAAAAATAAAAATAAATAAATAAATAAACAAAAGATATTGTTCTATGAATTTCTCAATACTGTACAGTACAATCAAATAAAGAAAGCAAGTTAAAACTTACCTAGGTCTTTCAGCTGCTGCATATTTTTATAGTTTGGATGGGAACGTAGATAAAACTGACAGCTCATGTAAACTGTGTCTGAAATGATACAAATGAGAGGAGCCTCGATCAGCAAACTCAGGAAGAAAGCATTTGGTTTGAATATTCAAGAAATGATACAAATGAGAGGAGCCTCGATCAGCAAACTCAGGAAGAAAGCATTTGGTTTGAATATTCAAGAAATGATACAAATGAGAGGAGCCTCGATCAGCAAACTCAGGAAGAAAGCATTTGGTTTGAATATTCAAGATCTTGTAATACAGATTATGCCATAAGTTCATTCACAAAAATACCCGCAAAGACAAAAGCTGTATGAATATAATTAGGATTTTAATTCTCATTGCCAGTAAAACAAAAAAAATATAACTGTGAGGAATATACTTTTTAAAGCTTAAACTAACTTGAAGTGCTTTGGTTTTTACACATCCTCTCAAGAATTTTCAAAAAAAGTAAAAAAAAAAAGGAATGGTAATCACCGAGGCAGATTCTGATCTGATCTCTGTGTGTAGCTACTTTGCTCCTTTTTGAATGGTGAAAAATTAAAGTGGGGATAACACAGGTTGCTTTTTCTTTCTTTTTAAACTTTATAGAATTACGTGTGGTAGGCCTATGAGATGCCTCTGAACCACTTTACATTCAGAAAAGTAAACAATTTAAATTCGAAACTGAGAGTAGGATGTCTCAATATGAATGGTGGTACAATAACTGAGCATACAGGTTTTTGAAGATCATCATCATCCCACCAATGCTTTTCCTTCTTCTTAGTATATTATAGGCCACAGTAAAGTAAAAATCATCCAATTCTATAATTAGCAAACGATCCAAATTGGTTTCAAGTTTACATATGTTCACATATTTATTACATCTCTTTACCTGCCTTGTTTCCAAAATATTTTTAAAACCTGTGCCAGATCTACAAAGTCAATCTAGTCCAAGCTTTTCCTCTATTTACTTGTTTTTTTTTTTCATATATAAATGTATGCCGTAATTTGTCTTGGAAACCCATTTACAATATTGAACATCAACATCTACTTATGATTGTATGTACTTTCTTCAACACCCCATGGTGTAAAAAGGAATTTCTTAAAAAAAGGAAGAAAAATAAATAAAAATCAGATGTAAGCTTCCCACTGCATGCTTGTGGTTCTCAAGGATGTTTGCCACTGACACTGAGAAATCCTTAGACGCAGTCTAGTCTTAAGTCCAAAAAAATTATCAAAATCAATTACCCTGTTCAACTTCTACAATTTCAGTCTGTCATAGTTTGAAAGCAATGCACTATCCCTCACCCTAATGTTCACAACAAAAACTGATACAACAATAATGATATGATGCTCACCCCGAACAATATTCTGCTGAGTTTCCCTTTCCCGTGTCATTTGTTCTGCTACCTCTGCTTCATAATCCAGTCGTTTGTACACATATACCTGTCCTCTAACTCGTCTATATGAAGGAATAGAATTCAAGATAAATAGAAGGATAGGTACCATAGCAATTAAAATAAAAAGATTTTGAGGCTACAGCCTGGAGAACTTGAATACATATATATTTCAAAATGCATTATAATTGGATAGTAAATTATTACTCTATGTAAAAATGAACATTAAAATGGAATTTCCAAACCATAAAGCAAACAATTGCTTTTTTCAAAAGTTTATCACAGGAAGATTGTTTTAAGAAATAGCTTATATTGCATTTTTAATGATAATCAATATAATCATAATAAATTTAAATCATTTTACTATTATTATTATTATTATTATTATTATTATTATTATTATTATTATTATTATTATTATTATTATTATTATTATTATTATTATTATTATTATTATTATTATTATTTTTATTATTATTCTTATTACTATTATTATTATTATTATTATTATTATTATTATTATTATTATTATTATTATTATTATTATTATTTCAATTATTGTTATTTTGATCATCATCATCATCTTTTTTTTTATCCAAAAGGAGAATATAATGTGATAGAAAATAATTTTGCCTTTGATGAAAGATAAATCACAGGTAGCTGGGAGAAAAACTGAAAGTAGATAGGCAAAATGTCCAGATGGCAAATCATCATTATCAGTAGAGCTTATAGAGGCCCTTGAAGACCATGATATTGGTCAGGTCACAGAATTGCTCAACAAAACTTATGACACAGTGACAGAGTTCCTGAGAAATTTTTTTTATCTTTATAAACAGAATTGCTATAGAAAGGTAGGAGCAATTGAGTAAATATCACTGAGTATTCACTCTTAAGAATACCTTTCAAAAATGTAACCAAAAATAGCACAGAGAAACTTTCTGATCTCATGGAGGGAAAGCTACAACAAATGCATTGCACATCCTATGAATTTTGATTTAACATTCTCTTAAAGTGTAAAACTTGTAAACAGCTGTGTCTTATTAACTATACCAAGGTATTTGACAGAATATGTTACAATAAGATAATCACATGACTGATAAAGTTGAAAATAACCAGAGAAGACTTTAAATGAATTATACTGGGAACAAACAAAAGCAATAAGAGTGGATAAGAAAGTCACAGTTCAAAATTTAAAGCAGCAGTCAGATAGGGCTGTATCCTATTCTCTGGCATTTTATCTCTCTGCATCAAAGAAGCAGTGTAAAACCTTGAGGGACAACCAAGAAAAAGAAGGAGATGGACAACACTCAAACAAATTGAGACATTTTGAAGGCAGTGCTTGAACAGCAGAAAACAAAGGCAAGAAAAAGATATAAGATCTCATACATGAAGAAAGCGGAAAGAAAGAGCTGAAAGGAAATTGTAATGACAAAAGATGTAAGTCACCTGTCGAAAACTGTTGTTGAGTTGTATTGCTGTTGATATTCTTATTAAATCAATCTTCATCATCATCATGCACATGAATTATTGAATTAGTCATTGTTATCACCAGCTGCTGGTGATATAAATAAACAAATATTTAGAAAAAAATGATGGCTCTAAATTTGGCAAGTGTGACTGTGAAGAAATTTGACAATTAGCAGTACATGATTTAATTTATTTTCTCTTTACCTTTTCCGCCTGTAGCAACAATAGAGAACAAAAAACATCAAGGTGACCATGACCATTCCTGCTAGGATTGGGACCTGGGGAAAATTGAAAAGAAAAAAAAAACAAAAAAAAACCCAACTCTAAAATCCTTTCAGTTAGTTTCCTTGTCAATTCAGTGTGGACTCTGCAGCAAAGTAAATTTTTAAAAGTTAAAGAAGTTACTGCTTGGGTGTATTTGTCCATTATAGTACTGTAAATTCTAAAATGCCTGTAATTCTTCAGAGGATTATCTGATATTTTAATTTTACATCAGAGGAGAGCTTTTAAGCAAGAAAGGTAATGCACTATGTCTACTTTCTTTATGTTTAAAAAAAAACACATTTTAAACATTTAAAAAATAAAATAAAAACCACATTTGAGCTCAAAATCAAAGTGGAAATATTTTTGTTTGGGGCTTTACAAGTGATGCATCAAAAACTCTTCAATTTCTTTCACATTTTTGATATTTAATTATTTTCCAAGTCCTTTATTTTTGTCTTAGCTAACTCAGATTAATGTTTATAACATCTTGCATTTCTATGTACACACATAATATAGCAAAGCTTGTGGAAAAGCTAATAGAAATGATAACCAATATTGAAGTTATGGAAAAACATTTAAGTAAGGACAGCTGTGCTAGAAACCTCCTATTACCTATTATTAAAAAAAATTCTACTTTCTTGTCTTTCATATATATATATTTCAAATTTTATGGTTTGGAAATACCGCTTTACAGACTTTATCTTTAAAAAAAATGTAGTTTATTTAAATTGTGACATTATGTCCAAAAGGTATAAAATTGCTATAATTTGAGAAGGAGACAGGAATTTCAGCACCTCATTTTTTTTTAAAGAAAAGGAACAGATTTTTATACTCATAGTCATACCAAAGCCATATAAAGTGTGACAAATGATAGCAAAGATTGCAGAACTTCAATAAAGAAGAGTGAAAAAGTCAATGTCTTATAAAATTGTTATATGTCATAGTCTCAGTCTCTTCTACGGTATTCTTTTTTTTTTCACAGTCGATTGATCTATTTAAAATGTTCACAGCTTGGAAGGCAAAGAACATGTTTTAAAATATATTTTTTTCTTCTACTATTCTTTCCTTAAAACATTAAAAATTTATGCTATATTGAGAATGAAGTGGAACATAAAATAAAATTCTTTTTAGAAATTTAACATTAACACAGAAACAGATTCTTTAAGTTGGAATGTTTTACTCTTATTCTTCATTGCAACTTTAAACTCTTGTCATAGTTTATTGAGAAAACTAATCACGGAGCAGACTGTGAGCAAAAATAATAAGAAATAAAAGAAAAGAGAATAAACTCACACCTAAAGCAAGGTATTTTACTATTAATTGAATATTTATAAAATTAAAATTGCGAGATATCTAGCCATCTAGGATAGTAATCACTGGATCAAACCACTAGATCTAGATCTACTTTTAGACCCGTAAAAAATAATTTGAAAAATGTATGCTTCTGAAACCAAGAAGATTGTCAAGTTGAAATTTGAAATGCTACGTATGGGCATGTCATATCACTTACATATATGTGGTCCTCAAGCCATTCTGCAATGCCTGTCATGCTTGCGTGAGATGAGCAAAAAAGCAAATTCTTTTTCAGATCTTGGGGAGAAAATAGTCAACTTCTTTATATAGTACTTGTGATATATCTAGTTATTGATATAGATTCTCAGTCAAAAGTCTATATCCCAATGACATCGTAAGTCTTTCTGCTACTGCTACGTAACTGCTATCGGCACTAGATCCAATCTAGTCTAGATCTAATCTAGATCTAGATCTATTGATCAAAATTGCTTCTAGTTTTAACTCCACTTGTCTACATCAGTCTCTTGGAAAACTAAGTAAAAGCGAAAACAATCTGCCACGGTAAAAGTCGGGTCATGCAATCGACAAACTTAGAGTTCTAGATCTAGTCAGAGTTTTCACTGGGGTGAATATCTGTAGTTTGGATCTAGCATCGGTCTAAGAGGGCTGTCATTTTCAGTTTCACTAATCTTCCATCTCTCAACATCAATGTTATTGTAACATGACAGTCATGTGATGTGGATTCGAGCGTATCATTTGACCCTTGGGTGAACTTTTCGAAGAGAGGATGAGTTTCTCTACGACTCGTCGTGAAAAAAATCATCGGATGCTATGTCGACTAATATTATTCTAGACTAGTAAAATAGAGATGATAACAAAAATAGTCTCAGAATGAGAATAGAATTCTTATTCTACTCATCTTTCTCCTTTTGTTAACTTTTTATAGCGAGTTTTAAAGTGAAATAAGTAATCATTATTACCTTATCAAAGAAAAAAAATGTGGGTAAAAATTAATACAATTTTTAAGAATTGATACTGAGCAACATTGAGCATTATTACAGACCAATCACACTTTTGAATTGAAATGATTTACACTTGCCTTATGGCTGCATTTATGTTATTATAGATGCATATACTCGCTCAGCCTTAATTTTTTAACGATACTCAAATATAGAATGTGTATGAACGAGATTTTGATGTTGGCTTTGCGGCTGCTATCTTCTTGATCATCAAATTCTGTAGTAATGGTTATCTTTTGGGGGAACTTCTCTCAGCAAACGGAATGGGATACTTAGGTATCATCCGGATTAACTTGTTGCGCCACTACACTCATTGATTCGAGGTTTTAAGTTGCCTGATATCAGTGATGTATTAAATAGTGCACTGCTTGGTGTATATGCAAACAAGTTGCTAATGGCCACTCGGTTGTTGATTTGACACCTAGAAACTTTTGCCGCTTGCATATACCGCCTGTCTTGTACAGAATCTCTCCAGTACTCACCTGAACAATAATGTTCTCCTCTCAACACTCGATCTACAACTGTTCTGATATACTGTATGTTGGGTTTTGGGAATTTGGTATTTGCGTAAAAGAGTAAGAATTTTGTTGCGTTTGTGTCATGACAGATTTTTTTTCCTTCTGTCTTTCAATGAGTGGTTCTCAATGTCATTGGAATTTAATTTTAATTCTATCCATTTTTATAGATGGGTTCCTCGAATTATGTCACAAAACAGAATCTCCACAGTTGTCCATACACACCATGTATACGGAATGAACCCTCTAATCGAGGGATTACGGTCTAAATTTGATACCTTGTGTTTTGGGATTGTTTGTTTAACGGTTAAAACCATGAATGTAATCATTGGATTGCGTAAATTAAAAAAAGAATTTGATAATTTATGTGATGCGTTCGATGAATATGTCAAACTCTGAATCTCTTCGCTGATGATCATAATTATGTCCATGTTTTTGGAAAATGACATTTTGCTACAGTAGTCATTAAATAGGAAAAAAATGTCCAACTATTTAAAACGAGCCTGGTGCAATATTCTACCATGTGTGTCTAGGTACCTCATATGCATCCAGAAGTTCCTCACTTTATTTGTTGGACTCGGTGCTGTGAATATAGGTATCATCTGTATTATCCTATCACAATCCTATTAAACAATCTTTGGCTTTTGCATTCATTCATGTATTCTTTAAAGGAAATATTTCCTGATGCATAAAAGGATCATGTCAGTTCCACAATGTAGGACAATCTGACCTTCTGCGTGGAGATAATCTTTTAAGGATTATACTCTCGATCCTTTTAGGCGTGGATGAATTAGTTCGGCCACCCATGAATAATTTGCTCTAACAACGATTCTAGTTCAGGATCATTATTTTTTGTCTTTTTACTCATTTTTTCACATTTCCCACTTGCTGCATTGGTGTTGTGAACTGTTGCTTTTTATACAATCATACAATATTGTTAAATGTTTCTCTTGTGCCAGAATTATCTCATGATAAACCGTCTTATTATTTCTAGTTTAATATATTTTTCAACCATAGGGTTGTACTCTCAAACGTTTTTTTTTTTTTCTTTTTTTTTTTTTAAATGTATTCACAGTCTTTATGAAATAAGTTTTTCAGTGGTTCAATATTGTCGCTCATATATGATTTGACAGAGCACATGCACCGCATAAGACTTGGTGCTTGCTGATCTTTCTGGCATAGAAATGAAATATTTTTTTAAAGATGTACAATTAGAGTTATTCATCTTTTGTAGTGGAAATACCCTCGAAAAGCGCCAATGTTGTTTAATTTATCCGAGTATTCTTTGCGTGAGTCAAAAAGTAAATGTATTTTTGTATTCTTCTCATGTTGACCCCACACCTGGCTTTGATGATAGACATACATTGCCACGGGTCTCCAGTTGGTTACATTTTTATTTACCAAGTGCTTTTCCCCCTCGGACTGTAGATTAAAGAGCTTAAAAGGCCTTTCTCTTTTAAATCAATACTATGTGGTTACACTTGTTATAACGCATGTCGCTCAGATATTGCCGTTATTTACATCCCCAATATTTTAAATTTTTAACATCTATTTAATTTTGTCTGTGTGTGTGTGTTGACGATATAGACCGATCTTGTTAATTTTGGCATGCATAAAAATTTAACGATACATAGTAGCCTACACCAAAAGCAGGAAGTTATTTTACTAGATGTTCTCCATAATAGGGCTGTTACAGGACCGTGCCTGCATGACCTCAAGTGCCCGCGGACATTACTGAGGCGGACGGGTAATGGGCACTCTGGCTGCAGGCTTATGGATAGCGGGCGTCCCCTCAGCTTGCATTGTAATCTTTCACCAGATAGAAACGAGGACGTAAAATAACAAAACAAAAAAACAAAAAAAAAAACAAAACAAAAACCCCCCAAAAAACCACCACCACCAACAACAAAATTTAATTGCGTACTGTGTATTATTCTGTCTGAGCAGTCAGTCTGTTTAAAATACAAGTCGCTCCTTTGGAAGAAAAGGTCAGTTGCAGCAAGTCTTCTTCAAGCGGTAGTGTTTAACCAAATGTTTCTACGATTATCCTCATGTATGGTAGGACTTAGATTATCCCAATAAATGATGGTATTCAATAGGAGATGCTCGCTCTTTGTTGTTGTGAACTCTCCTTCTACATCTTGCTTTAATTAATTTAGGGAACTGACTGCCCAAACCCCCCCCCCCCCCCCAAAAAAAAAAAAAAAAAAAAAAAAAATTCTTCCGATGACGAACACAGGTTTTTCAGGCATTAATCTCTACTAGCTTTCAGGACAAACCGTAATTAAACAGCTTCGTGGAATAGCGGGGTCAAACAACCTCTTTCCAAATCTGTAGCGGCTGACAACGCGGGTTTAAAAAGTAAGGCCTCGAGCGACTTTCTTTCTGTATTTAGACATTGTAAAGGCCTGAGCAAGTAAAGAGAATAATAATAAAAAAAAAAAAAAGAAAAGGCGATGTAACATTTCGATTTGTTTTAGTTCACATGCCATTTTCTTGGGAGATACAGAAAAAGAGGCAAGAAACGCCTCTCTCTCTCTCTCTCTCTCTCTCTCTCTCTCTCTCTCTCTCTCTCTCTCTCTCTCTCTCTCTCTCTCTCTCTCTCTCTCTCTCTCTCTCTCTCTCTCTCTCTCTATCTCTCTCCCCCCCCCCCCCCCCCCGCCCAGTTCACCTCTCTTCCTACGTGTCTCTGCCTCTCACTGTCGTGAAAAAGCTGGCTTTCAAAGGGGAAACTACTCTTAGCGAGGTAAGCGAGGTGTGCATTTTGTTTTTATTCAAAGGCGCTGGGCTTATATTTAGCTTCATACGATGTGAAAAAACTTAGAAGACAAGTACCAGGCTTTGCCTGTCATACTCACGTCTTAGGTTTATTTTCAAAACTGGACAACATGGAGATGCATTTCTTTAAATGGTCACTGACGAACAACTGTGAAGGTAGATCTAGTCTAGAAGTAAATCAAATCAAGTCTTAACTACTCAAGATCAAGGCCTAAATCTAGATCTAGTATGACATTCATACAACAGTGCTTGCAGGGCTTTCTGAAAAGAACCCAAAAAACTTAATCAGTGGTTTTCGTTATTTCGCAATATTCGGTAGATTTGCAGATATCGGTCCAACTCACGTTAGGTCTCACAATTCAATGTTTCCCGAAGAAATCTAGGATTTAGTAGGAAAGAGTTCCTTTTAGGTACGGACTAATTTACACACCAAAAAGGGCTTCGTTTGATCGGGACCATAGAAAAAGATTGGGCTTGATTTGTGCTTGGGGTTACACCAAGAAGAAAAAATTAATTTATTTCAGCTCTGTCTCTTATCTAATTTACTATAGGGTTGCTACTGTTTCTTCTATGTAAAAAACCGTCCGTACCTAAAAGGAACTCTTTCCGAAATCGAAACTTGTAGTTTTTTAAATGGAATATTAGAGCAACACAAAAATGGTTATGCCTTGAAAATTATTTATTTGCGACGAATAAAACCTTCTTATACGTGTTGAGCATATCAAATTCATTAAGAAAAATATAATTTTAAAGCTTGGGGTGAGTTTGGTCGATAACTGCAATAATAGTTAATACGGTTTGTTCTGGTGGTTAGTACAAAATCCTTTTCAGATAGGTGGTCCAAGACAGGAAGTAAAAATAGATAAAAGTTTAATTGCTAAAATAAAAGATTATGTAGGGAGGGAAATGGACAGAGGTGGGTCTTTGGTGGAAGGGGGACCAACAGAGGTTTTAGTTGCAGATACGTCAGCAGCCACACTTTTGAATATTATACAGATAGAATTTTACCAGGATTCATAATTCACAGTGACGGAATTACTGCATATATATATATATATATATATAAACATCGTTAATTTTCCGGTGAACCGGCCGTATCAACACCTGATGGTCATTCACGACCAAAATCTTGTCGACCTAGTGACAGGGGCATGCACCAATTGAATTGCAAGGTACTGCAAAAATGCAAAGAGGCGCTTTAAACACATGCAAAGTGTTCAAAATTCAATGTTTGATTCATATTTAGATGAATTCATGTCAAGAAAAATCTACGGAAAAGAACCAATTACTGCATTTAATAATCTAGATCTAAAATTATTGATCACTTATCATCATCATAGGAAGTTAACAGCAAAACTAATTGAATAATAGTTTTAGTACCTCTTTATTTAAATTCATTTATTTATTTTTATGGCTGATAATTTTTTTTCCAATCAGTTACTATTCAGTATCTATTTGCCCTTCCATACTTTTTGCCAAATGCAACTCTTGCACGATCAAGATACACCCCCGATATCCAATATGGCTGTCGTGTAAACAAAAGAGTCGGGACCGCACTGGGTAAGGAGTCCCTAGATAAGATCTAGATTTAAGTATCATGTTGAAGATCTAGATCTACTGGTTCACAGCAAAGTGAAGTCATTTCACCAAATTTAACTTTTCTATTGTGTGCCATTTTGATTAATTAATAACAGTTGTTTTAGTTGTCTTTTTCCTCCTCCTACAGCTGATTTTCTCCTCAAAATGAAAAAAAATTATAATGAAGAGTTGCATACTTTCAACACATATGACAATTATAATATGAAGCCTAATAGATCTAAAATAGATCTAGATTTTAAAACACCTTGAATCCAGATCTAGTCCTTCTGTTTAAGCTGATTCATAAAATGATAAATCTCCCAAACTTTTTCAAACCAATAAATTTTTATGCAGCATCTATCTAGATCTTGATCAGGGTAGATAATTATCCATCAATTTACGGAATTCCGTATATGAATTGAATGTTCCTGTCCTTGTGCCAGACAGAAACTTTTCCATAAGGTTCAATCTATAAAATTTTATAGAAAAAGAAATGGTGAAAAATTAGTTCCACGTGAATACGATATTTTCCAGTCAGCACGTATCAAACTATGCGAAAGTTTGGGGGGATATATATTATATAATCGATATTGTGTAGTTTGAAATTGAAGATATTGGTGCCATTGACTCGAGTTAACTTAATTTTACATTTGTCAAAAAAACTTTGTTTTCCCCATCTTTACACCTAAACCATTCCATTATTTCCAATAATGGACCATTCTTATTCTTTCATCTGATAATAGTTAATATGACCTGACAGTCTTTTTTGCTTAGTTTTTATTTTTTGGTCATGATGCATTTCTCAATCTAGTTGATTATCAGGATCTATTGGAAATCTGAAGAAGAGCTAGATCTAGTGTAAATCTAGATCTTATAATCGAAGGTTGACATGACATGAGACTATAATTAAAAAAGGTGATTTTAAATCCAAACCAAATAATCATAAATCTAGATCTAAATGTTAGATTGTTATTTTTCTTCTTGCACGGCCAGGTGGAGCCTAGAGAGAAGTTTTAGACCTAATCGGTATAGATCATATTCAGCTCAAGTGTAAAGATCGGAGAGCAGTGAGCTAGAATATAGGCCTTTATCTATA
This sequence comes from Elysia crispata, assembly GCA_033675545.1. Taxonomy (NCBI): domain Eukaryota; kingdom Metazoa; phylum Mollusca; class Gastropoda; family Plakobranchidae; genus Elysia; species Elysia crispata. The sequence continues at coordinate 1,045,829 of JAWDGP010000422.1, forward strand.
CTCTGATGAGTAAACCTTTATGGTGCCTCAGTTGAGCCAGTAAAACACAGAAAGTGTGACATTTGGGAGACACACTTGTAGATGGGCTACGGGTCATTCAACCTCTTAGTCTGAGCTAAAAAAAAACAATTCATGAGCTAAATTAGTAAGAAGAAAAAATACTCTGCACTCATGGCTCTGTGTACAAACGAATTTTGTTTAATTTGAGTGGGGGATGCTCAAGGCTGCATATGCTGCTCGCATTGACGGATTTTAAAAAGTTCAGTAAAAACTTTTGTGTCCAGTTCTCATCATCCCTGGAGTTGCTTTCTTTTCTTCATCTTATTAATTTTGATTTGAACTTATTTATTGTCCGTGTTTTGAAAGTTCACAGAAGTATATATATGCAGTTAATTTAGGTTATTAGGTTCTGGATTAGATGTCTCAAATTGAGTTTGGCTCCTAATTGTAGAGATATGTGAACCAATTTCTAAAAACATTATGAGATTGTTGTTTTTTTTTTAATCAAAGTTTGATGCTCAAGACTATTTAGTACAACAGAAATCTCTAGTTTACATTACTTTTTAAGTTGTGAAACAAATTGAATTTGAATTTGAATTTTTTTATTCTAGTTTTAAATAAAAGGTGTTTAACGTTGATATTATGTTTATTGAATCATGTTATTCATGGTGTAAGAAGACCAAAATCATTTTAAGTCTCTATACCAATGTAAGTAAGAAGGGTATTTGTATCACAAACTTTACTGAAGTAGTATATGGAAGACCAAAATCATTTTAAGTCTCTATACCAATGTAAGTAAGAAGGGTATTTGTATCATAAACTTTACTGAAGTAGCATATGTGGTACTGAAAGATTTGTAATATCATTTTTTGCACAAATTGTTCTATCATTCTATGAAGTCTAAATGCAATATGAGAACAAGTGACATTTAATTTATAATATGGGCATGTGCTTAGAATGATTTTAATATTTTCGTAGTTAATTATTTTATTCCTTTTTTTTATTTTTTCATCAGGAAAATAGCATGGCAGATGAGCACAGGATAACAACACATCTCAGAACTGAGACTAGCTCTGGGTTCAGCAGTCTTCCAGGTTTTAGAGATAGCTTAAAGCTTGGAGCAGAGTCAGATGAACCTTGCAGAAAGGATATCACAGATACAATTGACTTAAGCATTTCTCATCCTAAGGGTGTGTCAAGACCCATCAGTGTGCAGGTACCTAATTCTGAAGACAAAGCCAGTTTGTCTGATCAGCCTCAATGTAATTTGAGTACAGAACTAACAAACTCTTTGTCCTCTGAAGCCTTGAATATAAAGACAAATAACAAAGACAAGTCATACTGCTGTGGTGAGTGTAATGAGATTTTAGAGGACTTTAATGCATATAGAAGACATAAGAGGGCTCATAGTGCTGGACAAAAACTTTTTCAGTGTGAGGTATGTGATAAGTACTTTAGTGCCAAGAGCACCTTGAAGATTCATCTAAGGAAACACTCAGGTGAAAAGCCTTTTAGCTGTGACACCTGTGGGAAATGCTTTACCACAAACAGCATTTTGCAGGTTCACACACGCTCACATACTGGAGAAAAACCTTTTTGGTGCGAAGTTTGCGGAAAGAAATTCTCACAGAGCAGCACGCTTCTGCTGCACATGAAAACTCATTCTGGTGAAAAACCATATATATGCCCTACTTGTGGTAGAAGATTTTCTTGTAAAAGTCATGTACAACGTCACATGTTGAAACATACAGGGGAAAAACCATATGAATGTGATATATGTGGGAAAGGTTGCCTATCATTAGGGAACCTCCAAGCCCATGTGAGAACCCACACTGGTGAGAAACCTTATGAGTGCAACTATTGTGGCAAATGTTTCAGTGTGAGTGGCAATCTGGAAATACATGTTCGGAGTCATACAGGAGAAAAGCCCTTCAAATGCGATATTTGTGAGCAGCGCTTCACCACCAGTGGTAGTCTAACTCGGCACTGTAAGAAAATCCATACAGGAGAAAGGCAGTTTGCTACTTGTTCTATTTGTGACAAAGAATTCAATAAAAGCTATGATATTAAACAGCATATGGAGAGTCATGTCTTAGAAAGAGCCTTTAAGTTCAAATGTGATATTTGCGGGGAAGGATTCAACTTAAACATTTCTCTCCAAGAGCATACAAAATGCCACTCAAATGAATCATCTTTTCAGTGTGATGTGTGTGGTAAACTTTGTGGCTCAGGCAACACTTTAGAAGCGCACAAAAGAACTCACACAGATAAAAAGCGTTATAAATGTAAAGTATGTAATGAGGAATTTCCATCACAGGTAGCTGTACAGGTACATAAAAGGGGTCACTCAGGTGTTCCTACTTTTAGGTGTGTTACATGTGGTAAGGAATGTCTATCCAAGAGTAACTTAGCAATTCACAAGAGAACACATTCAGGGGAAAGACCTTATGAGTGTGGTATTTGCAGAAAAGCATTTAGTACTAGCAGTAACTTACAGAACCATATGCGATTACATACTGGTGAAAGGCCACACCAATGTGACATTTGTGACAAAAAGTTCACAACAGGCAGTGGTCTTCAAAGGCATCGCAAAACACATACTGGAGAAAAACCTTTTGAGTGCAGCCTGTGCGGAGAAAGATTTCTCAGAACAACATTTTTGCAGAAACACATGACTCAACACAGAGCTGCGTTTTGAGTGTAAAATCATCTATGTGTGAAAAGAACAAGATCAACACAAGAGGATCCTTGAAGTAAGAATTGATTTTTTAGCTTTATTCATGATGACTACTCATAGATCTTCATATGCGTTCATTATAATCCAGGAATTCCCTTTAAAGTTACTAGTTAAAATGATTGCTATACTATATTGTTCACCATTAGATTTTTCAAGATTTGTTTTGTGTAAGGAAAGATATTAAATTGTATCGGGGCATGATAAAGTGGGATAAGTTGATACTTTTTTCTTTATGTTTTGACAAGAATGAAACGTTAAAAAAAATCAGCTGTTGTTCTAGCAACACAATAAAAAATAACCCTACAAATAGGAAAGAAAAAAAAAGTGTGTGTGGTATGAGGGGAAGGGGCCCTATTCCCAAAATAAACTTAAGTTTTATAAATAAATATTAATTTGAAAAGTTGGAGAAGACTCAAGAGAAGACATGAGTGCTCTTCTCAAGTTGATTAACATTAAACATTTATCTTCAGTCAAGCTTGAAACATATGTTCTACAAAAGGTACTGGGAGGGCAGGGTGCAGTACTCATAGCACCTGATTTTTTTACTCAAAGCACTCTTGTATCTGGTGTCTCTACAGCTGTTGCTGTTGCTTAATTGCAGCTGCTTGCAAGTTAGAGGTGTGAAATCTGTCTGTGAACAGCTGCAATTTTCTCTTCAATATCTGTTCTAAACGTTTCATGTTTCTCTGAACTACTAGCAACTTTCTTGAATTATATATAAATTCCAGTATTAGGGTATCCTGTCTGTAAACCTATAAAATGGAGACGGGGCTTATGTTTGCAGATTCACACCCTATATGAAATATTCTTTATGTATTTCACTTGGATAGTTGGTCTGTAGGGCAGTGCTAATCCAAATTAAGTTTATTTTGATAAGGAAAAACAAATACATAAATAAGTGGTCACCATAATATTTTCTAACAACAACAGCAGTATTGGGGTGACCACTATTTACTCAACCAACATCTCTCATTAAGACGATCGTTGAAAGTGCTAATTAGGTTGACCGATTGACCAGTTGTGCAACATAAACAGGAACTATGTGAAATGTTGGCAAAGTTTCTTCTTTGATCTTTTGGTAAATACATGCCAATGGTGGCTGTATCTACCAACCACCTTTTTGCAGATTTGTTAAAACATTTGTGAATTTTTATATGGTACTCTCCTCAAAGGTAAATGATAAAATGAGAGCTTTTATATAGCGCTCAATCATGTTCCACAAATGTGCTCTAAGCGCTTTACATTTGGTCCGTCATCGGGTCCAGATTCAATCTGATATCATCGTACTAACAGGCGCTAAACACTCTGGCGTACTCATAAGATCGTTCGACACCCAAAGCTGACTACTCATTTAACACCTGAGTCCGGTGAGGGTATGTAAAGAGCCTTTACCAAGGGCTCACGTCCCACCTGGATTTACCAAGAATTGAATCCCGGACCACTCTGATCCGAAGCAGAGTGCCTACCACTAGACCACGACGGCACATAATTATACTTAGTCCATTATAAGTTTCAGTTTTCTTTCCTTTTTCTTTGAAAGCGAATAATACTACAAGAGACAAAAGACCTGTGAATGCCAAGGCATCATGCATTTGCTAAGAATTTGCAGTAAAGTGGTGCATAAAAAGTTCTTTTCTTTTCTTTGTCCTCTTCATTGAAAACCTTGAATATTGTGGTTTTCTAGGCTCAAATAATAACAAGGCTACTCAAAAGTCAAATCAACAAACAAAAGCTAAAACATGACAAAAACATAGATTTCAAACTATACAAGTTTTTATTGTAAATAAAACAAGATGGTTATCAATGACTAAAAAGATGCTAATTTACAATTCCACTGCTTTTTGTGAAAAGACAATGGTCATCCCTGAAATTTTCAGGGAACCAAAAGGCATGCTGTGATGTAAATTTTATCCTTTCACACACATTCATTATGAAAAATTCTGCTGAATAACTGTATAATATGTGAATTAGAATAAGTTGTAGTACATTAGATTTTTAAAAACACAGTTCATAGCTTTCAATGTTGAATAAGCCACAGTTTTTCTCTTTAGCTTTCAATGTTGAATAAGCCACAGTTTTTCTCTTTCCTTTCAATCATTTACATTTCCCACATTCATAACTTTAAGCTACATTGAAACCAACACACTACAAAATTCAACAGTGGAACAAAAAAGCTGAAAGATAGGATTCATTATTTACAAGGAGGCTGTAATGACGAAAAAAATATTAGAAAAGTCATGTTCTCATAGAGTATATACAATGATGGAAGAAAATATGTAACATGAAATGATTGTTAATTTTAGTAAATACTTTAGGTTTATGACTGAATATGTTTTAAAACAAAAGACATGTCTTCAATTCATTTCAAGATATTTAAAATATTATGTATGCACACATCACAGAAAAAAAAACAACCTTAAAACGTTCAAATGAAATCTGAAACCTATCAAACCATACATCTATTATAGGTAAGATGTTTATCAAGATTAAACAAATGGCTAATACCTAAAACCATCACTTCAAATTCAACTAGCCTAACAAGGGATACTTTTACTTCATGTAAAGCTATTTTTATTTGCTTTATTTGCATTATACATGACGAAATACAATTTCTGATACGATAATGCTTTTTTTTTTTCTTTTTAAACGTTGTACTATATTAACCAATTACAATTCTCCTGCTATACAGTGTACATCTCGATGGGTAGCTACATATTGCCATTATTAATTTTTTACTGTAAAATATTTTGTGGAGCATACTTTAATGTATCTTTATATTTTTCCAAGCAATGTGTGAATGAAATGAATTACCCCATGAGAGTGGGAGGAGTTAAATTTACAGCTACACCGTACACTTTTTAAAAGTAGAGCGAATCTTTTGTCTTTCATTAAAGATTTTTATCTTCACGATTGAGATCTTTTCATTCAGTGGCATATCTTTGTTCTAAAAAATTTAACGAATGCTCAGAAATTCTGATATAGCTTATTTTCCTGGCAAGGATCCCTTTGACTTACTTGTGGATTTGTCAGAAATATAACTTACAAAGTAGGAAATAACAAGTTTGGTATTTTTTTCAGACCAACGAAAGCACCGTCTTCCTTTAATGCTGGTTGTCCTCTCAATTCCTCTCTCACATTTATTTGTTTCTCTTTCAGCCTCTTCGTTTTGTAAACCAGTAATTTTCTTTTCTTTATCATGTGTTTTACTTTTCCTCGATATCTTTTCATTTTGAAGGCTCTGAAGATCTTCATCTGATTCAGTACATGTAGTTTGATGTGGAGGAGCAGGAACGGATTAAGCAGGCCTTTTCTTAGAGAAAGCAGACTCCTCTTGGACAATTGAAGTGGGTGGTTTGCCCACACTCTTCAAAAATCAACCTACTTTTACAATCTCACCAATGGAGAAAGGACATTGATAGACATTCTTATTTATCTCCCCTGAATGTCCTATGTGCCTATAAAATATCTCCCTTTCATATGACGGAAGCTCGAGAACGGCATACAAGGTCGAGATGCGTTGTCTAAACTTGTCAGCAGCGAGCAGCTCAGGTTTTTCGAGTTTGACATCCACCATCTTAACGATAGCTTTAAAACACTGCCATCCTACTGCATGGTCTAATGACGAAGCAGTATTGGCAAACAAGAAGGGGTTGTTTTCTGAGATCCCGAGTTCATTTCTATTATCTATCAAACTCTTAATAGGTCCGACAGTGTCGTTGGGAACAAGGATTGGGACTAGTTTTTAGAGGCTTTCCCTGCTTGGTAAGCTAGCTTATACTGCTTGAAAAGTGCCTTTACTACAGGGTCATGAATCTTCTCTACAAGTTCAGGATCTATCCATGAGTCATTTGCAGCATCTTCCCATACCTTTAACGTTAGGTGCAGGTTCACCCCCTCTTCTTGCATTGAACATTGTCAAGCGGCTGACTATGAGGTTTCTCATCTTGACAAAGTCACTACTGCTCCAGATCAGGTATTCATCACCTGTCATCTTTTTCATTTCTTCTAAAATAAAATCTCTCAAAGCCTAAACATCTTTCTCCAGTGCCATAGCTTGAGGTTTTCAAACTGTCGTTCTTCTTTGCTCACACTCAACTTGAGCCTCATAAAAGATATAATCCCAGTTGAGATCAAGGACTGCAGCAAATTGATCTACCTCTACGGACTCGTCAACCTTTCCAATCTGAATATAATACCCTTTGGTAATTTTGATTAGTTTCATCAAAAGATAACCAATTTGCAGCTTCAAACCAGCTTTTATTGAGCCGGTTTCAATTGTGGTAAGAGATCTTATTGCACCTGAAAGTGTTTCGAAATGATCTCTTTCTTGGAGGCTTTTCCCACAGATTGTATCATCTAAAGTGACACTTCTCATCTTTAATATCATGTTTGCAAGAAGCTTCATGTCTGCCATGACTACATGCTTTCCTTTCTCGACACTTTTAGCCCATAACCTTTTGCCTAACAGTATGATCAGGAGATCACTTCGGCAAAGCTGGTCCGCACAATCATCCCGGAAACTTTCTAAAACTACTCTAAAGCCCTCATGCACACCCAAAGATTTAGCAGTTGTTCAAGATTTTGAGAAGTCTATTGAACCCCCGGATACACCTGTAATAAACTGACATTTATTTCTGTGCCTGTATATATCTGCTTTGTGTCAAAAAAATCCCTTGCAACTGCCACACATTTTAAGATTGGACCTAGACCCCTGGCGCGTCTCTCTCATCAATGGTAAACCATCTTTAAGCAGTTCTACATTTCTTTGGAAAGGACTATCTTTTCGCAACTTTTCAAATACCTGATGCTATTCTTTTTGGGTAAGCTTCAATGCTGCTGATACTGCCTCTTCATCTTTGTGGCGACGTTTCAGATGCCTTATCAGCTAGGTGTGACAACTCCACAAAATATGCACATACCGTATTCCCTCCATTAGTAGCGCCATCTCTAATAAACGCACCCCCCCCCCCCCCCCCTCCTTCCCATCCAAGCAACACTTAAAGAACACCACTTTCGAGAACAAAAGATTCTTATTAAACTCAAACTCAAAACATTTATTAAGCGATAGATCTGATGATAACAACAGACAACACATGTAAACAATGAATGACTATGATACTGCAATTGTCATCTCAAATTGGGGATGTCAAAGGCGTCTGAGGTTAATGTCCTGGACTATTGCAGTCCTCGTAGTCATCGGACTCGAATGACACCCAACCATGGCACTCTAAAACTAACTAGAGAGGGGGGGGGGGGGGGGGGGACGCGGGCGGCGACGGCGGAAACGGCGGTACTTTGTCTTTGAAGAAAGTCATCCAAAACATTCCATTAGACGCACCCCCCCCCTCTTCATTTTCACGCGCCCGGCGCTACTATTGGAGCGAATACGGTATATAAGATATATATATATATATATATATCTTGTTCAATTTTAAAGTTATCAACTGAAATCTTCATCTTAAATGTTTTTTTTTTAAATGCAGAATCTGAACCTGAGCTCAGATTTTTCATATTATTAACAATAACAACAATAAAAAAAATACTACATGTGTCTTTTCAGAACAGAAGAAAAGAAATATTTATGACAATAATGCAGTTTCGACCGGCACACAAATTTTCATACATCAAATTTTCAGATTATTCAAGACAAAAATCTTCAAATTTTATGTAGCTTATGTAAAGTGCAGAATCAGATGTGTTATTTCAAGTCTTGATGATCTCTTTTCCCACAATGAACATACATAAAAATGTAAATTACAGGAAAATTAGTTCACACATAATTTTACCCTACATTTTAGTACACACCATATAGTCCCTCCCATATTCAAATTTTCACATTCTTCTCTTCTATCTAGTCTCCATCATTCAAAACAATACCAATAACCCTAATAAATTCTGAATTAAAACCACTTGGTCCTACTTTGAGGATTGCTTTAGTTTAAGAAAGTACATGTAGTACATAGTAATGTAGTTTTTATTAGCAATAGAGCATGCACATATCATCTTCATCTGGGCTTGTACATAGTACTAATTATATTATCTGATACTGCTGATTTTGATGGTGTATGACATTCGCTGGGTTCCTGTTAATCTCAGATTACTCTGCCCTATCGTTACCTCCCTGTATCTGTGCTTTCAATTCCTCCAATGTTCCATTTTTGTAGAGCTCTTCAAGCTGTTCTTTAATGGTACACAATCCACCATGTGATAGAATCCTGTTCATTGTCATTGGTTTCAATTCATTTGCCTTAATCCATCTCTGTTCCCGTTTCCTCTCATTCTTTTACCAGACTTGTTTCTCTACAGCTATATGTTTTTTTATGTAGAGATGTTCCATTCTTTTATGCAGTTTTATGTTTTTCCACGCAGAGATGCTCCTTTCTTCTTTGCAGAGGCCAATATCTGATTTCTAAATTTGCTTAGTTTTTTTAGACAACCACTCAGCTGTGCCATTGTGCTTCCACATGAGGTAGTTCTTTAGTGTGTTGAGGAATAACGGCTTCTTTTCATGTCATTATCGAGTCACCAAAGAGGCCCTCACCAGTTGAATTATTCTAATATATCCTTCAACTGATCATCAAGCACTCCCCCAAGTAGACCTATACCACCCTCTAAGAAATCACAGATCTGATGGTTTAGGAAAAGAATGCAACTTTTTATGATTTGGCTAAATGCAGAGTTCACAATCTTAGCAGAGAAGTAAGAGGACAGGAAAAATTCATATGGTCCTGCATCCCACCTAATTTATACTCTTTAAAACTGAATTGAAACGTAAACAAATTTACGTATTGCAGCGACCTAACTTGTTTCATGAATATTTTTTTTTCCTAGTTCCCTATCCAGTTTCTCAATTTTTTTCTTCAATGTTATTTCCTCAAATAATGCAACTCTTTCTCTAACTTAATGAAATCACCCCTCTTAAATACTCCCAAGGTTCATCCCCAATTACACTTCTATTGGTTTTTTTTGTTTTTGTTTGCGTTTAGTATGTGTGGGCAAACTTTAGGCGGGCCTGGGGATGGTCCATTCTCATTGTGTGGCAGAAGCAGGCCATTTGCCATCTCATTTTTGCCATCTTGTGCACTGACAGCACTTGGAGGCTCCTCTGCATGTTCTGCATGTCCAATGGTGAGAAGTGAGGATGCCATAAGAGGAACGTGCTCCATGACCATATCCTCTTCATAGGGATCTTAAAATAAAATAAATTGCTTCATCATTAATCAATTGAAAGTGCTTGTCATTTAAGTGCATTCGTGACTTCATAAATCTCATGTCATCTGGAAAAACCTAGTAACTCCATCAGCTAGAATTTTGAGAAAACAAGGAAAATTCGTTTCACCTTGGGATTAAGCACTGGTGTATAGTTTAGGCGTATATTGTGCGATTGTTTCATGTTCAAAGCTATTGCTTTCTTGTGAAAATTTTGATTTCCTCATTTTCTTAAAATTTTAGGTGCTATGAGATTTACTATGTTTTACCAGATATTAGTGAATAAAATGTGTAAGCGTTGATCTGCAAAAACCTAGTAAGTGAATAGATCTTTATGCAGACTAGAGCAATAATTGTAAAAAAATGTGCACTTCCCATATCTAATAAAATGTGCCTATTTTGTACCTTACTAGAAGTTTCTTATGCAATTTATATTTTATTTTTGTTGAACCAGATCACAACCTTTCAATCGTAAAACACGTTGAATCTCAAATGATGAACACAAGAACAAAAATGATTTAAAAGGACACTTTATGTGACATAGTTTATTTCTATTTTGATTCACTGTTTGCATTAGTTGAAATTATCGACAAGATCATTAGTTTCATCATTTATGGTGACCTCCATCCAGAATTTTCTTTTAGCAAGAGGGGCAGCCTGGAGAAGGTTCAATATGTTTTGTCGCTTTGCAGTGGAAATGCCCCTTGGTCTGGATTTCACTGGTACCCCAACATCAATTTTAAATTTTGGTTTTAGAAAGTCTACTTCCTCAAACTGGCCATTGAAATTGTTTTTGAACCACATTGATCGAGACCCTGATTGAAATTTAACAACTTTAACTTTGTTCAGAAGTGGCAACGTCACCGTTTTAGATGTGCGTGCCCTGTGCCCATCTTCAAACTCATAGAAGTCATGGACTCCTAATGTGACAGGTTTGATCTTTTTTGCTGATCCGTCACAAACATCAACAAAATCATCAAAGGTGTAGATGTTGGGACGCTTTCTCATTGCACTCCCTATGTTGCCATGTATACTATCTGCGCGCATAAAAGTGTGACCCCTTTCTAAAAATTTGAGAGTGATTGTCTTGGGTCCCCAATTTTGGTTAACACACCAACACAAGGCTGTGAATAAAACCCAGTTCTTATTCTGACCAGTACAGTTGTCTGCCCAGAATACAACATTGTCTTTCTCACACAAGTTAATGCATTCATGTAAGCAGAAGCAACATCTGAAGGACACCTCCCAGCTATGCCTTCATGCCATAACATAACATAATCGGTGGTATTGTTTAAAGAAGCAAAAGTTTCGTTAAAGGTTACTAGCCTGCTAACAATAAAATGCTCTTTGAGAGTCATTTTGGGTAGAAGGATTACCTTCTGCATGTCAGCAGCGGTCTCGCGTATAATTGTCTCGGGCTTCAGAAGCATCTGCTTCGTGCACCTTTCCTAACTGGCACATTTCACATGAAAGTGAATCGTGATCACTGCTTGAATTTTCCTCGCAGTGGGATTTGTACTTCGCACACAAGTCACAATCATCCTGTGAGGGTTTTCCAAAGCTTATCTTCTCCTTTGTAAAAATGCGTTGATAAGCAATGTAACTAATTTTTCTTTCAGGGTGGATGTCATTGTAGTGTTTCCACATATCAGTAATGGTCAGATGAGGATCTAGATACCTTCTGTTGGGGGCATTATTTAGATTGTAGTGACTGACCTGTGGATGGTAAGAATTACTGTGTTCTACAATCAAATCATCATCTAACTTAGTTTGCGGGGTTGCCTTGCCTCGATTATCAGTTTTCAGTTGGGTCAGTGAACCTTATCTCTTTTTTTTTCAAAAACTCAGTGACCACACCATCTGTCTTAAGCCCTAAAGTTCTTAAAAACATTGTTTTACAAACACTCATTTTGGTCAGTGCCAAAGGCAAGGAAAACGTTAGAGATTGTTTTCGACTAGGGTTAGAAACAGAGCTTTTTCTTCTTTTTACATCCTCAACAAGAATGTGACTATCGAGCCATAATCTTCGTTCTGGAAAGGTTAACTCCCAATATGCTGTGTTGATTGCTCTGCGTTGTTCTTCTGTCAGCTTTGAAGAGCATCCCCGTTGACAGGTCTCAACAAAACCATCAAGTAGGATGTACTTCTCCTTCAAGTGTTGTTGCTTTTCCTCTTCATCTCTACGTCTCTTCCTGTAGTTTAGGAGATGGGGTAGGGTTGAGATGTTGCAAAATATCCTGTTAAAATTTATTATATAACGGTCTAATGGATACTAAACAAATCATTGTTTTGAACTTTTCAATGCAGAAGAAAATATTTATCTTTAATTTCTAGCAAATTACTACAACAAATGATTACATAAAAAGGCATCATATTTTGTATTTAAAAAAATAATACTTTTCCTTAAACCATAACCGTCTATTTTAAATGCCAGGTACTGAAAAAAACATGTGAAAGTTAAAGTTAAAGTATTTATAGGATCTCAGGCTCAAGACTTTACAGTTACTTCCCCGACAGGCCAAGAACATTCCATAAGCATTCTCAACTCATTTATATTAGCAAACATCTCATGCAGCTGTTAGTGTCGGCTTTGAACCTCAATCAACAGATTACTAGTCCGACACCTTAACCATTTCGCCATGCTGCATGTAAGAGAGAGGTGCAGTATGACTGGGAAAAGGACTATGTTATTTTGTTGTATTTTTGTTCTGATTTGTTTTTTTTTAATGAACTTTCGCTATCATTTAGTAAAACTCTTACCTTCTCGGTTTTTGCGCTGTTGCTGCAGTTTCACTGATCACCTCATTGGTTGTTATGGATTCAGTAGTCAAGCTGTCTTCTGGTGTAGGCCTATGGGCAGAACCCTCAGTGGTATCTGTGGAGCTGTATATTGAAGAACAAAACATACATGAGCAAACTCACCATCAGACATCATAATTAATTTATAAAACACACAAAAACATGATCATACATGTATAGTCTGAGTTGATTAGGCCTATTTCAATTCACTTAGAACCACTTTCTAAATATAGATCTCTAAATAAACTAGATCTAGCTTTAAAGAATAAAAACCACATGAGTATGCAAAATCAAGATTTCAACACAAAAAAGATTTAAAAATCAGCAGTCAAAAGAAACCAAAATTTTGTTCTCCCTTACGGCCTTAGTTAGTAAGTAGCTAGCCTAGGCCAGCCTACTGCCTAGGGATCTAGATCTAGATCTAAATATAAATCTGCCATATTCAACATTTGAAGTGGAATACTTTATCTCATTAATCAATATCATATCTAGTTAGATTTAGAATAACATTTAAAATACTAGATCTATTTCAAGGCTTAGAATCTAGATTATCCTTACCTTTCAATTTCATCAGGAGGATGAGGTCGAGCCGTTCTTTCTGTTCCTTGTTGAGAGTGCAGTTGCTTGTCAAGGGTCTCAACTGCTGTATTGTTTAATGCTGTTCCATTTTTTGACTCTAATTTTTCTTAAGGGCTAGTTGAACTAAATATTTACCTCTAGACATCATTTTTTATCGTTTACCTTGATCTCAAATCTAAAACAAAATCCTAAGACATGGGCGCAGCCATTTTTTTTTAAGGGTAACACAACAATTAAATCCTGGCATTTCAATGGTTGTTGAACCTGCTAGGTTTTTCCTGATAAACATTAACATTTCACCTAAAGAAGGCGCACTTACTAGGTTCTTCCAGACGAATATCTCAGGTTAGGACGATGATTTTTACAAATGTTTAGTATATAATGAAGGGTTAAAACCTAGTAAGTAGGAAAAAAGCCAACTTTGATATATTTCAAAAATTGGACTTACAAGGTTTTACCAGATGACATGAGAAATACCCTTCACTAATTTCTTATGTATCGTAAATACAATGGATACACATGATACCAATGTGTTTAAGTTAATTGTCTCACTATCTGGTGCCCAATGAAGTAATATGGGCCCCTTGTCACCCTTTTTCGATACGGAAATTAAATGGCATGTTGACGATAGTCAGTCTTCATCGCTGTCATCTGTATCGTTAAGAGATGGTCCAGGAAGTGAGTCCTTCGCATTTTTTGTGGCATTTAATTGAGCATACCAGGGATGGAATTCTCTTGGTATAACCATTGTTTTGCACAACTTTAATAGGTCGTTCTTTTTAGCCACACTGATCGGGAAGGTTTTTGTGTATGCTGCACAAAGGGATACGTTGACAGGTCGCTGTCTCCCTCTTGTATTTACTGATTGAAAATCGTCGTGTTAGTTATATTTGTTCTGAATGACTCCTGGTTTTGACTTTTCAAATCTCATGCTATTTACACTTGCCCACTTGATTTTTCCTCCGTTGGAATCATAATTTAGATTAGCAACTTTCCCTTTGCCTAACTTCTGCAGGTCAAGGAAATCGTTATGGTGGAACTGATGCACATCGTATGGGAGTTTTTTGCGAGCCTTTCTGAAAATGTTTGTCCAGTTATTCATAGTGTATACTGGGACAAACTTTTGCTCTGCTTCTATTGCAGAGTGCATAAAGTTTACCTCTTTGTATGCGTGGACTGGCTCTAGGAATATATGAGAGATGGCTTTGAGTTCAGTATTGCTCGATTCCAGAGTGTCTGAAAGCAGTGCTGCTATGAAGCTACTTTTGTTTTGGCCTGGGCATGAATCCGAGTACAGAGATACTTCTTTAACATCTGAAGAGAGCTGTTAACACCAAGTGTGAAGCGCTGATCCAATTTCATTGCTACCTCGGCGACCTTCAGTTTCTAACCAGCAATAACAAAACGCTTTGTTTGGCGGTGCTTGCTGATAGATCGTTAAGTTGTACACCGCGAGTAGTATTACTAGTAAGTAAGGGAAGCATAGGTTGATGGAACTTGCAGCACACTTTGTAGGTCAAATGTAGCAGCGACAAAACTAGTGTCCTCAATTGCTCTAGACTTGTCTTTATGTTTCAATTCTTGGACATCCTTGTTTCTTCTCAAATGCAAGTCATGTTGATCTTTAAAGTTTTCCTTTTCAGCTGTGTTCAAGTTGGCATAATGTGCACATTTAGAACATTGATCCTTTTTTGGGGTGGTAAAACGACAGATTGTATTCTTTACAAAGTATTCTCCGATATGTCATCTCTCCAACTGGTTTTAGTGGTGGATCTTGGTTTTTGCAGTGATCGAGATACAAGGCATACATTTTTGCTATTGAAAGTTTTTGATCAAGGTATTTTGTTTTTGTGTACTTTCTTGTATAATGCGATTCGGTAATGGGAAACGATTCAATGTGTCTTCTCACATGATGCAAGTCTTCTTCAGGTGTTTTGTTGGACGGTGTGTGTTTTCCACGCTTGTCATCTCCCACAAAACTGTTGTTCCCAGACCTCTCCTTTAAGGCTGAATTCACCCGAGCGTCACTGGTATCAAGCGTTCTTAAGAAGAATTGTTTGCAAACCCTTTTTTCTTGCCCTTCTGCATGTAAGTAATACTCCATTGCCTGTTGTCATTTTCGAATGCGCTCACCTCATGCACGCTCTCGTGCGATAGTCCTAATTTTTATGCGATGCAAAAGATAGTCTTTCTGTCGCTCATAGTTGGCTAAGGACCAGTCAGTCAGGTAGCATGTCCCTTGTGGCACGTCGCGTCTATGACAGCCTCCCTGTACGCCGTTCGATCCTAGGCAATGCGTCCAGCTCGTGTGATAGTGGTCTTCATCCTTTCCGTGATGTCTTGGCTCCATCTTCTTCTTGGGCGACCCCTTGTTCTTTTTCCTTGCACTTGTCCTTCCAATATCTCTTTCTCGAGCCCTTCATGTCTCTTCACATGGTCAAAATACTTTAGTTTTCTCTTAATGATGGTGGAGAGGAGCCACCCTTCTTTAATATTGAGTTCTTGCAATATGGAGTTGTTTGTTCTTTTTTCTGTCCATGACACCCTCAGGATTGTTCTATAGCATTTGAGCTCAAAAGCATTTATTTTTCGTTCAGATGTTTTATTTATAGTCCATGATTCGCAACCATATGTAGCAATAGGGAATATCAGAGCTCTCGGGAATCTGATCTTGGTGTTTTTATCAGTGCCATGCCATAATTTTCTCATTTGACGTGTTTTTTGAAGAGCGATTGCCATTCGTCTACGTATTTCTTTATTTATGTCACCATTGCTGGAGATAACGGAGCCCAGGTATTCAAATTCTTCAATTTCTTCTATCGTGTCGTTTTCTATTTTAATGTCTATTTTCGTTTGGGTTTTGTCAGTTTTCATAATTTTTGTTTTGTTTGCATTGAGTTATAAGTTTTGCTCTTCGCTGTAAGTTTTAACTGATCTGATAATTTCTTTTTGACCGCCATGAGTTGGTGATAGTAGAACAGTGTCGTCTGCATACCTTAGTTCAGGGTATTTCCTGCCTCCTACGTTGAGACCACTGAAAAAATCAGAGTCCTTGTTGTCAGGGTCCCGGTACCGCTGTGGGTCATGTCTAACTCTCCTCATTATGTGTTCTGCGTATACGTTGAAGAGGTAAGGTGAAAGAATACACCCCTGTCTTACGCCTTTTCCTACACTAAACCATTCCGATGTTTCTCCATCAATCCTTACAGCTGCCTCTTGATCTTTATATTGATTTTCCAATAACCTGTCTAGGTGTGGGGCAAAGCCCATGTCATTCATGATTTTCCACATGGTGGTATGTTTCACACAGTCAAATGCCTTGGAGTAATCGATAAAGCATGCGAAAAGGTCTTGATTATATTCTCTGCATTTCTCAAATATGTTTCGTAAGTTAAAAATGTGGTCCCTAGTTCCCCGGTTTCGTCTAAACCCTGCTTGAACGATGTTGACTTCCGATTCAATTTTGTGTTCTAATCTTTTCTGAATAATTTTTAACAGTATTTTGCTTGCATGGTTGATAAGGACAATTGTTCTGTAGTTGCTGCATAGTTTTTAATCCCCTTTCTTTGGCAGTGTGATGTAGATTGATTGTTTCCATGCTTTTGGCCAGCTTCCTGTTTTCCATATTTTTAAGATCAGCCTGTGGTATAACTGGATGCTTTCCTCCCCTCCCTCTTTTATCAGTTCTATGGGGACTTCATCATGTCCTGGTGATTTTCCATTGCTAATCTGTTTAAGTGCCCACCTGACTTCATCATTTCCTGGTGATTTTCCATTGCTAATCTGTTTAAGTGCCCACCTGACTTCATCAATCAATGGCTCTGGCTCAGTCTCCATGTCTGGTATTGCTGTGTCTGGAGTCTGTTCTGCTTTGTACATTTCACTGCAGTATTCCCTCGATCTACCTAAAATCTCTATATTTTCCGTAAGTACTTTTCCGGTCTTGTCTTTGATGGCTTTGGGTGCTGGTTTTAATACGGTTGTCATGAATCGTGCATGTTTGAACAGCTTGTGATCTTTATGCTGGGCATGCATTTCTTCCATTTCTTTGCACTGATCTTCGATGTATTGCTTTTTATCCTTTTTGAGACTGTACTTTATTTCTCTGGACTTTTCTTTACACAGTATCTTGTCTTGGGTTATTCCACCTGCCTTTAGATTCCTTCGTTCTTCTATCAGTTCAAGTGTTGTATTTGATATCCATGGTTGTCTCTTTGCTTTCCTTTTTGGTATCCTGTTCTTGGCTGTTGTTAGTAGTATTTGTTGTGCATGAGTGGCCAGCTCGTCTGGACCCATCTCTTCTTCCACTGCCATAAGTATTCCAAATTTATTCTTAATTTCTATTCCATATTCCTCCGGTATGTGGGTAAGATCAAAACGTACTGGGGGTTCAGGTTTCTTTATCTTCCTCAATTTTATTTTTATTGTTGATACAAGGAGTTCATGGTCTGTTCCACAATCTGTTCCTGGGTATGTTTTGGTTTGTTGTATGCTGGATTTCCACCTTTTCTTTACCAATATGTAATCAATTTGGTTTTTGGTCTTTCCATCTGGAGATGTCCAAGTAAACAGTCTTCTTGGATGATGTTTGAAGAAACTGTTCCCAATACCTAGTCTGTTTTCAATGCAAAAGTCTACAAGCATTTGTCCTCTCTCATTTCTGTTCCCCAGGCAGTGTATTCCTTTCACTTCTTTTTCTTCACGTGACATTTCATGTCCAATTTTAGCATTGAAATCACCTAATATGTAGAGGGTATCCTGTTTGTGTATGTTTTCCATGGCATGTTGTAATGCAGTGTAGAATTCCTCAGCCTCCTCTATCTCAGAACTGCCTATTGGTGCATAAGCCTGAATAAGTGCCATGTTTTTCTTTCTGCCTTGAATTCGGACGATCAATATTCTGTCACTAATAGGATTATATCCAATAAGGCTTTTTGTTGTTTCCTTTTCTAATAAAATCCCCACTCCACTATGTCCAGGTTGTTCACGTGCAGAGTATATAAACTTTCCTCCTTTTGGTGTTGTCAGATGTCCTTGCCCCTTCCACCGGTGTTCGCAGATTCCGAGGATGTTCAGTTTGATTCTTTCCATCTCGTTTTCTATTATTTCTACTTTTCCAGCATCTAACGTTCTCACATTCCATGTTCCTACCTTAAGCTTTTTGCCTAGTCTTGTACCATGATTTTCCACTGTAACACCATCAGGCTTTTCGCCATCATCACGTTTATTTGTACTGGTCATGGTACTCAACTCTTCCCCGATACGCCTGTTTAATCTGCCTGACTCGGGGGTCCCATCATCAGATCTTTGTCTGCTTCTTAGGTCCACTGTCATAGATTTCTTGGCATGTTACTTGTGGTAGTTTGCCGTTGCTTTCCACAAGATGGTGATTTTTCATTCGAGGTGTCATTTCCTGTAGTGAGCTGCTCTTTCCAGAGCTGACCTGCGCTACAGCAGGGGTAGAGATTTTAGGGCGCCTCGTTTCGCCCGATAGCGCCGTCTCCGAACTTTTGAGGGATTTCTAGAGGGTAACAGCACCGCCTCTCGCCTTGCATCAGCTATTCTTTCATGACACTTATTGCGACATTTGCTTGAACAGTTTATTGGTTTGGGATGCCTAGCTGGTGTAGTATTACCTTTTGTATCCATATATTGCTCTCCTCGACAACGTTTGTTTTTTTCTTTTATTCTTCTTCCAAGGGGAAGGATTACATTTTCGTTTTCTTGACCCAGGCTGAGGTTCGTTGACCACTGCAGTAGGTGCTGGTTGACCAGGGCCAGGCTGAGGTTCGTTGACCACTGCAGTATGTGCTGGTTTATTAGGGCCAGGCTGAGGTTCGTTGACCACTGCAGTAGGTGCTGGTTGACCAGGGCCAGGCTGAGGTTCGTTGACCACTGCAGTATGTGCTGGTTTATTAGGGCCAGGCTGAGGTTCGTTGACCACTGCAGTAGGTGCTGGTTGACTAGGGCCAGGCTGAGGTTCGTTGACCACTGCAGTAGGTGCTGGTTGACTAGCGCCAGGCTGAGGTTCGTTCACCACTGCAGTAGGTGCTGGTTGACTAGGGCCAGGCTGAGGTTCGTTGACCACTGCAACAGTGGATTTCTTTTTGCATGGTGTAGGGATGTACTCTGGATTAGCATTAGAATCATGAAAATCTTCATAGTCGTCAGAGGTATCGCCCAACTCTAGTAAGTCGCAGGACAGCTTCTCGACTCATTTGCTGATTTCCTGAAAAGAAACATGAATTGTGAGTGACATACGATTTTATTGTATTCAGCCAAAACAGCCAAATGTTTTTTTAATATATTTATGAGGCTTCGCACCATTGCACTGCTTGTGAGCAAAGCGTTCCTTGTAACCAATTACCATTTCACCCAATGAGAGGGCTTCATAAGGATAAAAGCAGCGTTGAAACTGAGCAACTAGTGTTTGAACAAACGGCTCTATCTTTGCCATCCCTTCGGTATTTGGCTTAGAAGCAGGAGGCATTGTGTGTAAAATCAGTTGGAAAATATTCCTTGGCATCTGCTTGCTATACCATAGTGTGTACATGTAGCTCTTGTAGACCAGTAGTCACTGATTTTCAGTCGACGATCAGTGCCTATGCTGATGAGGATTGCAAGGAACCTTAGGAAATTTGACCGTGTGATCGGGTCCCATTCATGTAGACACGAGTGTTTCTTCAGCGGATTATTTTTTTGAAGGACAACTCCGGTAAAATAATTTATGTAATTCACTAAATCATCCAGAATTTCATATGTCACAAGAGATTTGAAATATTCCTAGAGGTTTGCTGCCTCACCCAGATTTAGTTGACTGCCATAGTTTAGATTGCGAAATCCAGATCCACCTACTTCTTTACCATCAGCATCCCGTGCCCAACCATTTGCATCAGTGGTGAGATTGGAGCATCACCCCCTACCTGTAACAATATATTCAGTTGCAGCACTTAGATGCAGGCTTAGATCTAGGCCTATTTTTACCTTTGGTGGTGCTAGGTTTAGATCTTTTTGTAGGTATAAGTGGTCTTTCATCACTTTCACTAGAACTAGTGTTAGATCTAGATCTACTACTCAAGCTAGATCTATCACTTAGCTCAAATTCTTCGTCACTGATCGTTGATGGCTCTTCCACTAAACTATTGTCTGATATTTCTTCATCTAAAAGCGTGGAAAGTAAATCTTGTGCCTACCTACTTGTCAATAACGGACGTCTAGGCCGAGTAGAACTACCAGACGATTCTTCGGTGGGTGTGTCCATTGTTTGTTTATTATGGAAACCAAACTTATCTTACAAAAAACCGCTTTAATTATACTTCGCAAGATGATTACAATCGAAAATAGGCTATTTTGCAGTAAGCAAGACTTCCATTTAGAATTATCTCCCATGACCGGGCCACCAATGGCGAAAGAAACATTGATTCTTATATCGACGATACGTCGTCGATTGGCACACGAGTTAAGGAACAAATTTTTCAAAGGCAGTTTACTTAATCCAGACTCTATTGTGAAATTGGTTTAAGGTGCAAGTTTCCTGTCGGCCATTTTGTTTCTCAGGTTCAACTTCCTGACAACAGAAGTGGGCTTGGTTTGTTTAGATTCTTTTGGGCTTTGTGAAGCAAAAATGGGTGCCTCTAGAAAAAAAAAGCCTATAAAATATTTATTTTTACACCTATGATCTTGAAACTTCCCACAGTTAATCTAAAGAGGATCGGCAATATGACTATGGGCTGGTTTTCTTGATTTTTTGGCTACTTTTTTCGCTTGATTTGATATTATAAACTTTTATAAAAAAATGTGCTTTAGCTGTTATTGTTCTTTCTGTTGTGTTTGTGAGTGAATTTTGTGTCATGAGAAAGTTGGTTACTAGTGTTAGCAGATAGATGTCTTGCTACTTACAAGAGGAAATGATATGATTGAATAAGAATGAGTTTAATAACTGAACATATTTTTATTGGTCCCCTATGCTAACAAGAATTCATTCATATCAAATTGAAAGGATTTTCTATCCAGCCTACACTAGGACTGGATTTAGCAAGACTTTGAGAAATCTGGAACTTAATAGATTCCATGACTAGTTAAAAAAAATAAGTAGATTTGTGATCATGAGAACCACACAAGTAAACTAAAAGAATCAACTAGGTCTAGATCTTCATGTGTTGACTGAAGTGTATAGTAATTAGAAAACTGTATAAGAAAGCATATTCAAAAAACGTGGACACGAAACAGGCTGACAACAGAACAAAAACAAACTTAAAAGTGTTGTGCATGCAAGAAAAAAAAACTACTGACTGTGTCGAGGCAATAGAAAAACTCTACTTACTTTTGGATTGGTTTTGTTTAATTAATCCTCGACGTTTAAATTCACAGTCACAACACTGTATTCATAAAATTTATACACTAAGAAAATTTCTGGCACTCACAACACTTATAATAATTACAAAAAATTAAAGGAAGTAAAAGGCACAATGAGTAACACAATATTAAAATTAATTAAGTCTATACGGATAATAGAATTATTGGGAATTTTGAACAATTGCAATGCCAGTTTCATGGTACTTTCCGAAACAGATTCTCTTACAAGGAGCCACCTTACAAAATTTGTAATGAAAACTGGTTTCGACAGGGTAGCTTTTAGGAGTTTTATTTCGTTCCGTAATGCACAGTATACACTGTTTTTGTTTTTTTTTTTTTTGCGGCCAGAGATTTTCTCAATCACCTGATGCCCTATTGTCTCTGGCCGCACATGTGTTGCACGGGTGGCTTTTCTGACTGGGAGCTTCTGTGAAGTGAAACCATTTAAAAGCCCTTCCGCAACATCTGCCGTGAACATCATGAGATCGTAACTATTTGGTATATCGCAATTATGTGGTGAATACTTCCATGTGATGAATGCATTGTAGATGGCGGCACTGATCAAATGCTAGACCAGATACCTCCACCATTATTTGCCCGGTCGGCCTACTGGATAGTAGGACTGCTGCTGGTCAAGTTTGTCTACAACACCCATAAATCTATTATAGTCAATAAGGGGATGAGGACGTCCATCAGCAGCTGGCCCCATCACTTAATTGGTTGAAATCAAAGTGATGGTTCTCTTGTCCCGGTATGAGGTGGCCGCTAGGTTGCCTCTCTGCATTTGACGCAGCTCACCTCTTGTCTTCAATTTTAGCTTCCCAAACGGAGGCAGGCCTTTCCTATTTTGCAAGATAGTGCCACATAAATATGTGTTATGAGAAAATAAATGCGCAGCCAAGTCTACTGAATTAAAAAATCTGTCTACATAGACATGATTTCCCTTCATAAAATGAGGCTGACACAATTCATCAACAACCTCAAATCCAAGGGGACGACGAGGATCTACCCTGCTGGCTTTTCCTGTATAAACATCGTAGACGAGACAGTAGCCGAGGCGTGCGTCGCTGAATGTTCACACTTTTATACCCCGTTTTATGGGCTTCACCGGCATGTACTGCTTGAAAGATAGTCTGCCTTTGAAGCCCACCATGGCCGCGTCAACATTAAGCTCTCGCTGGGCTTGGAAATGGGCACGGAATGTAGCCTGAGTCGTGTTGATTATGTTTCTTACTTTGAACAGGGGGTCAAATCCTTGTTGATCGCGGGTGGGGGCATTTGCTGTATCTCCACAATGGAAATACTGGCTAATATTTTTAAACCGATTAATGGTCACGATGCTGGAGATGAAGGCGTCGTGAAAACGTTTATCCTCACTCCAGTACACCAGTCGGGGCCTGTCGCGAATCCCAAACATAATCTGCATGCAGAGGAAGGCTCGCATTTCCTCCACGCAGGTGTTGCACCAACTGCTGGTGGGCAAAACAGCAATGCACTGGGCTGCATACAGATTCGTTTCCGCCACAAGAGTCTCAATCAGAACGAATGGAAACATTGGAAAAAAGAAATTAAAGGGACAAGCAGAGGCATCCAGATTGTGGCTAGATCTAGTCAACTTACCTCCGAATCGTCTTCTATCCCAGTCATGTCAACATCTGACTCGTTATCGAGCTCCGTGTCGCTTCTTTCTCCAACTCTTTCTTCTTCCATGATGATGAAAATGTTTTGTTATAAAATGTTAACGCTAATCTGAGTCAAGAATGTAAACTGGAATGTGTTGATGCGCATCGAACAAAGGAATGAATCGAAGTGAAAGAGAAAGCGGCAGTGCTTTGTCTGGAAGAATCTAGCTGAAGACCTGTAATTTTCTAAACCTTTCACCTTTGTTCCTGTGCTGGAAGCCCCCACATGAAAGGTCAGTAACCTCCAAAAATATCTCAGGATGGCGTTATCATAATTATGGTTTATTTTAAGACTCTAAGTTAATATGGGAACCCTCTTTAACTAAAAATAAAGAGGGGTGTTTCGTCTTTGCGTCACAACCGGGTACGGCCGGCTTGTGGGCCGCCCACAAGGTGAAGCTTGAACTTATCGACGCTTTAAAGTGCTTGAAATCCGCGCCAATCAGCTTGGCGTGAATCCCACAGAGTAGACACCTAGACCCTAATCCTGTGTGTGCCGGCTAGGCAAAATTAATTAGCCCACTGTATAGTCTGTAACTAGCGCGTTGCAATCTATCATAAAATGGTGTCTTCGTCTTCATCTGATGAAGAGTTTCTCCTACTATACAGCCTTTTCACAAGATTAAAAAAGAAAAAAAGTTTGCGTACATGAGAATAGCAGGGAAAGAAATTCATTAGGAGAATAACACCATATCTTTCGCAAGCTTATAAGTCATGCCGACAGATTTTATGCTTACACAAGAATGCGCGTAGATACTTTTAATTATGTTCTTAGTAAAATTGAACATCGGCTTATCAAGTCTGGTGCAACCTGCATCGACCTATATTTCCAGTGGAAAGATTGGTGGTGACCCTGAGGTAAGTGCAATTTTGTTCCCTTAAAATATGTTTGAAATTTTTTAAGTTAAAAAAGAAATGAATGCTGAAGGAGATTAAGTTTCAGATTAGACTATCAATATGAATGAGGAAGAGAAAGAGAATGAAAAAAAAAAGATATTACTAACATAGATCTTCAAGATTTCCACACAGGGCCGGCAATGGGGACTGCATTGAAACATAAACATTTCAAGAAATAAAGTGCAGCGCTTTGGGAATATTTCATTATATTTTTTAACCTTCACGGAAACTTTCCTGTTTCAGAGCTTCTATTTGACAGTGATAACCTTGTATGGAAGTCTTTTCCTATTATCATACAAGTATTATTACTTTTTCTTCCTCTGTCTGAGAGCCGTTTTGCACCCTGCTCCGGAACTGTGTGCACGTGGAACAAACATCTGTTGCCGGGCGACCCAAAAATGGGAAGCTTGTAGATATGCCTCCTTTATATGTAAATGGGATATATTTTATATATATATATATATATATATATATATATATATATATATATATATATATATATATATATATATATACACAGAAACCTGCCAACCTGTTGGGTCTATACATTCAAACCCATATATTGGGACCTCCTTGATCCATTGATTCTACAGTTACCCAATCTATGCAGACAGAGCTATATTACATTGCTTTAATTATGTATAACAATGTCATGCCTATGTAGAAGTTTGTTTTCCTTCAATATCACAATGAACTTCAAACACACTTAATGGGGCCCTTTTTATCCTGACCCAATAGTAATCATGGGCCCGTCCCAACGATTGACTATATACATTCATTAACAAAAGTTATAGACCACTTGCATTTTTGTGAAGTAGGGTGCTTAAATGAGCAAATAAATGAAGATTACTGTACAAAGAGATTTTATTCGACTCTTAATTTCATTTGCTAATATCATATTTTATTTTAACATTTCAAACAATTTTGAAACATTTTAGTAATTTGTTGGTTTGGCTTTGCTAGTGATAAGTGTTTGCATACGTCTTGGCATGCTGAAGATTAAATTTTGGCTTTCCTTGGCCTTCCACTGTCGGGAAAAGTTCCATAATTTTTAAGTACACAATTGCCACGTGCACAACTGTTTTGCTACACTTCCGTTTGATAGATATTTGACACTCTGTGTATTTCTCCTGATACAGTGTGATCTGGGCTCTTTTAGTCTCCTTACCCATTTAGTCAACAGGGGTAAAGACAACATTAATAGGATCACTTCTGCCCCAATGAAAACAAATTGTTCATTAGGGTGCTGAATAATGCGGAAATATTGACTGACCTAAATAAATTAAAAATTTGCAAGTTATTGTATCATTCAGTGGTGTGTGATGCAATAAAAACACAGATCCTCAAATTGAGGATAAAAAAGTAAGTAGTCTTAAACTTTTGTTAATGACTGTATATTTAAGCACAAATAGTATACTATAAAAACAATATAAAGCGTCAAATTCTTTTGCATTCAATTCAATTAAAATATTCTTTATTGTACATAATAGGCACATCGTTTGGTTGTTCACAGCAATTTATACAAAGAGTTCACAAAGTTAACAGATATTAATTATTATCAAAAACAAAATTCAAAATCATGATAATTGGATAAACAAGAGATAAGTAAAATAGGTTGAAAATAGAGTTATTAATGAATGTTATAAAGCATGTTATGTACTATGTACTAGCAAAAATAAAATTATTTGATCTTGGCCTAGGTTTACAAATTTAAGACATTAGATTTTACAACATTTTACAGCGAAAGTCATAAAAGATTTTCTATATCGTTCCCATTTACATTTGGGTAAAAGGGGTCTGCTTGAATGATTAGAGATTCTAATTTGTAGAAACAGGGGGTGAGATTGATCTTTATTGATTGTAAGTATCTTTTTTTTGGCAGTTCAAAATGTAAACAAATATAAAATCATTAAATGGGTTATCTTTTCCATCTTGAAGTTTACTGGCTCTTTTAATAATTGAATTTATTCTTTTCACTTTTGACTCTTGAACGTTTACACCCCAGCAAACAACGGCTAAAGATAATACACATTCAATTATTGTTCTGTAAAAAATCTATGAGTGTATTGTCAACATGGAATTGTTTAAGTTTAAGGAGAAAATAAAGTCTTTTATTCATATTCTTAATCAACTGATCTGACTGATCTAACCAATTAAGTTTATCATCTATAGTAACTCCAAGATATTTATAAGTGTGTACCACTTGAACTTCTTCATTATTAATATAGAGAGGGGCAATATTTTGCAATAGGGTAATTGTAAAAGTTTATTTAGATTTTCCTAGCTTCATATTATTCATGTTAGATCTTACTTGAGCTACTGTTCGTCCTTGCAACATGGTATCAATGATAAGTTGTATGTCCTCTTTGTGCAAAGTTGTAATCGTGTTCTTCAAGTAAAGAGAAAATTTCTCCCTCAGGATCTGATTTTCAGCCAATGTCATGGGGTCTTTTTGCCTCGTCTGTGTCCTTTTTCTTTTGGATCGAGTTCACAGTGAGTAAGGGTTCTAGAAGTGTCTATATCATGGGAAAAAAAATGAAATGGCTAAACTTTTTAAATTGTCCATGATATGGAAATGACAAAACTTGAGGTAATTTCAATGCCTCACAAAAAAAAAAAAAAAAGGTTTTTGCCCAAAAAAGAGTCTTAAGCCATGAAAATGACAATCCCCTCTGAAGTAAGCAAACATAGGACACGTTAGAATTCAGTTTTAATGGTTACAAGTAGAAAGCATAAAAAAATCAGTGATGAAATGGTTAGAACGTCAGGCCAACGACATAGAGGTCAAGGATTCAATTCTTTAGTCTATTGCGTATTTTCCCTTGGCAAGAAAATTTATTCACATTGATTCACTCAACTCAGGTGTAACTGAGTACCTGGCAATAGTTTGTTAAGTGTGCACCTAAATGTATGGGATGCCTATAGACTTTGCTCCCGAGGGAGTATGCCGACTAGGGTATAAAATGTAATTGTAAAGCGCATAAAGGTGGATGTGCACATTATGAACGCCATCTTCATCTTTATTAAGAAAAATATTAGGAATGTTTATAAATTAGTTAAAATACCCAGCAACTCAACTCATTAGATAACAATAACAAGAAGACCATGACATACCACATTTACATGCTGCCTAAAAACCCAAGAACAAACAATAAACATACGTTTTAAATTGTATTGAGAGGACTCTAAAACATACCTGCTTCACATACAGCAACGTTTGTTTCAATGTTTGTTTCAATATCGACAACTTGATCGTGTGGTTCTGCAGCATCCATGGTGTCGTCATCACAATCACATGAACTGCATGCTGTTAGGGGTAAATTCACAAAATTGAAATTGTTTTAAAAGTATCAAATCACTAAACATGTGTACCTCAAATTCTTACTTTTGTTTACAAATTGCATTGTTAAAATGTAAAAACCAGAATGTTCTACCTCTTTTAGCTCTGCAATGATTGCTTGTTGGATTTATATCTACAGCACGTTCATTAATGTTCATTATTTGAGTGGTGCATAGACAAATTGATATCATTGAGCATCCTATGTTACATGAGGTTAAAGAAACAGACAAGACGTTGCCAACTAAGTGAAAACTATACACAATTATACTATTTCCAAACAGTTTATCTGTTATGTAACAAAGCCATGCACGGGGATATTTACCTTTCTGGCTCTCTGTACATTCAAATTCAGGAAACTTTGTGAAAATTATATGATGATATTTCTATTTAGTACTTCTTTTACACAAAATCAAATGCAAGGCACCGAAAAAAAATATATTTTCAATTTCTAAAATTGTTATCGCTGCAGGTTTGGAAACTGTTAATACCACTTATGTGTTCAACCAGCAGTAACAAAGTACAGTACTTTTACTTCAGGTAGAAAGGGTGTGATTGTAATTTGCTTTGAGCCTTTTTTGATGATTATACATGTATATGGCATTAAAAGTATTATGAGAATAGTCATACTAATAATAATGATAATAATAGTAACAACAATCACGATAATGACGATAATAATAGTAATGATAATAATTATGAATATGATAATATAGATTTTTAATATTACTGATTCTAATCTCTACTCAAGAAATTTATTTGAATACCTATTATTACATTACAACACTACAGGAAAAGCTTTCTTAAGGGGTATGTTTTTAGAAGTCATTTAAAGTAACAGTCAATATAATAGTGAGCAGTTACAAGCAAACTTTGACTTTCCTTTGTTTTTATTAACTGTAACTAAGGAATAATTACCACCAATAGAAATTTCTGTCAAGCCCTTTCCATGCCATTTATTAACTTCACCCTGTTCTATTGCCATGAGCAGCTGGGACACCTGGAAAAATAATTTGTACCTTTTTGAATTGTGGTATCATAATCTTTATTAAGATACATAAAGGTTAGGAAATTGCATTTCTCTATTGCTTTGGATAAAAAAAACAACAAATTTTTATTACATATATTATATTTTATAATCGATAAATGAAAGAGTATTTTTGTACTGAAACATAATAGTGGACACTAATTTTGATTGCATAATACGAAGGGTAACAAATAAATATATGTCCTCTTTGGTGATTAACGCTTGAAAAAAAACTCAATCCAGACAGGGATAAAGCTGGTTCTTGTGTGCAACATAGGTAATGAAGGACAGAAAGCCATAAAACTAAAAAAAATCAGTAATTAAAATAGGTAAAATGTACACCCCCACCTCTGATTATATATCCTTCCTAATAACCAGTATAACAGGATTAGAACATGAGGTAAAATATTAGTCATCTCACTCAGTCTTTAAAGCATCACTAACTCAATGTTACTTTAAGGTTATTCAATGCAAAGTGAAAAATTCGTTACAAATTACTTCACTTTACTTAGTTGAGTGTTGTTTGAGTAGTATAATTATGAAAGGAAATTAGCATGGACACCAATGTTTCCGTAACTTCAAAGAAGTTTTGCTTCATGTAAAACAAATTGTAGTTATAATTACCTTTGAAAGTTCTACAGTTGAGTGTGCAAGCCGGTAGAACTCTTTGTGTGTCTTTGTATCATGACCCAAGTGTCCTGTAAGCTGCTCTACTTCCTTGTCTGACATATCCATTATCTGTAAATATCACATATTTTGAAGAGATGCACTGATTACCCATTGAATATGAGCAGCCATGTCACACTCACAAGCACTTATTCTATCAAAGTACGGTTGCGGTATGTTTATGGATTGATTTTAATTAGTAAATTTTCACCAACACAGTTGAACAAATCAAAGAAGGCTCTTGAACACGGCTTTGTACAATTCACAATCATCAATTTCCGAAAATTATGGGCGAGAAATAATAATTTATTAATGACCATAGCGTTGTTTGAGTCACATTTTCTTACCTGGCAGACTGTAGATATATATTTGCGTAAGTTTCTTGAATTTATTCGCTCAGGGTACTGAAGTTCAGGGCATGTTTCATCTCCTGTGTACCACTCAAGGGTGTGTCAGCATTCATTCTTGCAAATATGAATAGGTTAGAGGAAGGAATTTCCACTTCTTGACGTGTTTTGATCAAAACCTCTATAGCTTCTTTTCCATCTGGAGGAAGCAGCACATATGCATCTACATCCTTTGTCAACTTTCCTGCAGCTGAAATCACCATATCCATTCTGAATTTGAAAAGGGAAATTATGTGTGATCATTGATGGTAAAAGGTTATCTATTCATAGCTGCTTTAAGTTTAGTTCAGAGAATACTTAAAATTTATATCATATGAAGATAGGGACAAATCTCATTATTAATAATAATTAAAGCTATTCATTTTTGAAGGTTTTGAGGTTTTTTATCTTGCAGCTGTTCAACCGAAGAGGTTATATTGGCCAGGTAAGTAACTTATACAATAGCCGAGCCTCGGTAATCTCTACTATGGCTAGTGAATTTCTTTTAAGGTGAATTTTTTTCTTAAAATTTTAGTTTTAAATTTTAAAATTTTAAATTGACGTTGTGCCATGTCAATTATTGGTCTACATACAAAATTTCAATGAAGTTGATATGACAGTTGCAAAGCTTTGGACAATTATTTTGTGTGAATGTACCTAAATGGATGTAATATAATACAACATAATAAACAGCATGGTAATAAAGCTGATATTTACCTCTTATACATTATTTTGTCTGTTGTTGACATGGACTGTTCAAATTCTTTTCCTCCTTCATCCTTCCGGTTGGGACGTTTATTGTAATCTTGAACTTTGAGATCCTTAACCTCTGCTCTGCGGCGTTTATTGAACATTATAAGGGCCCTGGCAGAGTGGGCGCGAACGCGACGCCCGACGCGGAATCAAAGCATCTTTTTGATGCTGCTTGATTTTATTTACAAACGGACTGTGAGTAGCGCCAGAGTAGACGCGACGCCGACGCGGAACGGACGAGGCAAAAAAATGTGATGCAAGTGCACTTGCTGCTGCAATAAAATTTCAAGCATTTTTGCGGCTTGCCGCCAGGTGTGTAGTGTGTTGTTTGTGGAGTTCAGAGTGCAAAATGGAGACAGAGACATTGATCCAGGCGGTTGAGAAAAGAAAATGGCTTTATGACAAAGCCGATGAGAATTACAGCAACCGCAATTTCATTACCTCTGAATGGAAGAAAGTTGCTACCGAAGTAGGATGTAGTGGTAAGTAACAATCTATTAAATAATTGCATAATGTATTAATTCATCTGCCTCTATGTTTCTCTCTTTCGCCTTCTTCTCTCTCTCTCTCTCTCTCTCTCTCTCTCGGTCTCTCTGTCTCTCTCTATCTCTCTCTCCCTCCCTCCTCCCTTTATTTCCCCTCGATATCCCATTTCTCCTAGGTTTTCTCCCCATCTGTCTTCTATTTATCTCATAATATTTATACATATCTACTACAATGCATTGTTTTAGAAGATATGACAAGAAAGAGTTTATTTCATTTATTTGACAATGTGTCGATTTATTGGAAACACTCACTTTAAAACATATTATGTAATTATTATGTATTAAAGCACTTGCTTCTTTGCCATGGCAATGCACCCAGTGGGGATAAGAAATACGCCTTGAACTTATCTCTCACTTGCAAACCACATTTGGTAGCTCTGCTTCTTGACAGCTCCATCTTGTCATATGTCAATACTCTTGGCTCAGCCATATCGTTTTCAGTGTGCTGTACAACAGACCTTTCAGTTTCTTGCATGAGAATGAAATTGTGAGCACAGTGATGGCCTTGATTACATTTGTAGCGGCATCAGGCTGTTCATCCATCTGGCGGAGTAGTATTCTCCACATCTGCGAAATCTTTCCAAAAGAGCATTCAACTGAATTCCTCGCACGAGATAACCGATAATTAAATATCTCTTTGTCTAATGTCAATTGGCGGTTTGGATAAGGCTTCATCACATTGTCTCTCAATGGAAAGGCATCGTCAGCTACAAATGAAAATGGAAGTGTAATCTCTGTCTCGGGTACCACCGCTTCATGTGGTAAATCAAGCTTGCCTGCAAAGTAGACAAAGGCTTCCGAAAATTGGTCGTTCTCTTTGTGATATAGGGCCGTATCTTGTCCAACAACAATAGAAAAGTTGATGGCTTCATTCTTATATAACCGATACATTTTTCCTCATCTTATAGTATTTCATCCATGAGGTGATGGTATTCACTATATACATTCCGCTTTTGATTTATCCTATGGACCCAATATCGTCGCCTGGATCTTCATTGTTTGTACATCCAAGCGAGCATTAACCATTGAAAAACACCTTTGCACTAGGTCTACTGTTTGTTCTTCGATTCTGTATTCAGAAACGGAAACGTTGCAAAAAAAAAAAAAAAAAAAAAGTTGCGCCGAAAACGCCTGCATGACGCTTCCACTCTGTTTACTGTGTGCGTCTTAGGGGCGTCGCGGAATCAGCGCATCAAAAAGATGCGCCGAAAACGCCTGCAAGACGCGCCCACTCTGTCTGGGCCTAAAGCTACGTTTATAGAGGCGGCGGGTAGCGGGTTGCCGCGGGCTGGTTACTCGCGCTAGAAAACCCGCGCCTAATCACTCGCGCGGTTGGTGTTTATAGCAAAAGCGTGAAAACGCCAGACGAGACGAGACGAGACAACACACACTTCACATGCAGTCTACGCCTTGCAGTAGCAAAAAGATAAAATGGCTTCTTTTCTTGAAGACTTTTTATTGTTAGACAGCAGTCTAAAGTTTATGTTACTCGACACTGAAAAAAGGAGGACAATCAGCGTCCATGAAATAAACAAAAGCAGATCAACTGACGGTGAATACCATCACCTCTTCCAACAATTGAAGGCTCATCCAGATAGATTCTATGCCTACACACGTATGACTCAAAGTACATTTTACTACATTTTGGAGAAGGTTGAGGGCAAGTTCAAGAAGACATGGTGCAACTGGCACAAACCGATCTTCCCTGAGGAACGGCTGATTGTCACCTTGAGGTAAGTGATGGGCTGCTTAATTTTTCGGAACTTATTATTGATATTAAAGAATAAGCAAAAATTACATGAGATAGTTGATAGTTACAGTTAAATCAATGCTTATGTTAGAAAACAGTGAAATAAACGAGATTGGTTTCACAACGTGAAATTGCTGATGTTATTTAAAAAATCAGATTTCTACTAACAAGAGATTTTTATCCAAAACAATAATACGACATGGATGATAATTACAAATGATAGACTAACTAATGTTAGAAATTGAGATTGCTTTCACCACTTGGAAATTGTGTCATTACAGTCATCATATGACCGGTAGCTTTCTGCTGGCCAAACGGGATTGCTGCTGTCATACCCTGACTGGTAAGTAACCACTGGGTGACTGGAAGTATATGTGCTTTTGGCTT
Organism: Elysia crispata; assembly: GCA_033675545.1. Lineage (NCBI taxonomy): Eukaryota > Metazoa > Mollusca > Gastropoda > Plakobranchidae > Elysia > Elysia crispata. The sequence continues at coordinate 1,078,938 of JAWDGP010000422.1, forward strand.
GTTGAGGTGGTGTTCTTGATGATAGCCGTCGATAGTATTCTTCGCTGTGAGCATTTCCTGGAGGGTTGGTGGCCATTCCATAGGCGTATTCCTCAACTAAAAATTGCACTCTGCTGCGAAAAGACATCTTCCTTTCATCCGGGATTCTTTTGATGTAGGGGAGAAGAGACTTTAAAAAGAGAGAGTCATCATCCTTGGTGTCATCAACTGTGTTTCGATCTGCAAGTAATTTGATTTTTTGCTGCTCAAGCTCAAGTAGTTTTTCATAATTATTGAGCGAATCTCCCTTTCTCTTTTTGCCTTTGTTGCGTTGGGGTGTTGTGGTTTCCTGTGGTGTCGGAAGAGTGTGGCTGGTAGTGCCAGACGCCGCACCACCAGGGGGATCGGTGTCGTCGTGGCTTGCAATTTCTGGATCGACGCTTTCAACAGAACTTATTGGGACCAGGTCCTGGAGGCTGGAGTGAAGGGAGTCAACAGCGGCTTCACTGGCTGTTTCAATGTCACTGTTGACACTACTGCCCAGAGATCCAGAACTTTTTCTCGGTGCTACTATGTCTTTGAGGAAGAGTAATCGATTGAAGTACTGCCATTTGGATGTTGAGGGTGGATCTTCAGCACCGTCCCCAGAACGAGCTACGGGTCTCTTCGAGTATTCTGTTCCAAAGTAATCCCGCAAGTTCTTCCACTTTTTCCGCAACGCTGCACCTGCAAGCACACACACACAAGTAAAATGGAGTGAAAGTTATACACTCTCAATCACTCTCTCTCTATCCCCCTATCTATCTCTCTCTTCATCTCTGTTTCTTTCTTTCCATACCCATCCCTCTCTCCCTTCCTCTTTCCCCATGCCCCTCCCTCTGCCTCGCTCCCCTCTATCCACCTCTTTTCTCCACCCCTTTTCTCTCCCCTTCTCTTTCCATCTCCTCCTCTCCCCCTCTCACTTTCCATCTCTCTCCATCCTCCCTCTAGTCTTTCCACCCTCCCCCTTTCACTCCAAGAAATTGCTCTTTTTAATTTTGTTTTAGATTTGGCTAAATCGTGTTTTTCTCCCTACAGATTTCTCGCAACTGGGTCGTCCTTCAGATCGCTTGCGTTCTCATTTCGAATAGGCTTAACTACAGTGGCAGGAATTGTGTCCGAAACAGTTGACATTTTGTGGGAAGAATTGCAGCCAGTGCATATGTCTGCTCCTACACGTACATTGTTCGAAACAATCGCTACTGAAATGTGGAAGGTCTGGAACTTTCCCCTCTGCATTGGAGCTCTAGACGGTAAACACGTTCGAGTACAGTGCCCAAAGAACTCTGGGTCTATGTTTTACAATTATAAGCATTTTTTCTCCATTGTTCTCCAAGCTCTTGTGGATGCACAATACAGATTTATCGTGATCGATGTGGGGGGCTACGGAAAGCAGAGCGATGGAGGGACATTCCAAGCTTCTAGTCTTTATCAAGCTATAATGAGTGGAACGCTACAAATTCCGGAACCAACAACCCTGCCCGACTCAAATGGTGTGGCGCCGTTTGTGATTGTCGCAGATGAAGCTTACCCCTTGATGAACTGCTTGATGAAAGCTTATGGAGGACAAAACCTACCCCCCGATGAAGTTTGTTTCAACAAACGGTTGTCTAGAAGCAGAAAGACAGTTAAATGTGCATTTGGAATTATGACTGCCAAGTGGCGTCTTCTGAGCAAAGAAATTGAAACAGACGCTGACCTTGTAGATCGCATCATAAAATGCATCTGTGTTTTGCACAATGTCATCATTGACAGGGAAGGAATGGATCACAACTACACTGAAGTTTCATGTGAGAATTCTGCTGTTGTCTGGGAAACACGTGGCAGGCCAAGCAATGATGCCAAGTGGACAAGAGACATTTTCAAAACATTCTTCCAGAACCATCCATTAGTTTATACGAACAGACAATAAGCAAGTGTGGGTGACCAACAAATAGACAGACAAGCACGCGAACATAAACTTACAGTCTGACAAGCAGACAGGCAGACTAAAAGACAGACAGATAACCAGACAGGCAACCTGAAAGACATACAGACAACCAGACAGGCAGACTGAAAGACAGACAGGCAGACAGACATACAAATAGACAGAAAGATAGAGGCCTGTAGATTTCATCAGTTTTGACACATCCTAGGAAACGATTACAACAAATAAACGACAATTTAGGGGCAAATCGTGCACCATTTAAAACTGAAAATGAAAGTAATTCTTAACATTCGACACAACCTTTGACACAACACGCCAGGTCTGAAATCTGACATCATTATTTCCAAGAAAATGTACGGTTTCTATTCTTGGTTCTATTTCAAGTGGATGGGAATTTTCAAAAGAGCTATTTATAGTATCACGTTGTTGCTGTCGCTGTCTGTGACACTGACAGGCTAAATGAAGTGGAGGCGGAGTTTACATCATGTTGTCCCAATTTTGATGTATGTACCAAATAAATGATCTTTTATGAAAACAGGATAATAAATTGTCTTTTAGTAAATAGGCGGCAGGTGTAACAAAAGCATTATGTATCTTTCGTAATCTTTAATACACTAGATTTATAGGTCAGTGTACACACACACACACAAACACAAACACTGGCACACACACGCTCTTGTAGTACAAAAATAAAACTTGCCTTCAGTGTTCATCTCCATGCTGATTTCTCCCACGCTTTTTCCACAAGATTCCTGTAAGCATATTCTTTCATTCTTTTATCCCATATTAACGGTCTGTTGAAAACTGCAGTGATCAGTTGGTCAACATCCATCTTGAGCCGTCGTGTATCAACAAATGGACCTGAGATGTCTGTGCACAGCCACCAAAAGTACACAGCCAACACAAAGTTCGGCGCGGCCCGCGTAACAAGAAATAGCAACTCTTTCTGGTAATTTCTCGCGCCGGTTGACAGATTTGCCGTCTCGAGAGACCCGCGCCCTGTATGAACTCTTACACACTGTAAATAGCAACATTCCTCGCGCGAGTTCTCTCGGGTCGACTCGCGCGTGCGATTTCCCGAAACCAGCCGCCTCTATAAACGCCGACTTAAGGCGGCACAATGTCAACGCTGCCAAATCACACCAATCTCTTGAATTCGTGCTGTTTTGTAAGCACTGGATTTTTTCCACCATTTTTGTTTTCACATACCGTAATCAAGCAATATCTTTAAATCATTAGTAAGGGGAATAGTTTGAATTGTATTTCTTTTCAAGTTGTTACTTTTTTTCTGTGCAGCTGCATTCACACGGCAACTCCATTCGCTTTCAAACAGTTTTTGGATGTTTTGTGCTTCTTTCAATTTACTATGTGAGTTTTCGCGAATAGCCATGCCTGCCTTTACTTGGATGACATGTCCGAGAAGATTTCCTATCAATCTGGAAAATGTTAAAGGTTGTGAACTTGAATTAAATGTTATTTTCTTGGCTGTTTTCACCACAAGCTCAAAGTTTTCAGGTTTCAACAAATCAGAGAAGTCCTTTATGATCCCACACTTTGATTAATGATTTCACTTCTTTCAAGAGTCGAGCTAATGAACGAGCTCCCTGACTCACCCTATGCATGTCATTGATTTTTCGATCCTTCTCTTCACCTAATGCACCAACTCGCAAAGCGTAAAATCGTTTAATGATCCTATCATTGAAAACAATAGATTTAAGTTCATCATCATTCATTCTAGTAAATAGTTTTGCAAGATGAACATCTTCATTTTTCAAAAGAGCACTGTAGAGCAAATTTCTTCCTCTCCTTAACGCATTGTTCATATCACTTGGTGTATTATTATCCGTTGGTGATTGCCTGTCATAAAAGAATCGTTTCACAGCACACTGCCTATAATGGTGCCAAAGACTGTTTTTCTAATAATGTTTTTTTTACAAAATTCACAAGGACAAAAGTCATGATAGTCCAATTTGTTCATTCCATCAGATCTTCGTGCAACTACCAAATAACCTGCACCATTGGAGATAACTTCTGTATTGTGCTTAAAATTGCCTTCATTGACTAACAACTCAAGAGTAACCATCCATTCCTGAGAACGCTTCGTTAGAAAATGTATTGAACTGACTCTTTCTTCAACCTTATAAACAGTAAGGATATGCCTTGAAATCTTAGTCGATGATTTTCTGCAAAACGTGCAGTAATTTGTTTTGTCGTATGTATTTTTGCAACCAGTTTTTGGCTTTCGCTTTTCTTCACTGCAAACATTACTCTGTTTGATATTTATTCTTCCTTAGATCCCCTGAAAGAGTAGAAGAAGACAAAGCAGGCCTCTGCACTGGAATGATGTCACCTCCCTCTGAATTTGAATCTGAGATATAATCTAGGTCATTTATTATATTTTTGTCATTTTCTTGGCCTTCTTACAAGCAGGAGTTGAATCAATCTCATTGGTTTTATGATATGAATTTGGTAAATCCTGCAGTAGGATCGATTCAATGCTTTTACATGTACTAACTTCCCCAACAGATGGTTTCTCCAAAACACCAACAGGTAAAAACTGATCTGAATCTTCAATTTCCGAATCAGATGTTTCACTTAAAAGTTCATTAGTATCAGCCTCAAAGTCTGGATCTTTGGGATCATCCATGGCTTCAAGTAGGCTAAGATCTAGGTCTGCATCACTAAAGGAACCGATTTCCTGAATTCAAAACAGAGAAAAGAAATCAATAAGAGCCAAGACTAGGCATTTTGATATAATAAGTCAGACCCACTAAATTTTCAAAGTTATCAGATTCTACTAGAAACAGTGTCATTGGATTCCTTGAGAAAAATTGAACAAATAGAAAACATAGCTTTTATTGCTATAGCCCTTTTATTTTTCAAGCTAGTCCAAATATGCGCGGAAGTAACGCAAAGTTAAGAGAGGCCTATGGCTATGGTGATTGTAGACTGAAATGTTTTCAAATGTGGACCTATCTTCCTAATCCTGTCGCGTTTACACTAAAAAATGTTTATTAAAGTAATGCCGTTGTAAGTTTATTGTAACCATCCATACTTTTCAGCTTTCTGTGTTTTCAGAGCCAGTGAAATCTCAGCATAAAATTCACGTTTCGCCTTCGCTCCTGAATCCCATCGATATGATGTAGGCTTAGAAGTATTATCTTGTTTTAATTTAACTCACCTACTCTAACGTTTCATAGAATGATAAATTAATCTTTCCCGCTCACTTTCCAGACTGAACAAGTAAAGACGTGAGAACCACTCGTCTCATCGCACAAGTAGCGACACGGGCAATAAAGCCGGTTAGAAACTATTAAATTAGTGGCAAATTAAAGAGAAAAGTCAGGATTTTCTACCTGTTCACTGAACAGGTAAGACAATAGCAGGAGGAACCGTCCCTGACATGTGCAATATCCAGACACGTATCCGCTATAAGTAAATCGAACACTTCTTCTTATAAACACGTCCACTCTCCTTGAAAGTTTAATTTCTAATCAATTCACTAACTTGTTAGTTACACACCAACGCTGCCTTGCCGTCTATCATTCACAACATCTAACAAAAAAATCAGTAGCACACATAACTAAATCAATAGACTCTAAACGTCTAGCATTAAAATTAAATTAAGTCTTGATCTAAATTGAGAAATATATGATGGGGGTGAAAATAAGTTTGTGGGAAGAATAAACTTGTAAAAGTAGCTAAAAATAGCCAGGTCCGGTCTCCTTTAGTTTTAGCTTGTAACTTACCATTGAGAAGTCCTCTTCTGAAACTTTCGTCTCTGCATGCCATTTTGAGTTGATCTTACGAAAGTTCTCTTTGAAATGGAAGGCATGGGTTGACAAAACTGAAAGTGGAAGTCTGAAGAAAACTGGTCTGATGATTAACCCATTACCCAAGAATAAGGTGATCTCTCGTTTCCGGTTCAGCAAGTCATAGGTCAATGTTGTAAAAATTTATCGACGTCCGACACTAACCCAACCGTGCAAGCGCGGGTATAGTACTTTCGAGAAAAACGGAAAAAAAAACCCTGAATAAATGTAGAAATTAACGGGTTTACAGTTTTTCGCCTGACTAAATTACCTTCTTAACTTACACAAGCTCTCCGGTCTGGGTAATTTTGCAGCAAAATGAATATTTTTAATGAATATGGCGTGTACACGTCTAGCGCCGATAATTGTGTCGGGCGCATGCACGCTTAATGCCATGCACGAGTATCGCCAGGCAGGCGTGGGCTGCCAGCCACCTTCAAATGACAGGACTTACACGCTTAGAGGTGTGCACGATTAGCGCACGTCAAAAACCTAGACGGACTGGCGCTTCATAGTCTCTCCTTTTGGTTATTTTGACTAACTCTAATGACAGTTTACCTTTGTGAACAACTATAAAATAATAATAAATATATTTCACCACATAACCTTTGACAATTTGCTAATATAATGTCTTGTTTTCTCTCACACACCACAATATTAAGTGCACTATTATACAAAGAGATACAACGTAACAGTGAAATTAAAGCGTTGATGAATTATAGTAAAATGGGAAGTCAGTATTGAAAATCGTGAATAGTTGACTCACTGAAACAACACTCTCAGTACTCACTCTCCGTTTCATGTTTATAACCAAATTTATCATGCATGTAGTAAAACAGACAAAGCTTATTTCACCATTTCATCATGATGAGTAGACACAACTTTTAATGTGATTATTTAAAGCACTGTTTAGTTTTTAACGGGATTACAAAGTTACGCTTCATCGACGTTGCCGTCTTTGTACGATACGCACATATCGCACTGATCCATCCTTGGCCGAAAAATTGCATAGTTGCCTTCATCAAACTCATCGACGAACACTTGCCTCGATGCTGCCACACGATTTCTTTCCCCACACCATTCCTTGTACACACGATAGACTTCCATCTTGCTATTGAAAGTACGTTAAAAGTACTTTTTCGAAGAACTCTTCCTACGGTAATGAGCTGGCATCGTCAAAAGAGATGCCAAGAACTCTCTGATTGCCAGGCGATTTGTCGGTGCCGCAACTGATTTAGGTTGTCGCTCAATTAATGCATTGGTGTCGGTGGCACAAACGTAAGCTCTAATGAAATGCTGCGTTATCGCCGTTGTGCTCATGAACATTTTTTTTTTTTTTACAAACTGGCACAAGTCCACTTCCAACATTCAAATTATATTTCAGTATGTTCTGTCTGCTTGACGTGACTGCTCAACCCGATGCCTCCCAACACTTCGCTTGTGAACAAGGGATTTCACGAAGACTTCCCTCTGTGGCCATGACATACTCCATACTTCGTTGTAAATTTTGTTCCGAAGCTCATCCGTTATTTCAAAGCACTTTGCTCCAAGAGTTTAGCAATGACCCCTCTCTCCTAGCATTTTCCCTGGCTTCTCAACCATTTCAAATTTCTTAGATCCTTTCTCGTACTTCTTGCCCATGTAAGGTTGTCCTTTCGATCTTTTGTTTTTATTTACGTTTTTTCTCCATTGGTTTGGATCTGCCTTCCGCTTTATTGGTGACCCTCTGCTCTATGGGTAATATCATTTGTTTGCTCAGTCGCCTCGTTTTGTATCTGGTCAGATAACTCTTGTTCGCTTCCTGTCGCAATGGTATGATCGAGGGCAGAGTTACCAACAGGTTGTTCTGTGAGAGTTTCTGAAGTATTCTCATCTGGTATCTCTTCACAGATCTCCACGTGATGTTGGCCAGGTGACGACAAGCGGTTCTGGCTGGTGTTCTCGTGATGATTATCTTCCACGTTCTCGCTCGTGTTCTCGGGAGGATTATCTTCCAGGTTCTGGCTGGTGTTCTCGTGATGATTATCTTCCACGTTCTCGCTCGTGTTCTCGGGAGGATTATCTTCCAGGTTCTGGCTGGTGTTCTCGTGATGATTATCTTCCACGTTCTCGCTCGTGTTTTCGGGAGGATTATCTTCCAGGTTCTGGCTGGTGTGCTCGGGAGGATTATCTTCAATGTTCTGGCTGGTGTTCTCGTGAGGATTATCTTCCAGGTTCTGGCTGGTGTTCTCGTGAGGATTATCTTCCATGTTCTGGCTGGTGTTCTCGTGAGGATTATCTTCCAAGTTCTGGCTGGTGTTCTCGTGAGGATTATCTTCCAGGTTCTCTACAGAGTTCTCTCTGAGGTTTTCTGTACGGTTCTCTGCTGGCACTGTTATGTATGTGTCATGTTCAATAGTGTTGAATCGTTCATATTCTCCATTTCTGTTAGAAATAAAAGAGGTTGCCCAGACTGCAAGATAATGCCTGCTCCAGATGTGGAATTAGATGGTGCTTTAAGAAACGTTTTATCAATCAGGAGACTTTCATTGCTTAAATTTAAAATGTTTTCTTTATCATTTGTCTGTGGGAGGTAACAATTAAGACTATTCGCATTAACTGTAAAATCATGCTCATTTATTGGACTGTTTTTATCTAAGGCATTTAACGGTACAAGTTCAGTGTCAGTGAAATATCATTTAAGCTTGCATCAGCATCAGCATTAGCATCAGCTTCCCCTTGAACTTGGAGGTTGCATGTTGAACTTCTCGCTGTCTCCTAAAACATTCCGCTCTAATTCCCAAACAAATATTTCTTTGCCTAGATGGTTTTGTATTGATAAAGGGTCTAAGTTATTTTCATAGGCGAAACGGATGATTCCATCGAAAACTATGTTATGCTACCACCAATGACAAGAAAAAACTGATCATAATAATTATGATGACTATGATGATAAGGAGGATAATACTCTCGATTATAAAGGGAAAATGTGAAAGGGTCACGAATGAAAAAAAAAATTGAAAGATTATCTCTTTACCTGATAAAAACTCTTTGTCCAAATGTAGAAGTCGGTGGTCAGTCTGGGGTAACTCTTCTAGATGACCTATTGGAAAATCAATAACAAAAAAATTTAGTTCAAAGAACAGAGAAAATAATGTAGACCGCTGATATATGAATAGACAGGTATAAGCCAGGTAAACAGATACATAGATAGATACTACTACTACAACTACTGTTACTGCAATAACAACAACTACGTCTACTACTACTACTACTACTGCTGCTGCTGCTGCTGCTGCTGCTGCTTCTTCTTCTTCTTCTTCTTCTTCTTCTTCTTCTTCTTCTTCTTCTTCTTCTTCTTCTACTGCTGCTGCTGCTGCTGCTGCTGCTGCTGCTACTACTACTACTACTACTACTACTACTACTACTTCTACAACAGCAACAAATATAACTTCCAACATTGTCACTGTTGCTGCTACCTTTCCATTGTATTTGACAATGATGGGAATGATTCTGATGAAGATTTCGTATTATTATTATTTTTATTACTATCCATAATTCCAATTGTACTGGAACTAGAAAATACCTCATAGAAAAGATTATAATAAAATTCATTAAACTATCATCATGATTCATGATCTCAGAGAAATAATACGTTATTTAAAACAAGTATTGGAAGCTCGACGTGGCTTCAGTTTAACTGTTTCTGTGTACAAGCTGTGTATGGAAAATATTTAAAACTACGTTCGTAATAAATTATCTTATCCGGTCTATTGATTTATTGTTTATTTAATATACAATCAACACAAAAACAATACAACTCAATATCAATAGTACTGACTTCAGGAAATCTATAGGATAATACTAAATATTGCAAGCGATATTCTTTCAAGAGGCACCTTTCCGTCACCTAGTAGTCAAACTCTGCTACTCTGTCCGTGCTTGCGCCACGACCACGACATGGCCTACACGATGTTGACTTTCTTTGACTGCGCTATTCATGCAAGCGCCTTTACAGTTTTATAATAAGCGTTCTAATTGCGATAATTAGGTATCCAAAACAAAAATTTTAAACTCATCATATGCAAATAAGAATACTACTACTTGAAAGGTCTTGAAAAGACGATCAGTTTGGTACCTTTCTTTAGTATGTAGCTCTATTTTTCAAAAAGTTACGGCCATTTGAATTATTTTGAAAAACGTGTTTTTGCGTAACAGTTGCAAAAAGAACGAAACGTCATTTTTACCAGCCTATATGTCAGAAAATATAAAGCACAGAAACATAATTAACACATCCATACAACCTCTATAACATAGACATTAAGTGCAATTTTTTCAAGTCTTTGAGTGTACATTAAATGCACTTTTTATTCCATTCAAAATGCTCCGAAGCAAAAAAATGAAACGCCGAACAAAGCCTAAAATAAGGCAAAAAGTGACATTTTCAAAAATTCATAAAAATTCATCAAATTAAGCTACATAAAAGAATAATATATCAAAATAATGTGCAAAGCAAGCCCTTTAAGATTGTTATACTATTTTTGCTTTGTCTTTGAAACATTTTCAGTGTATGTAGCTTGAATTTCAAGAAATTCTTCGAGAGACAAAATATCGACCAACTTAAAAAAATCTGAGAAATTACGAAAAACTATCAACTTCGTCAAACTTTTGTCAGCATAGAAAAAAATATACATAAGACAAAAAGACATCTTTTAGATTGGCATATATTTGATGATATTTAACTTAGTGCCCTGTTAAAAGATACTAATTTGAATCTAGACAATGGAGCAAATTGAATATAAAACATTTTCAAAAATAAAAAAGCCTCAGCAAATTGAGATAATGTGATATATACATTAAAATATCCTGCAGACCATGATAGACAAATCCCATTGTTGTGATAGGCCATATATTAAAAAAAAAAACACATCAAAATCAAGTGAATGAAAGCGGGGAAATGGAAAACGTTGAAATAATGAAATAATGAAAATAAAAAAAAATTGAATAACGCATCCCAGTAGATTGCTAAGGGGCTATTTTAATTAATCAGAGAGAACTTCTTTCAGAGAATCAATCATGTACTCAAGAGTGCCCATTTTCAATGTCTTTCGATGTTTGACTGTCCTCTGAAATCTAATTTGATTTTTTAGTGACTCGGTAATGGATGTTTTTACCCTTTCCCTCTGACTTTAGCTTTGCTAGCAGATCATCCACATCCTGTGGAGTTTTACAGGGCCCTCCATCATAATAAATACAGTCTAGCAGCTTGGCATGTCTCTCTATGTGAGTGATTTCTCTGTTAATTTTTAGTTGCTGATTGTCTGCAAACTTTTGCTTTATCGCTAACATGACAGACGTTTCCTGCTCTTTGCTTTATTTTCTAAGCTCTGGGGCCATTTTCCTAGCAACTGAAAACAATTCTTTTCTGGCTTTTGCTGTTTTGTGGTGAACAAATTCCATAGTTTTATTTCTATGTACAGTATGAAGAGCAGACCTGTTGTGCACAGATGCATTTCTTCTCTTAGAGCAGTCAAAATCAAAATCGCCAAAGGCACCCTTACCAATAAGATTTGTGAGGGGGCATAAGTTGAGCACGGTATTCATCATCAAGACTGCTCTGGGCAGAAAAAGGACCATCACCTAGAAAGTCTGATAACTGTCTCTCAGTTGCGACAAGTGTTTCAGTGCAACAAGCTGAAAGGACTTTTGCGATGAGGGCCTGGTCATGCATTGTTGCAAAATCATGTACAGCAGAGTATAAAGGTGACGTGGGGTCAGAAAATGCATCTCCAAACACACATGTGAATGAAGGATCAAACAAATGGCTTGGGTCACTGGGCCACATGGTTAAAGGGGAATGCAACTTTTGCACATAATGAAAAAACTCTGTATACAGAACAGTCTTTGAATTTACAAGACTCCAGTAAGGTCCAGTTATTTTCAAATAAAACAATGCCACTGCACAAATGCAACACATCAACAAGTCATCTTTAACGTTTAAGTGAACACTTTGCAACTTTGTGTTGATATTGTCAGGCAAAACTCCTGAGCTGAAAAATAACAGTATCTGTTGCCTGTGAAAAATGAGTGCTGCTGCAGCCTCGAAGAAGCAGTTGAAGCGGTTGGACCGAAAACTCGAAATTAAGCTTTTAGAGCAGAAAGTTAGCCAATCACCTCGGCACCCACTTTTCTCATCCCCTCTTGGTCCCAAAACAGTCACAAGCTAGTCTTATGAGACGTGAAGTGGCAGTTTCAGAGTCCCTTGAAAAGTGAGAGAGTCGAGGATCCTTGTCCCGGCCCAGCGCTTCACCTGCTTCTTCTTCGACTGTTGCGAGAGCTTTGCCACACGCGGTACTTATAGCTAGTAAAAAAATGGGCATTGCAATTTAAAAAATGCACTTGAGCTTCAATTCCAGTCTCTGCTCTAAGAAATTCTTCAAATTTTTTTCCAAACAGCTTCATTACAGATGCTCTATCAGTCATAGTACTGTTAATTTTACAAAGCAGATTTTTCAAAATCACCTCAGAGTCTGATTGAGAAATAACACTGTAAGACTCAGGAAGTCTTTTAAACATATGGAGTGTTACATCTAAAAGTGTGCTGGCATCTTCTGTTGCCACAGGAACAAATCTCAAATACAATTTAGAACCATCGTCAAGTGACACTTGTTTACCCACAATTTTTTCCCCCATCTCGGGAGGTGCCATCACTATGAAGTGTTGTATGTTTGGTTTTAAGAATCGACTCAGCAAGCTGAATATTGCTCATTACGAAACTCTCATCAAGCATATTAATACAGGACTGAGCACAGGGTAAGGGGTCTGAAAACTTGTGGTGAAAACGTTTTTGTGCAATAATTGTCATCACATCTCCAACCTTACTTGCCGATACACCTGCACCTGATATCAGGGAAATTACAGTGTGTCTCACATCATCTGTGTAGGAGTTTTTATGGTTGGATTTTAGTCTGACATTTATGTCATTGCCATTCCCCTGCTCTAATTCCAAAGATAGTCTTTCTAAATCCGCCTTGTGCTGTTGGATTTGATGTGTCAGAGCATGATTATGCGAGTGTGCTCTTTGCAGTTTTGTGATTAAAGCGGAGTGGGGTTTTTTTTTGGGATGTTTATCACTTTTTTGCACTGGGAAGTACTGTTAGTGTTACTTTGTGACTGTTTGACCCGCCTCTTGAGAAGTCGAATGGTCCTTTTGGCACGGCGTAAGTCTGCAACAGAGGACGCAGGAGGACGAGCAGTTCTCTTAGTGGTACATTTGCATGCAAGAGATTTGTTTTGTTGAATCTGTCAATTTTGCAGGGCTGTAATAGACTTTGCTTTTTCTTCCTGCAGATCTTGAATAACAGACTTGAGGAGGGTAATTTCTTTATTCAAATTCACAATTTCATCTGCAGAGTGAAGTGTTTGTGTGCTTACATGTTTTATGATTGGATGTGTGGCTGCAGGTGTGGGAGTGGATGTTTTGTGTACAGTGAAGGGTTGAGCTAGAAAAGCATCCAGTTGAATGTTGTTTGTTGTGCCACTTTTGCGCTGGGACTGGTATGCTTTAAGGGCTGATAGCAAAGCAGATTGCACAGGTTTTTGTTCAGCTTTGTAGAGACGAGCAAGGAGTTGGGTTGTGAGGGTCTTTGGAAGACCCTCATGTGATCTAAAGTGATCAAGATCAACAGCTCTGTTGGTGATTAGGCTGGTCTGCACCTCAACATTCTGTAATATTGTAGATCGGTTGATACCGAGGGAGGCCAAGGAGGTTGAGATGAAGTCCAAGTCCAATTCTGTGCTCAAAAAGGTGTTGTCGTCAGAGCTGTCACAAACCAGGCATTTTTTGTGAGCAGATTCCACCAGACCTCGCACCCTTGAAGATGATACTGATGGGCAAATCCTCAATAACCAAGACTCCACCTAAAAGTGAAAAAAAAAACCAATGGAAACATTAAAGTTTGCGTTTATACTTAAGTGTAAGGGTGTTTAGAAGTTCACTTACCTGTATTGAGGGAAGCAATGAAAAATGAAGAACATCAAGTTTATCGCAAAAAATACAAAAACAGAGGAACAGGAAAAAAGGGAAAAAAAAGAAAAGGAAAATTTGGAGTTTGAATGTTGTTTTTGTATAAATCTCGATTATAAGATGAAGTTAATATATTTTCACATGCACCAAAAAAGTTAATAGCCTTGTCACCAACCCCTGGGGAAAATAATAACAAAAAGGTGTTTAAATTACCAGCCAGAAATTATTGCTTCTGGAATACAATTTTTTTTTTATTGCAATCATTAAAAGAATCTTAAGAATTAAAAATTGTACTTGAATGTGGCTTGATTCCTTTAAGGTTAAACAATTTGTGAACGTGCCTTGATTCCTTTAAGGTTAAACAACAAACGAAATGTAACATTCCAACATTTTCGGAATTAATACTTTTCATCAATGGGGCTTGATTCCTTAAAAACATTCACAACAATAACATCAGTCTATAGAATCCTAAACACACACGAAGAGTTTAAAATGTTTGGCAAAGTGTGGCCGATTAAAAGGAAACAACAGTGTTCATCCGTATACAACTCAAAATGTACTGATCACAGAGATTGATACTGAGATGTATAGTACTCTGGTTGTTCAATTGACGCACTTGAAGAATTCATACTGTGCACACTTCCTGGGTAGCCACTTTGATATTCATGTACAGGTGCGTTGGGTCGTACCATGTTTGTTGCATGAGGTTGAAGGTCGGGTACCTCTCTCGAGCATAAGCTGCTCCATCACAGCTTCGTTGACATCCCTGGTTATGTTTATCTTTGTTTTCATGATCAACACAGGATCTTTGAGTTTGCGTAGATCACAACAGATCGCTGAAGTGAACCGGTCCCACTCATCTTGCTCTTGCTGTGCTTGCTGTGCTTCTATGGCTTTCTTCATGCTGTTCATTTTCTCTCGTTCAATCAATAAAAGCTCTTCCTCGAGGACCTGGCGATGGGATGATTTGTGTTTGACTTTCATAACCTTTTTTGCAGGTGGTTTCTCAGTCATAGCTTCTGTTGAAGTTGATGGCTGCGTAGTAGTAGGAGTGTCTGTGTCTCTCCATGAGTTTGCACCTCCCTCTCGCAAGCAGAACAATTGCACCAGTAGATGATGATTAATGACAATGCTACTCGGAAGGTTAGGCCGTCTTCCCTTGCCCTTGGCCAAAAACACAGCCCTCAATGCCTCGTACCGCTCATCAGCTGTAGGAATAAATAGATACTGGTTATTTTAAAAAAATCTAGGAGATTATAAAAAATCTACTGAAATAGATAACAGGCTAAACTAGCAGTGGTTCCAAACCTTTTTCCTGTCCGGGACCCCCTTGAACTTGTCCGAGGGTGCTCGGGACCCTCTGCCGTTTTTCCTAACCCCCAACCCTCATTCATTTCTAAAATCAGGGACCTTCTCAGGACCTCCTGAAAACAGTTTCTGGATAACCACCGCCGCCGCCGCACCCTTGTTTGGGAACCACTGGGCTAAAGCAATTTTTCAACTGACTAAGATTCAATTTTTTTTCCTCACATAAACAACACTTATTGTGACATTTAGTTTTAAATTTAAAAAAACAAAAACAAAAACAAATTAAACGTCATGTTCACACCCCTACACAACGTTGTGTTGAAAAAATATGGACGAGTCCATTTCTTATTGGATGAAAACCAGGTTCTGGAATCAGACAACTTCTATTCCTTGAAACCCTATAAAACTAAAAAATTAAGAGCTGGATAAAAACCAATAAAAAACAACAGAATAAAGGACATAAAAATCCATTTATTCGAAGTAATTGATGATCGTTGTTTGATTCTATTGTGATCAATGAGGCTGGACCAACCCGACCTCGGTTGAGTCCATTTATCGATGGATCATGGCTAGATCTAGACTAGATCTACAAGCCGAGCAAAATGGCGGCTTGTGAAGT
The DNA here is from genome assembly GCA_033675545.1 of Elysia crispata. Lineage (NCBI taxonomy): Eukaryota > Metazoa > Mollusca > Gastropoda > Plakobranchidae > Elysia > Elysia crispata. Next base: position 1,094,627 of record JAWDGP010000422.1, read on the forward strand.
TGTCCCAGGGCAATTGATAGACCCTTTTCTTTGTCAATAAAATGCTATGAGAACTAGACTTATGGACAAAAATTGATTAAAATAAGAAGTAAATATGGATAAAGGTCCCATGCGATAAAATTTGGAGGTTTTCATAGCCTTAAATTAAATAGCTCGAGGTTCGAACCGGTCCTTCTACCGACAGTCAAGCGAATCGAGCGATTGCACCGATTCTAGCCTGGAAGGTCGTGTTCAATCGCGAAACATACCAACAACTTTGATCAAAATGATTTAAATTAGTATAACTTTTGTCTTTTGGAAGCTTAAACTCACATATTAGGGTCTTTAGATCCATGATTGAGCAGTAGAACTCGAACCTGAGGCTTCCAGCGCCCTCCGCGGCCGACGGCCCAAAATCACAACACAGCTGCTTGCCTAGGCAGGATTGCGTCGGCCATTGAAGACCGAATCGGGTTTTGCATACGTTTTTAGAAATACTATCGCGTTCTCACCAGTCGATAGATGGCCTCGAAACTTTAAACATTGAAAGAAATATGGTTATTTTTAATGGTGGCGAAGTGTGCAGGCAAAAAATTGCCGGGAACCCTCATTTTTTACCCTTTCTTCACTTCACTCGTAAAAAATGGGTATTCAAAGCCAAAATTTTGAGGAGGAAATTTATATCAAATAAAACTTTGGCTTCTTCTCTACAAATCTGGCCTATTTTCAAATTGATGCTGTGAATGGGGCAAGAGCGCCGACTGCCCAAAGTTGGGAGGGGTCAAAACGATGTCTGCCGCAAACGCCGATTAAGATTTTAAGATTAGTTGTTTTTTTTCAACGGATAAGAACAAATACACAACAGAACAAGCCAACAAAGTAAAAACACCATGAAAACAAGAAAGAAACGAACTTTAATTTCATATAATTTATTACATGTTTGACCTTTTATTTCATAAGGAAAACAGGATATCAAAACACTGGATCTTAGGTTCATAAACGGCATTTCGCCAGCGCCGTGCGGCAGTTTTGGGTACCTACTATAATATGCATAAATTTAATATTTTTAAATGCTGCGTAAGAAAATATCATATATATATATATATATATGCCCCATGGTAGGGCAAGATGTCTCAGTAGGTGGGGCTAAAAGTCACATTCATCGCCATAGCTTAATTTTTGAGAAATCAATATTAAAAACAAGGCCAGATTTGGTCCTAGAGGTTCCAGTAGCAACTGGTGGGGGGAGAACGGCATGAATGTTGTGCTTTGGGACCGATCCAATGTCCTCCACATTGGGCTTCACAAATTTTTTCTCAACTTTTGAATTCTTCCGCATAAACGAAACGTCTACTTCAACATCACCATCACTGTCTTCGTTTTCATCTGCAATTGCAATCCCAAGAAGATATTGAATCCCTCCCTTTTGTTCAAATGCAGCAAGCACATAGTCATCTTTCCTGACAGTCTCTGTCACAGAATCTGGGTTTTTTTTAGTTGTAATCTTCCATCACATTCCTCGTCCTCAGAAAAGTTGTCAGTGTCACTGCTGTCATGGAGAGAAATATGGTAGAGGTCACTATCACTGTCAGGGTCTTGATATGGTGCAGGACGATTCAGTGTTTTACATTTCGTCTTGCTGGCCAATTGCTCTTCTAAATGTCTTTTCACAGGGGATGAGGTGTAAATGCATGAAGACATTGACTTGCGTTTTGTCTGTTTGCGTGGTGGAGCCTTTCCGAATGGTCTCAGGGCAAATGGTGACAGGAATGGAAAGGATGTCTTGTCCTTTGGGGTCTCAGGTGTTGTTGCTGAGGCCTGAGGTAGGCTTACTGTTGTGTCAGCCGCTGTGGACCCAGGTGTTGCTGCTGTTGCCATAGATGCTTGTGCTGTTGCCTCGGCTACTGTTATTGCTATCTCAGTGGATACAGTTGATGGGCTGCAGCCTGCATTGCTTTCAGTTTCCGGCAGAGGGCGGTCTGTAGTGTAGGATGGAAGGTATCGATCCTCAGGAATCACATTTCTGTCGAAGGGATAAATTCCAGTGCTTTTGAATCCAGACAAGATGTTTTTCTGACTGAAAGCATGGGTGAATCCATAGTTCACAATCGATTGCAGTGTATGAATGGTCATTGGTTTACCTCTGTTGGTTGCATCACGACACCATCTATCTGCAGCCTGATTGCAAAATGTTTTGAATGGTCCGTAGACGGTTTTGTCCAGAGGTCGCAGCTCATGCGAACAGTGTGGAGGAAAACTTAGCATGGTCACGTGGTGCTCTCTGCAATAGTTAATTGCATCTAGCGAAATATGGGATTGATGTTGTCAAGAAGAAGGGGAACCGGTGAATCTTCTGTCGGTTTTGTATGTTTGACGAAGTGTTTCAAGTAAGACAAGAAATTCTCACGAGTCATCCAACCTGTTGCCTTCGGATGACCCTCCACCAAACTTCCAGGAGGTAACATCATTCTCCAGTAGTCCTGGACATTTACCCTGGGAAAAATCAGAAATGGGGGGATGTGATTGCCAGAAGCACTGATGCCACAACACACTGTGACAAGTGTACCTCGCTCTTGAGCCACAACAGCACCCACACGTTTGTCTCCTTTTTTCGCTATTTGTTTTGTAGGTGATTGCACAGTGGTCACACCTGTCTCATCAATATTCCAGATATTATCTGCCGTGAATCCATTCTTCAAGGCCTCTTCTAAGTTGTTGTAGAATGCATTCACATTGTGCCGGTTGAAAGAAGTCATTCGCTGAAGTGACGTGGCCTCTGGTGTTCTTAAAGAAAGTTCCTTTCCATGTCGGTTCATAAAACCACGAGCCCAATCAATTCCTGCTTGTCCATTTTCAGCCCACGATGCTGGCATTGGAATATTGTTTGAGTCTGCTAACTCATACCTGTAGCTCTTTCATTGTCAGCCCATAAAATATTTTGGAGGCAGTAACCAGATACTCCACAAGCTGAACTTCAATTTCCTCTGTGAAGACAAGCCGTGTCTTTTGGTACCCAACAGTCTTTGGAATTTCCGTTTCAGCTTTGCTTTTCAACTGCACATACCGACTCAGTGTCTTGTAATTCAGTTGGTGATTTGCAGCAGCTTTGCGTAGAGAAATCTTTTTGTTGATTATATCATCTACAGCAATCAGCATGTCTTCTCGACTGAACTTGCCTCGGTTTGTTGTCCGCTTGTACGTGCCTGTCCGCACCATTTTTATCTTAGTCCTTAGTCTTAGTCAGCTGCTCAGTCTGAAATATGAGATAAAAATTCAAAATCTAGTATTAGTTTTTTGTTTCAAAAGAAGATAAAAAAGTGGAAGAAGACGATGAATTATTCAATCACAAAACACGAAATATGCTATATAATGCTGACTATATCAATGTGGGGCTAAAAGTCACAGCTGTGACTTGTAGCCCCAGTGCCTGTGACTTCTTGCCCCACTGTAATTTTTTTCAATCAACGTTCACTAACACAAACAACATTCTGTTAATTTACATTTACACGGCTGCAACTCATAAACATCAAATTAATTCTTTCGTATAAACTTTTACCAAGGTGAAAAAATGCTTTAGAAATGTATACTTACAAAAATTGATGAGAAGGAATTTCCACTTTCAGGAGCCTTGATTTCAGCATGTGCTTTTTGTGAGCAAACGAAATGTAAGAGTAAGCTCCCTTTGCAGGCATGGTTTTCATTCGCCAAAAGACACCTGAAAATGGTTTCGCTTTTTTGCTAACACTATTACCTTCTCGGTTATGGGCTTTGTGACTTCTAGCCCCACTCTCCCCTACATCTAGATCCAGTTTGTCGTAGATCCAGATCTAGATTTCGATCAGTATCTATAGATATGTATGATCAAGTGTTGTTTGTGGTGGTGTGGTTGGGGGTATTTGGTTTTGCTTGAGTGTTTCTACGTATCTAGATCGTCTTAAACGACGTCTCTTTTTCTCACCTGCCATCGTAATATCGATCTATCTTCCACAGTTAATTATATCACTCAGACTGAGGCGGTCTTATCGCTGGTTGGCCTAGGCTATGCGGGAGAGGTAGATCTAGATCTAAATTGAAGAAAAAGTAATGTCAAAGGTCTAATTTTGATCTATTGACACAAAACATTGCTTTTTAAAAAGTTGGGGTCATGTCCCTAATGTTTTGTTATTTTTAAGTGACTGTGCAACTCTGTGGTGATAGGCAATGATCAGTGTGTAAGTCTGTGGTGATGGGCAACGATCAAAGTTTTTAGAATTACTGCTATCTAGTGAAGTTGATGGCCATTGCGGGAGGCGCACATTGAAGAACAAATAATATCAAAGGTCTAATTGTTATTTAATGACAACAAAACATTTCTTTTCTTAAAAATGGGGGTCATGTCCCTAATCTGATGTATAGTATTTCATAAAAAAATTATTTTGTAATTTTCAAGTGTCTGAATAAGTCTGTGCAGATATGCAAAATTTCGAGGAGGGGAGCACACAATGAGCACTAATTTTTTTTTTTTTATATAAGTAGGGATTAGACTATTAACCCTTAATTTACCAGCCACCTGAAAATATCTTAGTGGTAAGTTCCCAGCGTAAGGGGCATAACTCTCATTTTTTATTTACCCTGCCGATAACAATCGCATATAACTTTTAAAATAAAAGATTTAAAATTATGCAAAAAATGTCATTATTTGCAGGAATAAATGACCTTTCTTTTGATATATGGCATGGTGTATACATACAACAAATATTGCATGAAAAAAATTAATAAAAGAAGAATTTGGTCAAAAAAGCATATATTTTTGCATTTCCTACTTTGTTTTTTAATTGTTTTGAATTTTCTCATGAAATTGGGCAAAACACAAATCATCACAAAGATGTGCTTTACAAATAAAACACCCAAACACAGTCTCAGGATGTCTGCCAGATGCAGTCCGGATGTCCTTGGAGCGGCACATGTAGCACTGCTTTTTGCGGCCAAGCAGTCTCGCGCGTTTGTGCTCGGTTGGGTTGGGAGCTGCAATTCCAGCTGCAGCAGGACCTGCTTCTGGGGCTGTTCTTGGCTTGCTAACTCCCTTGCACAAAGCCCTAGCCACTTCAAGATGAAAATTAAAATGGTTCATTGGTTTTACTCCATTTGGCCGCGGCATGTTCTTGTATAATATGTAAGCGTTGATAAGGGCGACTTCAAATAGAAACCAAAAGCTACTCCGCCACCATTTGTGGCTTTTCCTCCCCACTTTATAATATGATCTGAACTGATCCATCATGTCCACACCTCCCATGTTAGAGTTGTAGTACAACACAGGCTGAGGAATGTCTTTCTGCACTACTCCTTCCTTTGTGCGGCGATCAGTTGGGCTCATCGTGGGAGAAGCGTTTGTGCTAATCATGAACAAGGGCCTCTTGTCTCTCCACCAGCATGCAATTATGTTCCCAAACTGCCTCCAGAAGCACTCTCCAGGCTTGATGTTCCCTTTCAGTTGAGAAGGCCAGTGTTTGCGGTTGACTCGAACGGTTGCACATGAGTATGTAGAGCGTTCAAGAAGGTCATGAGCAAGTTGAACTGAACTAAAAAAATTGTCAAAATAAAAATGATGAAATTTGTAAAGGAACCTTGAACCCAGACTCATAACAACATGATGGCCTAGCCCTTTAGGCATTGGGGTGTTTTCTTTTCCAGTGTAGAAGCTGAAATCACAAAGGTACCCGTTTTTAGCATCACAAAGGCACCAGACTTTGACGCCCCACGGATTGGGTTTCCCCTTTATATATTGCTTAAAATATAAGCGTCCTTGAAATGGTATCATAGCTTCATCTATACTTAGAGCTGCTCCTGGTGAATAATACATCTGAGATGCTCTGAGGACCAGATCCAATGCAGGCTTGATTTTATGCAAGGGATCATGGCCTTCTTCACCCCGTGGAATAAAGGTATCTCTGTCCGACAGGTGGAAGAAGCGAGAAATAGTTTGATATCTGTTGCGTGACATCACCTCTGCTACAGCAGAAACACGAAGTAAAGGGTCTGATGACCAGTAAAGTAAGTAACTTGGGAGTTTGTGGATGCCAAACATCATATTTATGTAGAAATACTTTGAAATGTCATCTGGTGTGACAGTTTTGAAAGAGGCTGGGGCCCCCACTTGTGTAGCATAGAGATTGGTTTGGTCAGCAACCAACTTCATAAAAGAGTCAGGAATGTACAGATGGAAGAAATCAATGGGGTTTGCAGTGTAGTCAAGATCAAAAAGATCAAGGTTTGGACCTGTTCTTTGGGTAAAAAGTTCCACTTCAACATTATGAAGGGTAGAGGACCAAGGGAAAGGGCCATTCTGTTCTTCATTACTTGGGTCTAGATCTAGATCTAGATCTAGACCTTCCGTGCCGTCACTCTCTTCGCCACTCTCTCCATCTCCACATTCAAATTCAATATCACTTTCTGCATCTACATCGCCTTCTTCTTCATCTACAGGACTCCCTTCATCTTCTTCTCTCACTTCTGGCGACGATAGATTTCTCAAACGATTGAGAAAATTAAAGGCCATCTTCAAAAAATCGTAACTTTGATACCGTTCAACCGATTGTCATGCGGTAAAAAGGAAGTGAAACAAGATTGCTTACTGAAGCACTGGAAATCTTCTTCGTAAAAGTTACTAAAGTTAAATAGGCGTTATTCCGTATTCTTAAAGTGTGTACCATGCGCGTTTTTTAGCGGGCGACAGCGGGCGTTCCGGGAGAATTTATATAATGGCGACAGCGGGCGCTCCGGTAAATTATCGGTTAAAAATTATTTTCTGACCTCGAGAAAATGTATAGAAAAATGCAAGTTTTAAGAATTTGGCCCAGGAAGAAAAAAAAAAAAACATAAGAGGTAAGAGAGGACCTCATGGAGAAAGAATTGACATAAGGATCATAATCATGCTAAATCTGAAAAGGTTTGTTAGCCCTTAAAAGGACTGGGGAGTCTTGATGGGAACGACGAAGACGAGGCTCAGTTCTTCAGGTTGGCATGAAACTTGGCATAAAATTCCCCAGCATGTACGTGGACGTTGCAGAGATGACGCTCAGAAGTTGTTTCGCGGGTTCGACCACTGGCCATCTTCACTCCATCTTGCGCTCACTGGAAGCACCGCCTCTTGCGCCCGGGTATCTTGCCTAGAGAGTGACTTGGGCTGTATGGGCTGCTTGATCCCTGCAGAGACGGAACATCCGGGGTCCTCCGTGCAGGCTTTTCCGGCTCGGTTACAGCAGCCAGAGCTTTCACTAGATGCGTGTGGAAGACGAGGTGGTTCTGGGATGCAGATGTGCGGCTGTCGTCTGGTCGGACTCGCTTCATCAGTATAAAGGCATTGATGATGGATATCTGCACGAGATAATTGAATAGATACCTCCACCACTTCGTGCCGGGACGACCAACCAGATAGTAGGACCTGTTCTGGTCATTCAAGTCCACGTCAGACATTGCTTTGTTGTACTGTACCACAGGTTTGGGGACTTGCTCTTGCACCACTCCAGCCTTCGCCCTTCTCTCCACTGTCACCATCTTGGAATCGGCGTTGGTCGACAGAATATTGACCCGCCTCTTGTCGGTCCACTGGACGGCTATCATCCTGCCCTTCTGCCTCATCCGCACCTCGCCTGGCTTCTGCTTTGAGGAAGGAAGTGGCCAGCCTTTCCTGCTAGTGCGGATTGTTTCACAGCAGGTGGTTTTTTCCTTCAAAATATCCTCCGCAAGTTTAACAGAGGTGAAGAAGTTGTCAAAGTGCACCGCATGATTCTTCTCCAAGTGGTTGGCCATCATAGACGTAACGACTTGGTGACCTAGACCATGCTCTAGCTGTGTCGCTGTCTTGCCAGTGTACACCTGGAAATTAAGCAAATGGCCTGTCTCTGCCTCTGCCAAGCACCACACCTTGAACCCTCAGGGCGTTGGTTTATTCTTTAAGTATTGTTTGAAGGAAACTCGTCCGGTGAAGGCAACCATTGCTTCGTCTACCGATAGCTTCTGCTTGGGCTTGTAGACTGACGAGCACATGTTTCTGATATGGTCAAGCAGAGGGCGGACCTTGTACAAGGGATCATAGCCTTCGTCGTTGCGTCCAGGCTGGTGTGAGGAGTCGACGAGATGAAAGTGCTGGTGAATTTTTTGATAACTGGACCAGATAAGGCTTAACTTTGGTACTTGATGGTGACCGAAAGTAATCAGAGTGTAGATATATTTCCTTATATCAGCAAGAGTGGGTGGCTTCCAGTACACATCCTCTGCTCCCTTTGCTTCTTGCTGTTGCTCCGCATATCGGTTGGTTTCCCCGAGATCATGTTCAGCACAGAGTCAGGGAAGAACAGCTTGAAGTAATCTAAAAGCCCACTGACAACTGGTAAATCGTGAACAAGAAAAGAAAATTCAGTGAACGGTTCTAGTCTGTCCGCAAAATCCACAAGCTCGTCAGTCCACTCCTCGTCTTGATCTAGATCTAGATCTTTACTCGGCAATGGTGTCGCCGAATTCGGAGTCAAATCTTCCTCCCCTTCGCTCATTTGCATTAAAGAAGAAAAAGAAAAGAAAAAGCAAATTATGCAGGTTAAGTTTGAAAATATGCAGAAATTATGCAAGAACTTAAAACAATGGTTTTTTTTTAGCTAAAGATGGATTTACTGACACAAATTACTATTACATAAATCGTTAACGTGTAATTTGTACATTTGAAAAAGTAAATGTGCAATTAATTACACGAGTGCTTTGAAAAAAAAAATTATACATGTATACATACATGGGGCCCGGTAAATTCACGGTCATTAAAGTTCCTAATTTTAAAAAAAATCATTTCCAATGGACTTGTTATATCATCAAAAAAAAAAGCAAGACGCCACAGGGAATCGTTGGTGAGACTTCTCCTTCTATCTGACAGAATCAAGTTGTACAACGAAAAGCTACACTCTGCATCCGCAGACTGAACTGTAGAAAAACTGCAGCCAAATTTGGTACTTGCGTGGCCACAGAAGACCAAAAGTACGGGACGTCAATGTAGTTTGTTGGCACATTGCGCGCTGCTTCTGATCCAAGCTGTGTGACGTACAGACGGATCTCCTCCTGAGGCAGTCTGTCTGTAACTTGGGAAGGGATGTGACTATGTCAGCTCCTGGTGCTCTGGGCTGAAGATCAGTTTGGCAGATGAAAAGTGTTTCCCGGCTACCCAGCTTCATTCATATAACGATCTAGTTTCTCTGTTATCAGCAGATAAGCAGTGCTAAAAAGTTCTTGGACTTAATAAGTGTGGTGTTTTGTACATACACAGAAAAGAAGTCGGAAGACGTAGTTCAAGTTAAAGGAGTCTTTATTCCGAAAATCTAAGGTTGCTCTAGTGATTCTAGCAGACAAGTGCCATCTTACATAAAAGTCCCGTGATCTTCTACCTCTGACTGCTAAGACTGCGATGTACAAGCTTAATACATATTACATCGTATTTACTAAGTTAACTGCTAGATACTCTCGATCTCATACTGGATTTAAAAGCTTACATGATATACTACAATAAGTTATTTTGAACTTAACTTAGCGTAGATAAATTATAACTTAACTTAGCCAGTAAAAATAACTGGCATACGGGCCCAGGGTTGTTGCTCTTGAACAGACGGAACATTTCTCTGAGTTTCAGCATGGAATCTAAATACTTCGTCTTCTTATTGTTCGTTCGGGAGTAATGGCTTTCACATGCAGGGAAAGACATGATGCGAGCACGGATTTTGTCCCTCAGCGCGGTTTCCAGTTCTTTTTGTGGTTTTGTTGCTTACCCCGCATGACAACCACATATTCTGTGGTAACGTCCAGGACGTTTTTCTTGAGCCTGCTCTCGTTTATGCAATGCAGTGCACAAAATGCAACCTTGCAGACTGCTATTGACCTAGCATTGTTCAAAGAAATCTGAAAAACTGTTTCGCAGACCCATTTCTTGTCCTCTCGGACGTCGTCGGCGAATTTTATCTTCATGCTTAATTTCCACACAACCTCTAAGATAAAGATTTTGTTTATAGTGGTCTGCCAGACTGTTTAAATGGCGCAGCATATCCTCTTTCTCCTGGGCTATGATTTTAGCTTCACAGTTACATTTGCAGTGCCATTCTGTCAACTGTTTCCCTTGTATGAGTCTCCCCACATGATTTGTGTGCTCCAATCCTGAAAAGAAAAATAATGAAAAAAAAAATTAGCAACACCAGAAGATAAAATATATAGGCCTAAGCTTGCCTGAGAATCGCATACAAGGAAAATGGCCCTCCATCAAGCCAAAGACAGGGCTGGGTAGATGAGACGACGAAATGTCTCAACAAGGATTTGAATACCGAACCGTCTTCAGTTCAACGCTCAACCAACTTTGTTATCTGGAGTCCCTCTGATAATATAGCCTATAATTACATGTATGTTATATTTTTAAATGCTAGTATTCTATGTCGTGAAACACAGTGAATAAAAGACATGAGCTTTACTTTGATTATAATATAAATAATACACAAAATCATTAGGATCTGCATGATTTTTGAAACTTTATATATAATCAAACTAATAACGTAACCAAAAACTTGCCCAAGGTAAAGCCTAGATCTAGCTCTAAAATTCTGTCATTGAATGCTGTTATTTTTTCTATCTTCACTCTCACCTCTCATGATCATCCAGAATCTAGATCTAAATTAGTTCTAAATCTATGCCTAGATCTTTTCTTCTGATTTTGCAGTATACCCTATGCAATGCAGATCTTTCGATCATGATTATGTGCTCACACAAACGGGTGTGGAGCAACATTACTTAAGAAAATGAGTGATACCATCTGATCTGATCGAGAGGTTGTGAGGATAGCGGTACCATTTGAGCGTCCGAGCCCGATCCGTTGACCCTCGTGTGTCTTGGAACGCGGTATCGGGTAAATTTCTTTCTCTCAAATGGTTACCTACCTGCCGGATCACGGGTGTCACTCGTGTGCGTGATTCGTGTCTTAGCGGTAGGCAGAACGGAACTCATAATATTTAAACTCTTCATGTTTTCTTTAACACACCATACACATAACTTTTTATTTGAGATTGTCATTATGTCGGCTTGCAGATCTGCATTATTATAGTCTTAGTTTCAGTGCCCTTTGAATAACACAACGGCCAGAGGTTTGGGCGGTTCTGGCGCAATGCATCTGGAAATTATTTCCTACTATTAATTATTGGAAGCAAAATTTTCCAAATAATCTAAAACATTATGTTTGTGAAAAATTGAAGAATTATCAAACGAATTGTTGAAGCGATTTCCACGTAAACTTGTGAATCTACATTTGACTTCCTCATCGCAAAACGCCAACCACTCCTCTCGACATCCATTCTTTTCATCACCTCGATTACCCAGTTTCTCTGCTGTCATCCTGATAAAACGTGTGGCTGCATTCTCTTGAGAACTTGAAAAATGTGAAAATGCAGGGTTACTGTCTCTTCCCAACAATCCATCTACTTTTAGACTGCTCTAATTTTTCTTCACTCCATTTTCTGCCTCAGATGCTAGTCCCAAAAGAAAATGAGCATTACAGAAAAGAAAATGGGTACTTTCTTGTCAAAGTTTTCATTACTGCAGTACGATGAGATATCATATGTTGGAGCTTTCTTATTACATCAATAAAAACATCATTCTTTAAATAATAACGAAAAGTGGAAGAGTAGACTTTTGAGTGCTCTTGGAATATGTCAATATTTTCTTAAGGCAAAGTTTTACTAGCATGATCAACAGCGATTTCAGAAAATCCATTACACATATGTCTTTTTTTGTTGTTGCTCAGAACAATGTGCTTCTCCAAATAGTGCTTCTTTTATCGGCTACTGCCATCAAAGCAGAAGTCACATGGCTTTTATCTTCGACAATACTTTTTACTAATCTGATGTGAGCGTCATCTGCAAAATTTAAAACTGTAGAAGTGCTTAGCAGTTCACTTAGATGAAAAGCTTTTCCAAAAATGTATTTATTGACAAGCTGTATTGCTTTGGAACAATTAACAGCAGCAACGTTTACTTCTCCCAGCAGGGCCATACAAGCAGGCAAACATTATAATCAAATTTGTTGAATCTGTTCTCCCTCAACTGGATACATCTGTCTCATCTTTTGGGGAATCGTTCAAAGATTCAGCTAAAGATTCATTCGGGTTTTTGTGATGATCGATTTTCTTTTTCAATTTACTCATTGACGACTGTGCATTTTTCTACTGTTGTTTCAATGAAGAAATACATGTAGTATCATGTGAGGTTTTCAGTTAACTTCTAAAGCTCTTAATTATTTCCTCCTTGGTTGTCAAGTTGCCACATGAATTGTCTTCAAAGTTACTAAGTTCTTTCGGTAATGTAGAATTGATCTTGTGCATGTTGGCGAGTGGAACTTTCTCTATTAAAGAGGTAATCGACGAAATGAAAAAAAAAAATTTTTTTTTTCAAAATCCAAGAAATTGTCCTTGGGCATCTGAAGAAATCAAAGGGGTGTTCATGATGTTTGATTCATAAAGACAAAGAGTGTAAAGCTAATAATAGTAAAATGCAAGGACAAAAACAGGTACCCTGGAAGGGTAACTGAAATTAGTCCATAATAAAATAATGAAAATAGTAAAGCAAATAGAAGCTGCAACTGCAAGACAAAATGTACATGACATGCACAGAATTTCAAGTGATGTAATTCAGGAAACTAACACTTAGCAGTAACAAAAAAAAAAAAAAAAGAAAAAAAGTAACAAAGAAACAACCGCACATTACATAATGCATCTAAAAAGAAATCATGAATTATGAGCATGTGCCGTTCAAGCTGGTCACGGTGACCACTGGTACTAGTATGTAGGCTTATAAGTTTTAGAAGATAAAATACACAATTTTACAAGCAAGCCTAGATCTAAGTAAAATACAGTAGGAATACACTTGTCTCAGCCATGACTCTCAGCCCAAGCAACCAATGAAATAATAATTAAATTACATTGCAATTAATTACAATACTGTTTGCCTAGCTGAGTTTATATCAATATTCACACCAGTGCAAAGCATAGCTGATTACATTAGTTCACAAAATCACAACCTGATCTAGAAATGTAGACTATTGTATACTCTACTAAAGTCTAGATCTAGATTTAGGTCTAAAACCAAACATTTATTTTGAAAAAAAAATAAACCTAAAAATGGAAAACGAATTACCCGAAGTAAGGTCACATTGAGAAGAATAGAACTCAGAAAACTCAACACATGAAATGAATAATCAAACTTAGAGGATATTAATGATTCAGAACAGCTTGCTTCTCAGACAAAGACTGAAAGAATGACCACTGGTACGCGGCAAGGTGCTTCTTTTCAAAGACCAGACTGCCAGACTTTCAGACTGGTCATTTGACAAAGTTTAGAAGCCCCCCTCCCCCCCAAAAAAAAACCCAAACCGAAACAAAACAAAAAACATTCACCCAAGCCCACATAAAAACTTTTAAAAAAAATATTTAAAACGAAAGATTGAAAAAATTTCTGGAGAGAAATTTACACCTGGAGTGCTGAAGGACTACAAGGGAGACCAAAACATAGACTAAGGCCCAGAGCCAAAAGGCATCTCAAAGTTAAAAGAACAGATACTGTAAAACTACCAAAATTAGTATTATGAGTAAGAACTTGATTTACAGTAAAACATAAAAATTTTGAATCATAATCAAAACAAACGACATGTGACATCTAGATCTAGATCTAGACCACTCGATCTATCTATATGTAGATCTAACATTTTAATGGAGAATAGGTTAACCTCCTAGATCTAGCTTCGACGGACCAATTTATTCCAACCGCCATTAGATTTAAAAATCAAAACAAACATTCTGTTCGTTTCGCATTAAAACAAACAGATTTGTACGGCTATTTAAAATGTCTACCTAGCTCAATGTATTGTCTTGCATGGTTAATTGGGTTTAAATTGGGTTTTGAAATGTTCTTTTATAAATCCGTAAAACAACTTTGAGATATCAAAATATGCCCATGTAAAATCGCGTGATGTAGAGTAGCTTTTCCATTTTTTTTTTCATTTTATTGGCCGCCCACAAAAAAAATCTGATGACCTTTTACACGTGTCAGGTTACGATCTTTATATTATGAAGTCAGAAATGCTGTCCAGCTTTTTTGATTTTCAGGCCATGATGATGGTATCTGGCACCGGTTTTTTATCGCAAATTTAAAGGCCAGATTCAGAACTTTCTCTTTTGGAAAGACATAGGAACTGGTTGGCCAGTTCGTTCACTATATCTGCTTTGACAATTCTCTTTCCGTTGGTGGAAATCAGGTTTTTTAATGCGGCAATTGATATATATTCCAAAGCTAGCAACAGAATTAGTTTGCTGCTTATTCATGTACCGTTACAGTTTCATTCTGTCGATACTAAAGTCTTCGGATGTGCTGCATATGCTGGTACTATGTTCTCTTATGGGCTCTAAAGATGAACCTTCTTGCATATGTAGAGGAGCTCCACGATAAGTCCAAGTATTGTTTATGGAGCAAAAATAAACCACATTAAACTTTTGTATTGGCATTGCCTGCCTAACACAATTAGAGGAGAAAAAAAAGCAAACAAAAAGACAATTACATTTTTTAATTAATGCAGACATGATTTCTAAACAAATATTTGGTTTTTAGATTACGAAACAAACATACTGTACAAATAAAAGATTCCTGAACTGTTACTATCATTTTGGGGCTTTTCCACCTGGCTTTATTTTCCTCGTGGAGCAGTCTGTATGTAGATTCCTCAAAGTTGTTCCAAGCCTCTTGCCGATATGGTTAAGTTCTTTTTTCAGTCAGAATCTCCCGTATGGACAGAGTAATCCAATTAGCTACTCGTTCAACTTGAATAAGCCATCTTTTCTTCTTCTTACGAGTTCACCTTGGAAGCCGATTTTTCCTTTTGTATGACTTGGCCAGCGTCTCCCCCAATTTCCTAGCAGAGTCACTTTGTGTGCCCTAACAGAAATGCTCAAGGACCTTAAGACAAGAAAAAATCCGGAAAGACTACGTTGAATCGCAGATCAAACCGCTGCTCAGTGAGTAGGAGCTGTTTGATCAGATAAATCATAGGAAATCTCTTATATTCAAATTCTTGCATGCACATGGCTGCCAATCCAGCATCACTTGCTGCTAAGATAAATGGTCGTTCGAAATTCGGGAGTCCAAGGACTAGATTTCAGGAGAAACAGTTCTTTACATGCTTGAAGGCTCGGTTTTGCGGTTCTCCCCTTTCAATACAATTTTTCCCGACCTAGTGGCATCAGTTAGTGGACTTACTGCTGCAGAAAAGTTTGGAACATAAAGTTGGTAAAATCCTGCTAACCTTCATTGCTTCTTTGTTGTAGGGGACTCGGCGTTATGGATTGCCTACACTCTGGTTTCAGTTGGTCCACTTTTGTGACCCAAAAATTCCACTTGGTTAAAACCTAGTGAACATTTTGACGGCCGTGCTGTCCTCAACCGACTCTCCTGAGTCCTTCAAGGACCTCTTTAATTCCCTTTCACGTGGTCTTCCCAGCGCGCATATTTCACGACAATGTCACCTCTGTAGTTCCTTACATAGCTGAATCCGGACAGCACCTTCCTCATCAGTCGCGAAAAAGCAGCTGGTGCTCCTTAAAGTCCAAACGGCAGAACTCTGAACTGCATCAGTTCAAGTTCTGTCGTAAATGCGGCTGACTCGGCCAAAGGGATTTGGATAGATCAATTTTACTAACAAAGTTGCTTTCTGTCCCTATCTATCGAAACAAGTCATCCAGTCTCTCCATGGGTTCTACACCAAATACGATAACATTGTTCAGACTCCTAAAATTTACACAATGTTTGTTGGTACCGCCTTTTTTTTCCACCACGATCGCTGGTGAACAATGTGGACTGTCTGATGTTTCAGTGATTCCGCTTGAGACACCGGTTACGCTTTCTTCCGTATTGGAACACTTGGTGTGAGTGTTAAATCTCCAAGAGTCAGTAATGGAACATTCTCGACTTCGAAATGCTATAGAACAGATGCCATTTGTCTCCTTCGCAGCTTCAATCCGGACTGAAGAATTATCTAACAATGCAAGTAAAAAAATTTACTTTTCCCATACCTTCTGACAAAGCAAGTGCAGTCTCAACAAATTTGCATACGTACATTCTGTTTTGGGGCAACGAGATCAAGCGAGAGGGTTGGAACTCTTATTTGCGTTTGTATTGTAGTACAACACTTCAT
The DNA here is from genome assembly GCA_033675545.1 of Elysia crispata. Lineage (NCBI taxonomy): Eukaryota > Metazoa > Mollusca > Gastropoda > Plakobranchidae > Elysia > Elysia crispata. Next base: position 1,110,833 of record JAWDGP010000422.1, read on the forward strand.
TAAATCCGACTGGCCAATCCTGTCTACAAAAGGCAGAATAAAATTGGTCACATCTATTTTTATTATTATGTTTTTTCTCTCTTGGTGTTTCATTCCCTGTGATTGCGCGTTGATAGGAACACCAAGTATGCTAAGGACATAGATGATGGAGATGCTCTTTATCCGTACTCAACATTAGGTGAATACCACCATCCATATCTTCACAATGTCAACGGGCCACTGTGCTAGAAGTTGGTAGCACGTGCGTTTGTGGTTGTTTTTATTTTTTTTCCCTTAGAGCTTTATACAGTTGAATATTCCTTTGCTAATATGGCATGTGCAATCTTCTTTTTCTACATGGAAATATTATACCTGGTGTTCATTATTTCTACCAAATAACATCGTACAGTAGATAAGGTCACGTATATCCTTTGATCGAGGAAAAGCGGCCAGTGCTGTCCACGCCTCCATGGCATTTGAACTGCCGTGGATTTTTTTTCACACTCATGTTTAGCGCACGATTGAAAGTAATTCTCCTCATTTTGGCTGCGCCTAAACTCACAACCATGACAGTAATTGCTTAGGAATTGGGCGTCTTAAACAAAACCAGTTTTGTAATCGATCGCTACTCCAACTCCATCACAGGATGAAGGGCCAGTTTATACCAGGTTCTATGAAAGGAGATGCTGGTCAAATGAAACTGCTAGCTGTCTGGATTGTCGACAATCGTTGTCGCTGCAACTTCTTCAGCACCAAACACACATTTGCTTCCGCACCATCACTTTCATGGACTGAGCGGGAACTATCGGAATATTTTTGTGATAAAAGGCTTTGGCGCATTAAATATTGAAAAGAAATTGCAAAGGCACATCCTACTCCAGAATCTTTTGCAGGAAATTATTTGTGTAACTTGTAATGCTGGTCAAATGAAACTGCTAGCTGTCTGGATTGTCGACAATCGTTGTCGCTGCAACTTTTTCAACACCAAACACACATTTCTTTCCGCACCATCACTTTCATGGACTGAGCGGGAACTATCGGAATATTTTTGTGATAAAAGGCTTTGGCGCATTAAATATTGAAAAGAAATTGCAAAGGCACATGCTAGGCTAGAATCTTTTGCGGGAAATTGTTTGTGTAACTTTTAACCTAGATCTAAGTTAGAAGAGAAATACTTAGCAAGTAAAGAAAAATTTGGTAATTCGTTTGGTAATTGCTATGATAATGGCGGCCATATTGGAATTTTGAAACATATTTCAAAACCCTAAGGCTCTCACATTTTTTTTACAAAATGTCTTCAAGCTGCACAGAATGTTATATAAAATGCTAAGGCACAAAAGTATCTGATGCTCTTGATGTTGTTGCTGCTATTGCATAAGTTGGAGATTTTGTTGTTGTTCTTGCTGCTGTAACAGTTGTCGAAGGTGTTGTCCATGATGTCGCTGCAGATGATTTTACTTCCTTTTTTTTTGTTCTTTGAAAGGAGGGTATACATATTTGAAAAATTAAATGATTATTCCGCTTGAAAAATACACTTCATGGGGCATAACTCTAAAAGAAAGCAAAAATTCGAAATAGTGCTCTGATACTTTTATGCGGATCACACAATGTGTGAAAATTTGAAACAAATTGATTGATAAACAAACGAGGAGTAGGGAAAATTATGTTTAAAAAAGCCATTTCGAGGAAAACGCAGTTTTCTGGTAAAAAAAAAATCCACATATACTTTTAACTTTTTTAGCTTTAAACAATTTTTCAAAAAAGACAGTAATTCCTTAGGAATTGGTGTCTAAAACGAAACCAGTTTTGTAATCGATCGCTACTCCAACTCCATCACAGGATGAAGGGCCAGTTTATACCAGGTTCTATGAAAGGAGATGCTGGTCAAATGAAACTGCTAGCTGTCTGGATTGTCGACAATCGTTGTCGCTGCAACTCCTCAGCACCAAACACACATTTGCTTCCGCACCATCACTTTCATGGACTGAGCGGACACTATGGGAATATTTTTGTGATAAAAGGCTTTGGCGCATTAAATATTGAAAAGAAATTGCAAAGGGACATCCTAGGCCAGAATCTTTTGCAGGAAATTATTTGTGTAACTTGTAACCTAGATCGAAGTTAGAGGAGAAATAGTTAGCAAGTAAAGATGTATTTGGTAATTGCTATGATAATGGAGGCCATATTGGAATTTTGAAACATATTTCAAAACCCTAAGGCTCTCACATTTTTTTTACAAAATGTCTTCAAGCTGCACAGAATGTTATATAAAATGCTAAGGCATAAAAGTATCTGATGCTCCTGATGTTGTTGCTGCTATTGCATAAGTTGGAGATTTTGTTGTTGTTCTTGCTGCTGTAACAGTTGTCGAAGATGTTGTCCATGATGTCGCTGCAGATGTTTTTACTTTCTTTTTTTTTTTTTTTTTGTTCTTTGAAAGGAGGGTATACATATTTGAAAAATTAAATGATTATTCCGCTTGAAAAATACACTTCATGGGGCATAACTCTAAAAGAAAGGAAAAATTCGAAATAGTGCTCTGATACTTTTATGCGGATCACACAATGTGTGAAAATTTGAAACAAATTGATTGATAAACAAACGAGGAGTTGGGAAAATTGTGTTTAAAAAAAGCCATTTCGAGGAAAACGCAATTTTCTGGTAAAAAAAAAATCCACATATACTTTTAACTTTTTAGTTTTAAAAAAATTTTCAAAAAAAAGACAGTAATTCCTTAGGAATTGGGTGTCTAAAACGAAACCAGTTTTGTAATCGATCGCTACTCCAACTCCATCACAGGATGAAGGGCCAGTTTATACCAGGTTCTATGAAAGGAGATGCCCTTCAAATGAAACTGCTAGCTGAAAGGATTGTCGACAATCGTTGTCGCTGCAACTTTTTCAGCACCAAACACACATTTGTTTCCGCACCATCGCTTTCATGGACTGAGCGGGAACTACCGGAATTTTTTTTTTGTGATATAAAGGCTTTGGCGCATTAAGTATTGGAAAGAAATTGGAAAGGCACATCTTAGGCCAGAATCTTTTGCGGGAAATTATTTGTGTAACTTGGAACCTAGATCGAAGTTAGAAGAGAAATAGTTAGCATGTAAAGATGTATTTGGTAATTGCTATGATTATGGCGGCCATATTGGAATTTTTAAACATATTTCAAAACCCTAAGGCTCTCACATTTTTTTTTACAAAATGTCTTTAAGCTGCACAGAATGTTATATAAAATGCTAAGGCATAAAAGTATCTGATGCTCCTGATGTTGTTGCTGCTATTGCATAAGTTGGAGATTTTGTTGTTGTTCTTGCTGCTGTAACAGTTGTCGAAGGTGTTGTCCGTGATGTCGCTGCAGATGATTTTACTTCCTTTTTTTTTTGTTCTTTGAAAGGAGGTTATACATATTTGAAAAATTAAATGATTATTCCGCTTGAAAAATACACTTCATGGGGCATAACTCTAAAAGAAAGCAAAAATTCGAAATAGTGCTCTGATACTTTTATGCGGATCACACAATGTGTGAAAATTTAAAACAAATTGATTAATAAACAAACGAGGAGTAGGGAAAATTGTGTTTAAAAAAGCCATTTCGAGGAAAACGCAATTTTCTGGTAAAAAAAAAAAAATCCACATATACTTTTAACTTTTTTAGCTTTAAACAATTTTTCAAAAAAGACAGTAATTCCTTAGGAATTGGTTGTCTAAAACAAAACCAGTTTTGTAGTCGATCGCAACTTCAACTCCATCACAGGATGAAGGGCCAGTTTATACCAGGTTCTATGAAAGGAGATGCTGGTCAAATGAAACTGCTAGCTCTCTGGATTGTCGACAATCGTTGTCGCTGCAACTTTTTCAACACCAAACACACATTTGCTTCCGCACCATCACTTTCATGGACTGAGCGGGAACTATCGGAATATTTTTGTGATAAAAGGCTTTGGCGCATTAAATATTGGAAAGAAATTGCAAAGGCACATCCTAGGCCAGAATCTTTTGCGGGAAATTATTTGTGTAACTTTTAACCTAGATCGAAGTTAAAAGAGAAATAGTTAGCAAGTAAAGACGTGTTTCGTAATTGCTATGATAATCGCGGCCACATTGGAATTTTGAAACATATTTCAAAACCCCAAGGCTCTCACATTTTTTTTACTAAATGTCTTCAAGCTGCACAGAATGTTATATAAAATGATAAGGCACAAAAGTATCTGATGCTCCTGATGTTGTTGCTGCTATTGCATAAGTTGGAGATTTTGTTGTTGTTCTTGCTGCTGTAACAGTTGTCGAAGTTTTTGTCCGTGATGTCGCTGCAGATGATTTTACTTCCTTTTTTTTTTTGTTCTTTGAAAGGAGGGTATACATATTTGAAAAATTAAATGATTATTCCACTTGAAAAATACACTTCATGGGGCATAACTCTAAACGAAAGCAAAAATTCGAAATAGTGCTCTGATACTTTTATGCTGATCACACAATGTGTGGAAATTTAAAACAAATTGATTGATAAACAAACGAGGAGTAGGGAAAATTGTGTTTAAAAAAAGCCATTTCGAGGAAAACGCAATTTTCTTGAAAAAAAAAGTCCACATATACTTTTAACTTTTTAGCTTTAAACAACTTTGAAAAAAAGACAGTAATTCCTAACGAATTGGGTGTCTAAAACAAAACCAGTTTTGTAATCGATCGCTACTCCAACTCCATCAGGGGATGAAGGGTTAGTTTATACCAGGTTCTATGAAAGGAGATGCTGGTCAAATGAAACATGTCTGGATTGTCGACAATCATTATCGCTGCAACTTCTTGATCACCAAACACACATTGCTTCCGCACCATCACTTTCATGGACTGAGCGGGAACTATCGGAATTTTTTTTTGTGATATAAAGGCTTTTGCTTGGAACGCCTTCACATCTTTCATAACAAACTCTGCAATCCCTTCGTGGCTTATCCTGAGCCTGCGTTTCAGGGAGAGAGTTCAGACAGTGAAACTTTGTTTGATCAAGGCAGAGCAATGATGATGCCTTGGTCACTGGTCGAGGTGGAGGACGATGAATTGTAACACCTCTGGCACGAATAAAATGCTCAGTAAGCTGTTTTCCCAGATTCTTGAAAAACCTGGGTAGGGGCATCCTCCTTCTTTGTTGAGCAGCCAGGACTTTGTTCCAGAGGATTGAGGACTGGATGATGGTAAGCGTAAGAAGGTGCATGAACATCTTCGTTGTCCACTTTGATGTGCGTCGCTTTAGAGGTAGATAGGATAGCAGCTGATCACTTTGATCAACTGCTGACATGTGCCTTGAATATTCAGCTATGACCTTTGGCTTTACTTTGTTTGTGACATTTCTTGTGGTCACAGTTACTGTCTCTCTGGGATCTGTGGCAGACGTAAGCATGTTGACGTCACGCTTATCACGCCATTTCAACGCAACTAAATTGTCCTTTCTCCTAAAGGTAGATTCACCTGGATTCAGAGTTTGTTTCATCATCTCTCTTGGCATGCCCAAGCGATTTGCACGGACGGTTCCTGTGCACATTGTTTGTTTTTGCATAAGGAATGTGAACAGTTCTGGACACGAGTAATAATTGTCTGTGTATAGGTGGTATCCTTGGCCGAGGAGTGGTTCCATTAGCCTTAGAACAACATCTGTTGGCCTGTTGCTCAGTCCTGGTTCTCTTGCGTAGATTTCAAAGCGAAATACATAGCCAGATCCCGATTCACAGAGTTCATACATTTTTATCCCCCAAGGCGTTGGTTTATCTTTCAGATAAACTTTGAATCTGAGACGCCCGCGCCATCCGCATATCGCTTCATCAATAGCTATTTGCTTTTTAGGCCTGTACACTTGCTCAAATTTCTTTTGTAGGTGCTCATAGATTGGCCTTATCTTATATAAGGGATCGTGACCAGCCTGGTCGATTGGGATGTAATTCCTATTACTGGAAAAATGCAACATCGATAAAATTGCCCTAAACCGATCACGCGTCAGAATCTTGGCTGCAAATTTAGAAGAACAGAAATCTTGTAATGTCCAATAGTCAGAAATACATAGTTTTGTGAGGTAACCCATGTGCAGATGAATGAGGATAAAACCATACATTTCATTTATTGTTAGAGTTTTCCAACTTTTCACTACAGCCATATTTTTATGCTTATCTGAGTGAGCAAGTTCAGCGGCATATTCATTGGTTTCCTTTTTTATCAGCTTCATAATGCTGTGGTCCATGAAAAGATGGAATATAGACATCTCACTGCAGTTATGAATATCTATCATGTTGAGATTCAGTCCATCTTCTCCAGAGAATGGATACATGGTGGGAAATCTATCTAAGTTCTCAGTCCATTTGTTTGTAGTGTCAGTGTCAGGCTCGACCGCAGAAACTTCCAACTCTGTTCCGAGATCCACTTCTGGCTCACTTTCATCTGACTGGTCTACATCACTGTCAATAGTCTGGGGCACATCTAGATCTAGCACTTCTTTGGCCATAGAAGATCGAAATTTAGACTTAGTTCTAGTAGATGACTCAGCTGTAGGTTGAGATTTCTTAGTACCTCCACGCTTGGCAGTGACACTAGATCTAAATCTAGGTCTGACTTTAGTTCTACTTGTACTGGCAACAACTTCGGACTCCGATTCAGAGCTACCACTACCCTCACAATTATATTCAGGATCATTGTCGCTGTCAACAACCCCTAGATCTAATTGTTCATCACTGGATTGTGTCTCAATTAAAGTCTGAAAGATGTTTGTTCGCGTTCTTCGTTTCTGTTCAGCCATCATGTTTGACGAGTGAAAAGTGAAACTTGGGTCTCTGAGTTCGACTAACGATAACTTCGAAAGTTAAAGTGTTACATCCGGGAAACTCGGTACGAACAAAGATAAGAAGTTATACTAACGTCCGAAACGAAACCACACACTTCTGGCGCATCTAGCTTGAGAAATCGGTAGTTAATGTTGATGCGCCGAGGGGTGGCGACCGTCGGCCGATGCGCCATAAGGTGGCGCTTCCGTATCAAGTGAGTTAAGGCTTTGGCGCATTAAGTATTGAAAAGAAATTGCAAAGGCACATCCTAGGCCAGAATCTTTTGCGGGAAATTATTTGTATAACTTGTAATCTAGATCATTAAACTGATACTGGTGGCAAACGGCACAATGTTTGCAGCTGGCATTATACACGCAAGCACAGAACCCGTTCTTCGAACGGTGCAATAATATCATATTATGGCTTACCTTTCTCACTGATTCAGGACTTCTTTGTAAACCACATTGCTGGTATATACTCCATGGCCGGAATAGATTTTAAGGCTGTCTTTTGAGCCAACACGACTCATGGCAACATAGAGTTGCCCATGTAAAAAGAAATCCTGTTTCAAATAAATGCCTACATGTGATAGAGTTTCACCCTGAGCTTTATTAGCAGTGATGGCAAAGGCAGGTCGAACAGGAAATTGCTTTCTTTTCATGTGGAAGGGAAAAATGTTGTCTGAGGGGATTATTGGGATTCTTGAAATGAATATTCGCTTTCCAGCACAAGCTATTGTCGCATCAATGATGTGGTCATGTAGATTTTCAATGACATATCGTTCGTGTCTGATCTGGTATTTTTGCACTAAAAATGCTGTCAATCATTTCTGTTGTTTTATGTTTACATTCAGCATCCATGATGAGAAGGATATGCATATGCGCATGAGGTAGACCTCTTTTCTGGAATTCAGTTGTGGCAGTATAAGCTTTCACCCTCCCCAGTATTTCTAGTTTCAGAAGATCATCCATTAGCGTGTCAAACTTCAGCTTGAAAATTCATAATGATAGATCTGGACGGTCGCAAGCTTGTTCCCCAGGATTGAGAGCTGCTGTGATTTCAGGCCACTTTGGATTGCAGGTGAAGGTAATAAAGATTTCCGTCTTCTCTAAATGTCGAACGATTGCCATTGCATCCTGAAAGGCTTCAGGATAAAACCTTCTTGATCCATAGATTGTGGAGGGAAGAATAATTTTTACGCCAACATCATTTTGATCTCCAGCATGCACAGCATCCATCAGCCCTTGGTACTTTTCTTACCTTAATGATTTCTGATTCCTCCTCACCCAGTCTAGACGTCCAGCTTCAATTTTCGCCCATTGGTCGACTGCGTATTGCTGTGTCAGTTTCTTCACACTGTACATAATGTTGAAATCATTATTTCGAATTTGAAGACGGGATTTATAGAAGTCTGCTGCTATCAAAGTTTTGTTTCTGTCTTTATGAGTCCAAGATGCCACCCATCACATCCAGTGGGAAATAGCAAAACATAATGGAGAGGATCATATGATCTGTGGCATGTACTGATTCTCCTTAGTTCTTGTCCATCTCCTGCTCAACCTCTTAAAATAATGTCTAAATTTCCTGTCGCATCACCTGGTAAAAGAGCAGCAACTTCGCTGGAGGCTGGTAAGTTGTAAGTTCTGGCATGTCCGCCTTGGGGTGGTTTTTTATCTGCATGTAAAACTAACTTGACATCCGGCTGTTCAACACTCACCTCTATGGCTGTCTTGAAAGACTTGACGTACGAATTTACAGAGTGTAACGTTGATTGAAGTTCTTGCAAAAATGTGTCGATTGTTATATATCTTAGAGCGTTCTTTCTTGGTTTCGATATTCTAATAGCGTTAAGAGTTATGCCTCTTTTGTTACCATAGAAATAGGAAGTAGCAACCGAGTGACGAAATAAAGAATGGCTGAACTCAACCGTCTTGTCCGTGTGCTGGAGCGATTCTAAAACATAACATCGATCCAGCTCTGCATGGGTTAATCTGTAATTCACTTCTGTATCAATATCAGAGTCATGAAAATAAATCTGGCTGAACTTTGGCGTTTCTCCTCGCTCAGGTAGAAGGTTGCCCATCCGATGGTACAGTTTCCCCTGGATGGTGAACGTTGAGTTGAATACATCGTGAACATGTTCCTTACAGCCTATTGATGCCAAAGCAAGTGCATTGTTGTACTTTCTTATTTGTGCCAAGAAAAGACGTCCACTCTGTTGCACATCATAATATTTCATGAGTTGTGGGGGTGAAGGGGGAGGGATTTCGATCCTTACCTTGCCATCCAGACAACAAAATGTAGTCTTTTCTCCTATCCATCTAAGTGCATTGCAATGCGGGCATACAATGTCTTAAGCTCCACATGAGTGTGCAGCGAGCCTTAAGTCTATTTCAATTTCAGGGAAATCATTGGCATTTCGTCCAAGCCCAGTCGTTGGGCCGTTCTTCCTGACTCTAGATCTAGATCTAGATGCGTCCCTAGCCCTCAGATAGTTCTTCCTTTTTTCTGTTTCTCTGTTCTTATTCGTAAGAGGCTTGCGTACTTTGCGAGGTATTTTAGTCTACATCTAGATCTAATGCACGACTGCTGTACATAATCTGTTTCAACTCTTAGATCTAGAGCATTTTATTCTTCGCGCACCCCTACTGCACTCTGTCAGTGATCAAAACAATCCGTATTTTGATACAATTTTTGTGAAACGAAATGAAAACAGCGATTCAAAATGTCGACAACGTCGTTTCGTGTTGGCGATTTCACGTTTCAATCAATGATGGAAATGGTAAATATTTGGAGCTATTTTTTGCTCTTTTAAAATAGGCCCACGGAACATTTCATCACTTGTGTTACACGATGGTTATTTTTGTAGAATTTTAGGGCCCCGGGTGAAAAAGCCTTTGTAGTGGTTGTTGCATGCAGAGGAGCAATATTTTGATTCGTAATGGTTTTATTTTATTCTTATCTTATTACGGATAATTTTTTTCTTGATAACTCGTTTCAAATAAGTTACAATGTATGTTATATTTTTGATTTATTAGGCAAGAGAATCTCTTTATTGCTAGCATATATATTCAATGTCAAAGTATCATTCTTTCTTAGACTTGTGTATAATACATGTACATGTATTTTGATTTCTTAGGCAAAAGAATATATCTCTTTACAGTGTATTGCTAGCATATCTTCCTTGTTAGGGTATCATTAGTTCTTAAACATACACGCGATCCAACTTATGTTGGAACCGTTTTGAATTTTCAAATATGAAGGCTTGCTTGATGTATACATACTTTATGTGTACCGTGAAAAATTTATACTTTGCCAAAATTATGATCAGTGTAATTGTAACCTAAATAATTATATGTATCGGTTTTGCTTTTACGTCTTTATCCTCATGTGATTGTTCGAGCCTGAAAAGATTGCTGCAATTTGGTTAATTAAAAAATGTGTACTAAACATGAAGAGCGTTAGTCTACTGTTTTTGTTTGTTTTAATTTCCTACGTATTTTGCAAACTTTTTTCACTAGGTGTTTTGTTCTTGTATGCAGAGAAAGCAGAATGCTGTCATGATAAGCGCTTACTTTGAAATCTGGAAGGTTGTAGGTGAAAAATGCGAGACCCTACACCCACCCAAAAGCTGTGTTGTGAAAACCAGCAAGTGCAGCCCTTTATGGTTAGTTAATCTTTATACAATATGTATGTATAATGAAGCTGACACTAGAAATAAAGTTAGGATGTAAATTAGTTCTCTCTATATAGTGCAATACTAAGGTGTCATCCCATGCCTGCTAAAATTTCTTGCCTGTCATCGGGAAACTCTCTCTCTCTCTCTCTCTCTCTCTCTCTCTCTCTCTCTCTCTCTCTCTCTCTCTCTCTCTCTCTCTCTCTCTCTCTCTCTCTCTCTCTCTCTCTCTCTCTCTCTCTCTCTCTCTCTCTCTCTCTCTCTCTCTCTCTGCATTAAAGAAAATTCATCCAAGCAAAAACCTTTATATTTTATAAAGATACTGTGATACATCATTACATATAAGTAATACTTCTACATAGGAGCACAATTTTTCTCAAAAACGATATTTGTAGCACCTTTTCTTTTTTTTAACCGGCTATTATGAAACCACTAATATTGACACACACGTCCTTTTTTTATCTTTTATAATTACCAAGTTATCCTCTAAGTGTGGAGTTTTTGCTTTCTATTTGAGAAGGAGACGCGAAACACTGAGGAGGAAATGAATGGAATATCTAGCTGCTTAGGTGCTACAAATATCGTTTTTGAGAAAAATTGTGGTCCTATGTAGAAGTATTACTTATATGTAATGATGTATCAGTTTGAAGTAACAGCAACAGCAGTAGCAGTAGCAATGGCAGTAGATGTACTAGTAGCAGTAGCTATGGCAGTAGTAGTAGTAGTAGTAGCAGCAATGGCAGTAGTAGTAGCAATAGTAGTAGTTGTAGCAGTAGTGTTTATTGCAGCAGCAGTAGAATTAGTTGCTGCTGCCGATAACAATAAGAAACAGTAATTGTGGGGAAGGGAAAATCACTTAGCAGTAGCATTACATGTAGTTTCGTTAGAAATAGTGAAAGTTGCCATTTTGTTGAGGAAGCAACACTTGAACAGTCTTTAACTCTCGCCGTAGCAGATGTTGTTCAGCGAAACCATCGATCCCGTTCTCGAAGGTGAAGTCACTTGTTTGAGGCGATACATGTACATGTATAGACTTTATTATTCTTATTGATTAGGAATGGCATGTCCGTGCAAACGTAACTGAATATGCCTGAAATTTCAATTACACAGAGCGCCTAACTAGCCCTGCGTCAAATTCTTAAGAACTGGGAGACAATTATGCAAACCATACATTTTACATTAGTAGTGTATACTTTATATGTCCCACAAGTCAAAATTAGATACCCGAAGAAACAATATACCCGAAAAGCAGTTACTGTTATAATCTGCAGCATAAAATTTTCCGTACCAATGTAATTATTTATAAGGTCTTTTGAAACTACTTTTTTTCTATTTAGAGCGTACTTTTCCGTGTTGAGAGTGGATGTAAGTTGCAATAATGTAAATACCGTTTGATGAAATAAATATTTTCCACAGTAGTTCAGGAACTTTTCTTCAGTGCGCCTGACACTGCGGCATAGAGGAGAATTGTGGTCACGTTTAAATTAATACATGTAGATATGCTAAATCTCAGTCTGTGATCGCTATACATGTACATGTATTGTTTATCAACTGAATGTGACCTGTGAGATACGGTGCTACTGCAATCACAACAAACCATCAAAATTTGCCCATAGTTTCTAAGTCGCATTTGTAATTAAGTCAGAATGGGTATTTTGAAACTTTTTTTTGCTCCTAATCCTTTTAATAGAATACGGCGGTTATCAACTTAACATTATCCGAACGATTCTCAACTCAGCACAAATTACAACACACATAAATTTACACACTTGAAAATTTCCCAACTTGCACACCCTTTTTTACCGCTATCTTACCTGTATAATTTTTCAAACTTATGATGATAATGTTACTTTGGTGGTGATAAAGATGAAGAAGAAAGTAATAACAATTCAAATAGTCGTAGTAGTTAAAGTGATGATGATGATGATAATGATAATAATAAGAATAATAATAATAATAATAAGAAGAAGAAGAAGAAGAAGAACAACAACAACAACAACAACAACAACAACAACAACAACAACAACAACAACAACAACAACAACAACAACAACAACAACAACAACAACAACAACAACAACAACAACAACAACAACAAGTTAAAGAGGATGAATGATGATAATGGCGATGATGATGATATTATTAATAATAATAATAATAATAATAATAATAATAATAATAACAACAACAACATTAATAAAAACAATAAAAACAAAAAACAATATATACCAATACCATTTCGATTGACCATGATTCCGTGTTTAGACAGCTTTAGCCACATCCACCATCTTGTCAGGAAGAGTTTAAAAACGCCTTAATGGTACAATATTTATTAGTAAAACACAACCACTGACGGCTAAGTAGACTATAGACAAACTGAGTTGCAAACAGAAATATGTTATTTATTCATTCATTAAAACTGGCATACAGTAAAAAATAAGATTTAAAAAAAAAAAAAAACTACATTTGTAATTTTCAAAAAAAAAATTTAGCCTCTCCTTCCGCCAAACTTATTCTTCATTATATATATATATATTTACCCCCGTATTATTAACTATGGAACGTTCAATAGGCCAGGTCGGACAGCTATTTCTGACTCAGTGACGGTCTCCATTCTACGAGACATTTGGTTTATGCAAGCCAAACTATAAAATTTTAGAGTCCATCATGAAAATTAGTTGTAAGCCGCTAGCTTAACCACGAGTATTCGTGAAAGGTCTAACCATTAGGTCATTTGCAAATAGCAATCTTTCATTTGACCAAACTGAGCTGCAAAAGTTAATCAGCAACTAGATATATACTCTAGAATCTGGTAGCAGCCAACATAGCGACACTAAGGGGCGCCAGATACCTCAGTGAATGGAGAGCTGAACCACATAATTAGCCATACTCCAGTTACCGCTGACTTCATTAACAGTAGCCGTCTCAGTGTCACATTTTTAAAGGCGTTAAAGTAAAACAAAAAAGAAATTAATACATTTTATAAATAACTAAAACCTGAAATTAAAGAAACCTTGTACACAAATGATGTTAATGACGGAATGAAATTCAAGAAAATTACACGTTTAACTGCAGAAAGAAAATAACATTGGTTTCTGTTAAATGCTATCAGTGACTTACTTTTTTTAATGGAAGAAAAGACTTTGGCTTTGAGCAAACTTTTTTTTACCTGATATCGCAAAAACAATGGGGAAAAGCATCTTTAAAAATACGTGAAAAGGAAACCTTGACGACAGGAGAATCAAATTTTTTGCTGTAAACCGTTTTAATATTGCCGGTATAAACGATGCTGCCGAGATTTTAAGTAAATCTTACAAAAAATTAAAATTACATTGAGCACGTATCGATTGTCTTATCAACAAGACGCCTTCATCTGAAAACCTCGTCTTAGACATTAATCATAACTTTCATATTCTAAATATTTATTTTCTTTCTTTCTTTTTCAAATGACTACAATAACCATAGAAGGCAAGCTGAAACTGACATTGAACTACATTTGCATGAAACAAGCCTACCGATTGATTTCAGGCGATGTATTTTCTAGAACGTAAAGTGCAATAAAAAGTTGTAAGAGAAACATAAAACACAGCTCCGACACTTCGCTTCTAAAAAAATAATTAAATGACAATAATATTTATATCATTGGTACCGTGAGAAAAATTTTAAAGAGAGGCATAAACGTGTGTTTCGATATTTCTGGCATATTTGTTTACTGCACATGAAGACCTTAATTAGTCTGAGAAATTTGTCTTATTGTCAATGTCTTTTCTTATTTTCTTTGTACATGTAACTTATTTATTTTTTCCTCTTCTGCTTGTTTGAATTGTTAATGGACTATGTTTTAGACTATAGACTAGTGTCACTATGTTAAACGTTTGTAAATAGACTATTGTAAAGAGCTTCGAGCCTACAAGTAGGAAGAGGCGCTAGGAAATAACTTCATTATTATTATTTATTATTATATTTCAACAATGTCATTGTTCTATCAGGAAAATATGATGAAATATTTTGACGATGCTCTGCGCGAAATATGAAATGAATAACAAGGCCGAAAAAAACCATGATAGAAATTGTGATGATTATAATTATAACAGAACTGATTTTTTATTTCTTTTTTTTTTTTTGGAGGGGGGGGAGAAGATCCTCTCATGCTATAATTTTTGCATTTTGGAGTTTCCACTAAACCAAAGTGACGTAAGATGCCGTAACTAGCCTAGTCATCCACGATAAAACAAATCTAGCAGTAGGGTCCAGCATTTTATCATTCACAATAACCTAATAGCCTACCTACACAATACATTTCAACAAAAGGTCTCATAATCTGATTCTTTCGCAAAGAAAAGACATTATATGCCAATATTCTGGGTAATTCGTGTACGATAAGGATCAGCATCGATAAGTTCAAATTCTGAAGGTTGTACATGTTGTATTTCTATTTTGCGACAAGATCCAGAATCTAGATTTAAGCTCTTCACCGTCATAACGGCGACGCGTCTTTTTAATGGCACGTAACACAAGGTGAAGTTAGAGTCGGTTCTTTCAATACAGATTGCGAGAGCGTTTTGCGTTTGTGTGTGTGTTGTTGTTTTTTGGAGCAGGGTGTTTTGTTTGTTTGTTTCATTTTCTTTTTACTCGTAGGCGACTTTTAAAATACTTTTTCCCCGCTGTCTTGACCACAAATTAAACCTTTGGTCTTGACCCTATTCAGGAAAAAAAAAAACACAATCGAAGTGGGAAAAGCCTGCCTCGAGATGCGTCAGTAATCTTTTTTCGGCCTATGTGCTAACTTTCAAGTATATTTTGGGGACTGCTTTTTGCGAATTTGAAACAGTTACTGTGAGATTTCAAATATCCTTGAACATCATTTCTGTCGGACAAAAAGTTTGGAAAAAATGCGCCTGTGAATTTATAATTCTAACTGCACATTACGTAAACCCACATGGTTTTCAATTTTTGCACCATCAAATAATAATGTCTCTTAATTTTCAAAGCTTACTATTGATTGTTTTAAATTCTACTTACCCAACTTCATAACGTTATTAAAAAATAATGTGAACAGTGGTTGAAAGGGAATTATTAATGAACAGACTGACAGACAGGTTATTATTGATTTAGAGAAGCAAGCACCATAAACTAGAGGTTCGGGAAGATCAAACGGTTATTATTATGAAGCAGATAGAAGAAAAATAAAAAAGATGAGGGGGGGGGAGAATCTCTGTGATGGAAAATTATTTGCGTCAATATACAATGTGCATGTCTTATTGTATACAAACATAGCAATTATTATGTATTACAGCATACACAAAGCATTTTCATAAAATTTCATCAGCCTTCACACTCAAAACAATCTATGCCTTGATATTGTTGATCGTTAATTTTAAGTGATATTGTTGTAGCACATGATTGAATACGTACCAAAAAGCACGTAGAGGGAATGTTATTTCACAAAAAAGTTATAACACTTTGTAGCTGTGTTGGAAGTCGTGAATTCTGTTCAACAATCAGAAGCATTTCGACGATCTGAGCAGAACTAAATATTTTTTTTTTTTGTAAATGTTTTCTCATGTGCAGATTTTATTTTCCCCAATTTTTACTACACATTTCACGCAATTGTACATTTTTGCAGACGCTATTGCTTTATTCGCTGACCACAACTTACAGCAGAGCTCATTATTTCCAACTAACTAGCATAACTTTGTGTGAAATTGCATTCTCTATACTTTATTCTGGGAAGTGTGTGAGAAACATTGATTTTGTTTGTTTCTTGCAACCCGTCACAGGTGATCTCTGACCTATTCTGCATCTCAAACAAACCTCCGTTGGGCACGTCATTGGAACTGAAAAGTTGAAGCCCCAAACTCTGACACGAACCCACGAAAATGTCTCTGCAAGAATCAGGGCAGATTTTTAAATCCCACAGTCACCGGTGCTCCTACCTAGAACCTTGTGGCAGAGCTAATCAGTCAAGTGGTAATCTTTACCAGCTCATTCAAACAGATTAACAGGGAGCAGTAATAAGATTCTGTGACCAGCAAACCATGTATCAAGTACTCGTACCTTTCGGTGTTGAGGTTCTCCTCTGAGCTGCAGCTTTTGCCAAAACCCTGTTGCTATAATTTACCTCTTGCGAGAAGAAAGATAGTTCTCCTAAACCCTCCTCACAGGTCTTGCCCTCATCACACCATGATTCAAATAAGACGTTCTCAAAGACGTGAAAAGTGGCCGATTTGAAATGGAAGGAAAAGGTAGAAGAGGAGAGCAAAAAGAACATCAAAAAAGAAGAAAGAAAATATAAGAAGTTACGTGTATTTGATTTGGACGAGAATAAAAGAAATCAGGTTTCGTGTAGGGGCGACAATGAGTAGAAGCAGAGGAAGTTGGAGAGAGGGAGACACAGATAGAGACAGACAGACAGACAGAAAAGACAAGAAAGATGGGAGGAAGAGGAAGATAGTGTTAAGGAGAGGAACGAAAGTAATGTAAAGGAGAAGGAGATAACTCAGAGAAAAAAAAAAGGCAAAGAGGTGCTTAGTTACACTGAGTGAAATCACTGCCGAAGACTACAGAATTCCACCTTTCTTACAGATTTGAACTTAAGACACATGTATAATTTTTATGTATTATCTTTGTCGTCTATTGCAAAAACAAGTAAATGGCGCGCGCTAGCCTCTTCTGCATTATATATATGTGTGTGTGTGTGTGGGGGGGGGGTTTAATTATTATTATAGGCTCTCGCCTTAATAGAATATCATATGTCACAAAATGTTTTAATATCTCGTGAATGGTGCAAAACTGTCGACGCTCTAAGTCTTGTCCGGTTTCGTTCTCCCTTACTGATTATGGCCCTTTGATTCTAGACAGGTTCAAGCAGCTAGTTTTTCTTAACAAGGAGACAATCGGCAGTTTACGCCTGGCTTGCTCTTTGAGGTTGGGACTCAGTGAAGTCTGCAGAAAGTCCTGGGTGGGGCAAGGAAGAAAGGATCTATTGGACTGGCCCTGGCGGATTACCGCATTTTTTCTCTCCCTCACACCGCCCAGGACTGCTGGCTTCAATGACATTATCGATTTCTAATCATTCGATTTGTTCCTACATTGGAGGGGAGGTAAGTAAGACAGAGAGAGGAAAAGTGATAGGGAAAGCGTGTGAGAAGGAAGAGATAAAGAGAGAGAGAGAGAGAGAGAGGGGGAGAGAGAGAGAGAGAGAGAGAAATAGAAAGAGAGAGAGAGAGAGGGGGAGAGAGAAAGAAAGAAAGAGATAGAGAGAGAGAGAGAGTAGAAAGCTTGTGTGGGTGGAACTAACGAGGCCCAGTGTGCGGCCTGTAATTGCAGGTGAAATCAATAACACATAATGAATTTATAAACATAGTTAGTTGTTTTCAATAGCAGAGGCAGACCAACAGTAGGGCCCACTGCTGCCGTATTATATAACACCTTAAACAGCAAAATAAAGTAGGATATTATGATTTTCATTTTGCTGTCTGAATCATACTGCCTTAGATAAAGTATGCTACCCTGAATTCAGGTACCGGTGCAATAATACAGCATTTAAATAACTTTTTCCTTAGATTTTTTTTCTTATCATTTTTCAGTTCTCTTTCAAAAAGAAATGCTAGTGCTAACGGAGACCTGAATTTCATTCGCATAAAGAAGCATATCTGGAAATAGACTTAATCTAGAACTACCGGTACATACTTGGAAGCGGTGTAAGAGGTAAGTCTGGTGTGGTGCTGATTCTTGTCTTTTTTTTTTTAACTTTATCTTTCATAAACCATAAGTTCTTTGATATTTGAAGAAAAAAATGGTACATTCCAATAGAATTTGAAGACATTTCCTAATCTTACGTCGTTTTAAATTGGCCAACATTTTTAGTTAAAACTCAGATAACCTTAATTAATTTATTAATGAAGATAATCAAGACAGAAGTGCTTTAAAAAATAAATAACTGAATTTGATCTCAAAACATGTAAAAATACTACAATATCTAAGACAGCAGAAACCATAATCTTTCTCTGAAAATATAGCTGGACCTACTTTTGGGGGACTGATGCTTTTTTGCTGCTTTAAGATGTTAACATAAATGATGAGAAACTAAACTCTTTTTTTCAAATAGAGGTCAACATAACATTAATGTTTTCAGTCTATATTTAAAAACATTTAAATTGCAGCAAGAAAATATAGCTGGACCTACTTTTGGGGGACTGATGCTTTTTTGCTGCTTTAAGATGTTAACATAAATGATGAGAAACTAAACTCTTTTTTTCAAATAGAGGTCAACATAACATTAATGTTTTCAGTCTATATTTAAAAACATTTAAATTGCAGCAAGATTCTATTTCTTTCATGTCAGCAACTTCAAAAATTTTAAAAAATACCGTGAAATAAAAATGGCTATAAAAGTAGACATTATCAATCCTAAGCAGAGAATATAATGTAAATTTAATCGGAGTAGTTAATGGACAGAAATTTCAGAAAAAAAAATGAAGCAGTTTTAGACCCTGGAGAATTCAGATAAGAGTTAGATCTATTATGATGGATATAGGTATTTTTAGCCGAAAATGATAACAACATATTAAGATCATCTGCAGGCAGACCACACCGCATGCATATAATATATATTGAGAGAGAGAGAGAGAGAGAGAGAGAGAGAGAGAGAGAGAGAGAGAGAGAGAGAGAGAGAGAGAGAGAGAGAGAGAGAGAGATGATTTCTCAAACAAATTAGGCGCATTACCTTTTTTTTTTCATTTCGCCGTTTACTTAATAGAAATGGAACATTATTATACATTTATAATCATTTACTTGAAGCCTGAAAGTTAGTAATTCATTAGAAAAAAAATATATTGCAGAAAATATATTAAAATATTTAATAAAAGATTTCTTTTTTAAATAAAAAATGATGGATGAATCAAAGTAAAAAAATGCGGGGGAAAAAAATCAGGTTTTACAAGGAAGACAGAGTGATGGAGGGAAAAAAAAAGCGGGGGGTAGATAAAGTATACTTTTTCTTTATTTGTCTTTAGTTTCTGCCAACTGATTGTTATGTTGCTGCTCCTCCATATTGATATATACATTACAAATTATTTTTTATTTAGATTTTTTTTTGTTTTCAAGAATTAAGTTATATAACTTAAATGGCGCTCTTTTCATGGCAATTGTATGAAACTTCGTAACTGAGGCTGCTGCTAATAAATGTGTATCATAGCCTTTTAATGAGCGTTAAGAAGATTTTATAAATAAACTTGAATAGTACAGAACTAGCTGATGGTATCCAGTATTGTCGTTCATCAATAATAAATACTGAATTTTTGCATATATATATATATATATATATATATATATATATATATATATATATATATATATATATATGTATATATGTATGTATGTATAAAAGAAACTTTTATTCATTTCTTGGTTACATATTGCAATGAATTTTAAGTCTAAGAGAGAAAAAGAGAAGAATGATTTTAGAAAAGAGTGGGAGAGATATACCGCGATAAGTTGTGGAATATGTAAAGTAACATTTTTGTAGATAAAATTTATCAAGCCAACAATCACAAATTAAAAGTTATGTGTGAAATTCTTATTTTTCACAAGTTACTGTCACATCCTACCATGCGCTAATGATAAGGCCATAAACCCCCGCCAAAAAGTGCCTGTATGTGCACCGCCGTGCTGAAATTCTTAGCTGCCTACTTATTATTTCACCCAAGAGATAAAGGACGTTTTAGAGTAACCAGGTATTTTGTTATTAGAATTTTTACAAAATTAACTGACTATTCTTTCTGGCTGAGGTGGGATAATAGGAACAAATTCTCTACTCATTATTTCACCCAAGAGATAACGGACGTTTTAGAGTCACCAGGTATTTTGTTATTAGGATTTTTACAAAATTAACTGACTATTCTTTCTGGTTGAGGTGGGATAATAGGAACAAATTCCTGAGTGGACTCAGCCTTTGCAGAAAAGAAGTAAATCCTGTAAAACGGCCAGACTATTGGAATACATAGGTTCTTGTCTTTTAGGGATCTTCATAGAATAATCTCATAGTGAAATCTACGGAAATATTAATAGAGGTTCAAATCGTGACCATCAAAGAAATGCGAAACATAATTTCACTTTGTGCTCTTTAAAATCGCTATATGTCCTTGAAATGAACAGTGTTAAAAAAACTCGACGCTTCCATTGTGCGTTGTTTCAACGTGTCCTGAATTGCAAGTAGAAGATTACATTGTAAAACTTGGAGCGTGTGCATGATAATACCGGTACAGTGATCGTGTTCCACTCCACGCTTCATTGTCTGTAATGAAAGAAAGTGCAAATGATATTGGCAAATCGTGCAGGCCGGCACTAGACCAATTGATAGATCTCAAGTTGTCACAGTAAGGGCGTCAAGACACTTGAAAATCGTTACTGGAAGTCTTTTTTTCATGAGAAAACCCAACACATCACGATTTTACCTCAGCCATTTTTTTCCCTTTTCCCTTCTTTTTTATTTTTTCTCTCTCCTTTAAAAGTAACGGTTCATTGGAAGCAATATCTTCGTATCAAGATGCACACACATACATACACATACCCACACTATACACACGACTGATTATGTTTTTAAACCGTTCTCGGAAAATTAATATGTTATTGTGATGCAAATCAATGATGTTAGCAGTTTGCAGTGTTGGCGACGTTCAATCAACAGTTTTCATTATTATTATTATTATTATTATTATTATTATTATTATTATTATTATTATTATTATTATTATTATTATTATTATTATTATCATTATCATTATTATTATTATTATTATTATTATTATTATTATTATTATTATTATTATTATTATTATTATTATTATTATTATCATTATCATTATCATTATCATTATCATTATTATTATTATTATTATTATTATTATTATTATTATTATTATTATTATTATTATTATTATTATTATTATTATTATTATTATCATCATTATTATTATTATTATTATTATCATTATCATTATTATTATTATTATTATCATTATTATTATTATTATTATTATTATTATTATTATTATTATTATTATTATTATTATTATTATTATTATTATTATTATTATTATTATCAGTTCTCTTCCGCGAGACAGAGCGTGAGACATGCCCAAAGTGCATAATGTGGTTTTTGTTTTGTTTTGTTTTTTTTTCCGCTTTTTTCGTTCTTCTTTTACCTCTCTGTCTGTCTACCGGTCTGTCTGTCGGTCTGTCTGCCTCTCTCTACTCTCTCTCTCTCTCTCTCTCTCTCTCTCTCTCTCTCTCTCTCTCTCTCTCTCTCTCTCTCTCTCTCTCTCTCTCTCTCTCTCCTAAGACGTTTATATATATATATATATATATATATATAACTGAGTTGCTCATGATTCTTTTTTCTACTTTTTTTTTTTTTTTTTTTTGCCTTCCTCTATTTCTTAGCAGTTATATGATTCACTTTTATCACCTGAATTTCCAAGTGCTGCTTCATGTACTAAGGGATTTAGTGACGAGATTGTACATTCTGCGGACATACTCTTTCCAGTAACGTTCGCTTTTCCAACAGGAGTTTTTAAACTTAAATTCTTCCTTTAAAACACATTGCTGTACGCTTACTGATTTCTTTTTCTAAATATTTCGATCCTTTCTTATGACTTATTTTAGACTTAAACAAGTTTATTTATTCTTCAAAGGGAAAAAAGGGAACTAAACTTCGAGGTATCCCTTTAGATATGTAGTTTTTTGGGACTTTTCTAAGTTTACCAAAGGCTATAAATTTGGAAAACTAAATCATATCACTGAACACCAAACCAGAATTATAAAATTGAATGCTAAGTGTCTCTGGCAGTTCAAATGTGAAATCCGGAAGATACTACCATAATCATTCTCAAAACTTCTAGAATTTTGATTTTTGCTGTATGGACTATAATTGCACAAGTGCACAAGAATGCCACCTTCCTACTTCATTTTCTGAGGGGGTCGTTTTACTTGTTTTAATCATTGTTTATGTTCTTACATACTCACGTAAAAAAGGTGCTTTATAAGGGCTAATGCCGCATGCCCCGTTTGGTAACGAAAAGACAACCTTCGAACACAGTCTGATCTGGGGTTTGTTGACGGAAATGTTGATTCATTGGCTTAGCGATTGGTCGTGTGATTATCTCAACAAGTCCAGCCAACTTAAAGCTATGATCCTAGGGATTTTGTATAATAAGTGCATACGAAAGTGTATGTTTGTTAGAGTTGGTAGCTTTGTTTTGTTTTGTTTTTTGTTTTTTGTTTTTTTTTTAATCAAGTGGACTCTTTCGAAACATTAACTCAACTAACAGCAGCTATGTTTAATTTTAATGTTCTCCGAGCTCCGAGAAGTTTAAACAGGAAGTGTTATCATGTATGTCATCCCTCTCAGTCACCATGGAAACTGAGCCAGGAAATGGAAACATCCTGAGGAATCTGGCTCAGGACATGCTCAGCAAAGAGGAAAATAATCAACTGAAAGATGCGCTGCAGAAGTACCGGAAGTCGGCTTCCCTGACGTCACTGGTATCCCAGCTTACAAAGGTAATCAAGGGCACGGAAAAACTGATGTTGCTAGTGGAGCTGAGCAACGCACTTCCGGTACACCTGAGAAAAGATTTTCAAAAACTTTGCTGTCTTCATTTCCCTCAGTGAGTAACTAATAATATTTATTGCTATGCTATGTATATTGCAATGAAATCTACCAAATATACATATATTATACCTGTAAGGGCCTACATGCTATGAAACAACTTTAAATAACTTGAAGAAAGACTTTTTAATTTTAATGTATTTTAAATAAATTATTAAAAAAAAAAAAAAAAAGTTGAGTGGTTGAGATACTACTTCAACGTATGTACCCTATTCTGCATTTTTCCCTTTCATGATATTTTTCTAAGATATAAATTCAGTTTTGTTATTTGCAGATAACAATAACATATGATGAAGCATAAGCTGACGATAATTTTGTTGACATTTAGACTTATCTTTTAAAAAAAAGATGAGAACACTATGAATGGACACTTCACATTTGCGCCCCTTTCACCTGGAGCAGGTACGAATCCTTCTTGACCTATTTTACTCCTGGCACTGTGGGAGAGCGGAGCCGTATCATCACTAAAGACCCTTCAGGCCAATTCCAGGTGGTGTCTAGTGGAGTAGACGACAAGGCCCACTTCACGTTCTACAATTCCGACCAAACATCCTTACCTGGGGAAAGTGGTATAGATGTCAACAGGTATTGGGGTGTTCATACAAAACAACGTAGCACGATTGGAAAGCTATTTAAAAAACAAAAACAAAAAAATACAAAAGACATTATGAGTTCTTATGGTAAACAGCATAATATCACGTGCTCACAGAGAATGCTCATTGAACCGATTTCAAGTAACGGTTTAGAAATCATTTCCAAGAAACAGCAACGCTGTTTATATTTTTAGGCGAAATGTCTGACACAGCTTTCATAGGCCTATAAGCTCTTTTTTAAACATTTTTTAAACACACATGGTTAATCAAAGAAGGACATGTATTTATGCAGGAAACCACTAGATTTGAGACAAATAACGTGATGTCCAAACTCCTTTTTTAGTGTTAGACCAATAATCTTTATTTATTTATTTTATTCTATTTTTTTTATAAAATACCCGGCTTCGAGTACATCTTCTAAGCTAGATGTAGATTTCAAAGGTACTGTTAGATTTTTTTACTACAATTCAGGCTAAAAAGAGATATTAAACTATTGTTATTTATTTTGTCTCCATCAGCGATATAGATGATATATGTCGCCATAGCGACCACAACAACAACGGTAACAGTTTAGGACCCACTTGGCGCATCGAGAGTAAGTCAGGCAGAAGCAGCAGCACTTCGAGTCACGTAAGCAGATCAGCGAATAAGATTCCAACACCGAAAAACTCGATCAGTGGTTCTCAACACGTGAGTTTTGTAACATCTTTTTTTTATGTGTTTGTGATTGTTTATCCCATTGTCTTTCGCAAATGCCTTTATAGTAATATCTTAAGACCGATACTCATGCGTTCCTTTGTGTCCTATTGTTCTGAAATAAATAAAAGTTTATTTAACTATGCTATCTGATTTCTTATAAAAACTTTTCGATTTGATGCCAAGCAACAAAACAAAATTAAAAAAAAAAAAAAATTGTAATAACGGATCCCTAAAACAGAGAATAAAACAAATTACCACTTTTTCATCCCTTCTGCTATATAATCCCCAATATACGATCGAAGCTTTGAGTTGGATCAAAGCGGTGAACTTGGCAAAGAGAGAGAGAGAGAGAGAGAGAGAGAGAGAGAGAGAGAGAGTGTGTGTGTGTGTGTTACTCTTCAACGAACAGCAAGGCTAGTCATTCTGATGGGTTGCCTTGAAAAGCCCATTGTTGAAGGACGATTGGTATTAGTGGAGTTCACCTGGTGTATTATTAATGCAGTTCCTTTGTTCACCAGTTACAACAGTCATGGAAGCACTCGCAAACGTCCCTTTCTACCAGTCAGGACAGCAAAACCAACATTCGCAATAGAGCGCGTTCACTACGGGTGCTGAGCGGTTCTCTGCCCTCAGTTGTAGCACCTCAAGACAACACAGACTCCAGGTAAAGTGTTCTGCACACGTCATGAATTGTTCACACCTCTAGACGTCACAGATACTAGATATAGTGGTCAACAATCAACGTCAGTTGACAAATTTCAAGAGGCACAGAATCCAGGTAAACAGCCTGTACACACTGTAAATTGTAGCACCTCAAGAGGGCACATAAAAGAGGTAAGATCGCCTAAACACCGTCAATTGTAGCACTGCAAGGTGTCCTACATGCTATCAATGCACCTCAAGATGACACGAATTCAAACTGGCCCACATGCCATCAATTGTATTATTCCCCATATAAGCCTATGCACAAAATCCAAATGATATGGCTTACTCGCCATCAGGAATAGCATCTCAAGACACAAATAAGCCAGGTAAAGATATCCAGTAGTAGTTTTAAATTATTCAGCTTCCCCTAAGTTTCACCCACAGCCATACACAGGAGGAAGAGCAGCCTATAGCACGTCAGTTGGAAACTTCTAAAGATCAGAGAGCTGAATTCAGTAAGGCTGTCTTACACACGCCGTCAGCTGTATTATGTTAAGATACACAAAACCCAGGTCAACTAGTCCAGACACACCATTAGTTGCGGTAATAGATGCAAAACGAAGGCAATGCGGTCTAGCTATACCATCGTTCTTATAGACAATGAGTTTCAAATCATAAATCAATAAAAGGACTAAAAATGGAATTATTGTAATGTGGGAGACAAAACAAAAACGAACTAATCTAATCGAAACCAATGGTTGATAGTTAACATTTTTGATCCTGCGCCATCTTTGAGGCCGAAATACAACTGCTTAGTTCCAGTCTCAAAGGCATCAACTTCGTGCAATCTCGAACAGTCATTTAGACTATTATAGGTTCCCGTCTACACTTAGCCCAAGACAGGATTCGAACTCTGAGGTTCCGTATTGTCAACTTAACGTTCTATCGACTGAGCTTACTGATACCTCAACTCCTGCATCAAGAAGAGCAAATAAGCCTAGCAACAAGCTAGAAGCTGGCGTGTAGCAATCTGCTGACCATCACTGAGAGTCAGTGAAATATTCGACATGTTCGTGTCAGAATAATTGTGTAATCACAAAACTGACGCATTAAAGGTTTACTGCAATGTTTTGTTGAATGCTTTTATATAGACATAGACAGAAAAAAAAAACTCATACATTTTAGGAATAATGCATGATGTCTATGTTTCGTGAAAAACACTTTTTGGTTTTGGGAGATATCCAAGGAGACTAGGAAAATTACAAAAGCCATTATACTTGTTTCCGGTCCCAGATCTGACGGCAAAGCGCGGATCTTGCTGAAGCGACACGAAGACGGCAGCCTTGGAATAGGAATCAAGGGAGGTAAAGAGTACAACGCACCCATAGTTGTCTACCTTGTGGAGCCTGGGAGTCAGGCAGCTGCTCAAGTAGGTTCTTAGTTCAAAAGTTGTGCGTCTCTCTATCAAATTACCCAGAAAACTGAGAGGACGATATTGACTAATAGGCTAGAACGCCTGACAGTACTGAATAATGCAGCAATTAGACCCTCGTTAAAGTAGCAGGCACAAAAAAAAATAAAAGTTCCGGCCTAGACGAACTGGGGTTTAATGTGAAAATAAATGGAGCTAGAATTCCTTGTGGTTACAATATAAATCTCGACATGCTGATCAAGATAAGTCTTGCTGCGTTTGGTATTTATAGCAGTGTGAGACCTGATATACTCACCTGATCATTATTTCATAGCCTTCTTTAAACTGTTTATACGGTTCGAATAGTTTATTGATACAGTAAAGGATAAACAGTGAGAAATTGATCAAGCTTCCGATAAATACAGCAAAATTAAACATTGGAGCCAGTGTGAATGCTTGTAAACATCACAGAAAATGGGGGAACAATTTGTAATATTATTAGATGATAGACGTGCTTTTGGTTAGGCGTTAAATTTTGATATACCAATAATGTATAATAATAGTATTTGATGTTTAGCTTACTGTTTCTGATAAATAATTTAGAGATTCTCTTAACTGCCCATCTCCTCTCCCACCCTATCTATCGTCACTATTAATTGCCCGCAAGTTTAGAAGTTATACTGTATCGCAGATTGAGTATGTACCGGTAATATATTTCGTGTTTTCAAGGCGGTCCGAATGTAGATGAATGATTTTTGTTTTGTCTTTGTTTTTTCTTTGACCGCGGAAAGTCATGCATAATCAAAGTAATTATTAAGGCGAATGAGATTTTAGCGTTAGAGGATTGTTTATGACCTCTACTGCTCACACAACTGCTCCATTCCATGCTCTACCGTTATTTTAGTCAGACCTCTCAGTCCCTCCAGTTGGGAGTGTTCAGTAGACTGAGTCTTTATCTTAAAGTGGATTCAGTTGATGATCCACATAATGACGCATACAGAAGGTTCAATGCTTGTCTTATTGCGACGTATTCGAAATTTCAATATTCATCTAATGCCAAATGAATAGATAAATGTTAATTATCAATTGAAATTTTCTGTCGCATTCATCAAACAAGGGTCTGCGGGTAGGTGATCAGATCCTTGATGTGAACGGTACCGACTTTAGCAACATCACCCACGCCGAGGCCGTTATGATGATGAGGAATGCCTGGAATATTATCATGGTGGTACAGAGGCCGCATGAAACAGAGGTCGGAAGCAAAGGTCAGTGGTTATAGTCTCACTCTGTAGGAAATTAAAAAAAAACAACGAATGTTATGGCGGGGAATTTGTATCAAAATACCTTTCATTGCGAGATGGAATTCTACTTGAATAAGAGTTGGCAAAAAAAATATATGACAAGTTTTCCTTAATGTATGTTTTTGTTGATTATAACAAGAGCACAAACACCTCATCCTGCTTTTCAAAGACACTTTCAGAGTAATTTAGCATTTATAGATCCAGCTTCGATATTTTTAGCACCGTTGTTTTCATTCCATCTTTAATAATTCATCCGTGTGAGCTCGCCTGTATAGATTTTGTCCATCTAGGGATGGTGAGGTAATTTTTTCACCCGAATATCTGACGGAGGCATGCTGGCTCTATAAGGACTGCGGTGACAATTTACCTATTTCTGACAATTTACTTATTTCGTTTCTCCT
This sequence comes from Elysia crispata, assembly GCA_033675545.1. Lineage (NCBI taxonomy): Eukaryota > Metazoa > Mollusca > Gastropoda > Plakobranchidae > Elysia > Elysia crispata. The sequence continues at coordinate 1,139,016 of JAWDGP010000422.1, forward strand.
GAATAAAAATTTTATTGTACATTCAGTTAGCGTCATGGTGTCGTGATGTTCACTCATGATTTGAACAGGAAGACATCGGGTTCCAGAGTGCATTAGGTTTCTCCACCCGTCTATTGCTATCGGTTACGTCATGAAAAATACGTCAAGGTTTGTCCACCCAAGCCATCGTATCGAATACTTTTATTTACTGAATTTCGATATAATTTCCACCTTAATAGGAGTAACTGAGTACAAAACATTTTCCCTCTGTGTTTGCGGGCTGGGGACCGTCACATATATACATTTTCCATGATTATTATATGTGGCCACATTAAAAATGTTTTGATCGTAAAATAAAAATGCTAAAAGTCATTGAGCATGCAATATGTACAGGTTTAAAAGAGTTTGTAAGACATTTGCTTGACGTATTCAAACTTGGTGATTTTGCCTTCTTTGTACTGTTTGGAGACCTTGTCCCAGTGTGATTCTTTCTTGAGGTTTTTTTTTTGTCTTTTTTTTTGCTGGATTCCCCTGCTCGATGGCGTTGAGTTTCATTTGTGTCAGTACTTGCAGACTGTCCAGTTTGTGTAAAAATTTGAAAATATTGGGATTGTGCCCATTCATAATGTCTTGGAAATACTTATGGAAACTTTCACAGCAATTGGTGGTACGTGGTCTGTCAATCTCATCTGAGGCCCAGAGCGATGGGGGAAAGTCTTTTCCTTCAATGTAATGTTTCAACAAGTACTGCTCAAAAAGCTCTGTTCTGGAGTCCAATGGTGAAACCGAAGCTATGTCAATCATAAAAAACCCTGGCACTTGGTCTGGTCTAAGGAAAGGCAATCCAAATAAAATGCGCAGCCAGAAATGAACATCACTTGTCCTTGTCTCCATAGTCTTTTTTCAAGCCCAGCTCAATTGCCTTTCGCAGCCAGGCTTGTTTCAAGTGAAAGTTGCATCCCCGGATCTCAATGTCTGGGAAAAAATGTCTGAAAGCGTTGTGAGTAGCAATTTCGAAGTCTAGGTTTATTGCTTTTGGTGAGAAGTCTATTTCTCTCTTTCTGCACTCATCAAGTAAAAGTTCCAGCATGGTGAGGTAAGTCTGTTCTTTTTTGTTAGGTAAAAGGAAGAACACCAAGGGTATATAATGTCCAAGTTTCTCGGTATGCAGAGTGTAGAGCTGGTAAAAGCATTGCGGACTTGATTTAAAGGTGCCATCACCAAATAGAGATCTGTCATCCAGAAGACTGAAATTGTTCTGGAATGTTACCATGATAGCGTCGTTTCTGAAGGCAAAGACCATTTCAGCAGGAGCATTGAAAGTCCCCGATTCCAGAGCAGTTCTTGTGTCTTCAATTGAAGTTGGACACTTCGGATATTGTTTTCGTCGTTCTTGAGAAAGCGACTGTCGAATCGACTCGAATTCGTTTGGCATGATATCCAGAGGATCCTTCTTCAACACGTTTATTATGATGTTCGATGCTTTTTCCTCAGGTTCCTCTCTAGCTCTCTTTTTACACCTCTGTTGTAAGTCCTGTTTTTCAATGCTATGCTCTGACTCAGCAGCATGATTGTGAGCTCCGTCTGCTCTTACGACCATAGTAATGTCTTTGTCTGTTGAAATTCGCTTTGTACATTTAGTTTTTTTTACAAAAGCTGCACTTCCACTGTATCGTTGTCTTGTTCTTTTTTAAAAGCACAAATTTGTATCCATCGACCAGAGGTGCCAGGGTTGAGAACTTGGTTTCATAGGTTTTAAACGAGACATCCATCTTGACAGTAGAACGGACAGAGCAAAATGATTTCAAAGTTACACACCAAAACCACTTCCAATTGTGTGTGTAGATAAAATGTCACCTACACTTATTAAGTTACACAGCAAGACCATTTCACAATGTTTCTCTCTCTCTCTCTCTCTCTCTCTCTCTCTCTCTCTCTCTCTCTCTCTCTCTCTCTCTCTCTCTCTCTCTCTCTTGATTTCAATTCAAGACAACCTATCCACAACACACCAACACGCAGGGTTTCAACCTATCCACAACACACCAACACGCAGGGTCGTGTAAGCCTTGAGCTCACAAAGCAATACCAAACAAACACACGGCCTATCATTGACACAAATAAGGCCTGGAAAGCAGTGTCACACCATAACGTAGACTATCTTGCACACGTATGGGAAAGGAGTATCAATTCAATATACAAATCGATACTCGGGTGGACAAACCTTGATCCAGCCAAAACTACATTTTCGTCTGTTACGTCACGGGTGGAGAAACCTTGAGCCCCCGGGTTCCAACCCTCGCTGTGTCATGAGAAGTTATGTCCCTGGGAAAAAGCTCTTTATAAGACATGCGATTTCACTAAGAGCCATTCCAATTAAGTTTCTCAGAAGACATTAGTTTTGCTTCAAAGTATTGTAAGCGTATCAAGCAACTACGCATGAAAAATGCTCAAGGTTGTAAAAATTCAAGTCAGACAAAAAAGAGATAATGTAAGCGGCGCAAGTGGGGAACGTAGTATTTCGTTGATGTTCAAAACACCTCCGCATGTTGATAAGAACTCACGACTCAAATTTCTTTGTTAAGCGACATAATTCTTTGAAATCACAATTCCGGTACTTTTGTTTATTACACCGGTCAGGCAAAAAAAAAACAACAAAAAACCACAAAACAAACAAAAACGTCTAAATGGCAAAGACGGATCCTGTCACTAGTGTTAGAGCGCTAGACGTGTATGGGATTTAGAGAACTGACTCCCCACGAAACTCCCTCGTCATTTGAGACAGTAGTAATGATTTGAAATAACATTAATGGGAACCAATGCAGAGCACTTTGAGAACATGAATAGTAACTCACTTTATTTTTATTTCTCATTGATAAAGTGCCTCATGAGTTGAGGAATTGAACAACAAGCGGATATATATATATATGCAAAAATTTGCCATTGGCGATGTAAAAGTAAAATTTGTCTTCAAATGATATGAGGCATTCGATTTCTTTTCTTGTTCTCACAGATCATCATGTCAGTTGGGGGCGGATGGGACGAGAAGAGTTTCAAGTGTTTTTATATCCGTCCAAGAAAGGCAAGCTGGGCTGTGGCGTCTACAGGTTTGTGCTTTTCGCATCTTTCTATCTCTTTGAGTCTCTGGCCTATAACCCCGTCTTTTCTCCTCTCTTCTTCTTATATGAATTTAGTTCTCTCCCTTTTTCTCACTGTCTTTGTATATCTATCTGTCTTCCTATCTATCTATCTATCTATCTCGCTGTTTATTAAATTTTATAAATGGTTATCTCGCTCTCTTTGTTCCTATCTTTCCATTTCTTTTCTGTTTGACTAGAAGCTTATTCTAGTATGTTTAACCTCTATCTATATAGAATCTGTTCTTATTTCTATCTGTCTCTTTTTTTTATCCATTTATATTTCTATTTTCTTCATATTTATTTGTCTTTCTATCACTAGTCTTTATCCTTTATCTATTTATCATCCATCTATCTGTCTCTCTTTCTATCCCCACGTCTTATAAGTAATGAATCGATCACTCTACGTAACTACTCAAATAATATTTATCTTTCTATCTATTTAGCGATATATCTATCCTTTATCTTCATATTTTCCTCTCACTAATCAATATATTTTTGAATTATCTAATCGCTTCTCTATCTTGCTATCTAGCCATTCATCTACCTATCTATTGGCACTTTTTTTATGGAAATTCATTACCTCATAAAGATTTACAATGATCTTCAAATAGAGTAGAAAAGTACAGAATCAAGCTTGAGTATTTCCCGTCTCATAGTCATTACATTTGGTAAGCAAGACCAGTGGGATATAAGTAACAGTCGTAAAGCTTTCGTTTTAAGTAATACTCAACAGTTCTTGTTGGTGACAAAAAATACTTTTATGGAGTTCAAACTTTCGATTTATAGTTCGACTTATAGTTCCTCTACATTGAGGAAAAGTCCGGTTTTACGTATATCTATTATGTATTTCTTTATCTTTACCAAGTCTAAATACTGAAAAATTGATGTTTGCAGTGAAGAACGTAGAGAAAAGCTTACAGTAAAATAATTTCATATCGCCGGTTCTTTGATCATCTATCAAAATTAAACTAAACAAATCAGACGACCACTTGGTAATTGAGGAATAGAACATTCATCCGCTCGATTTTAAACTCATGACTTTTGTCTTTTTCCTCATCAACACCAGAGATGATCAGGGTTATCTTGTGGTGAAAAATGTGGAGAAAAACTCCGCCGCTAGCAAGGCTGGTTTGTGGAAACACGATCGTTTTGTGGAGGTAAGTGGGATTCGATCTGAGGTGTGATTGGTTAGTCGGCCTTGACACAGGGCATTGGTGCATCGTATTCTGTGCATGCTTGGTGAACTGCTCTCTCTTTCTCTCTCTCTCTCTCTCTCTCTCTCTCTCTCTCTCTCTCTCTCTCTCTCTCTCTCTCTCTCTCTCTCTCTCTCTCTCTCTCTCTCTCTCTCTCTCTCACTCAAACTGTATATGTATATCTCCTCCATCTTTTCATTTTTTCTTCTCTTTAACTTTATTTATACTGAAGTTTAGGCCTATTCTCTTTTATCTCTTTTCTTAAGTTTACATCGGGCTTTTCAGGGTTTTTTTTCCTTCCCCACTTTCTTAGAAGCTCGCCTCTCTCCCATTTTTTATGTCTAATTGAGATCACGTTATCATTCGCTTTTAAAAACATTCTGTGCACCGGCAGATTACACCCAATGGGAAAGAAAGGAGTTTGAAATAATAAATGCAAAATGAAAACAATGAGAATTAATGTTTCTCTCATCATCTTACCATATGCATATTGAAAAGTGAACTACATTTTAGAAGATCTTAAAATATTTTTTGAAAGAAAAAAATGAAATTACGTATTGATGCGGGATATGGTCATGAATCCAAGTCTCAAAAACCGTTTTATTTCATCCATCAGATTGAAGGCATGAAGGTCGCAGGTCTGACAGACAAACAAGTGGCATCTCTCACTAATGTTAAGCGAATGAGAATCAAAATTCAAAGATTTACTGGTGCGACTGAACCTCATAGTGTTATTGAAAATAAAATACATGTATTTGTTTGTTTTGTTTTTTTTGTGTGGTCTTTTTTTTTTTTTATCAAAATCCATGAAGCTCGTTATTATGAGCACTGGCCTTGCTGATCACATTAAAAACTTTTTTTTTTTGCTTTTATTAATTTAGAGCAAGAGGTTACTTTCATCTGGTAGGAGCCTTTATGTACGAAAAACTTTTATGTTTACATCCCTGATTAAATAAATTGCTTCTAAGCAATATTTTAGGGCGAAAGATTCATATTCTGCTTCTCTGTAATGCCATAGTAATTCATTTAATACCATCTTTATCATCATCATTATCATCATTCTTCTTCTTTTAATCATAATTATTATTATTATTATTATTATTATTATTATTATTATTATTATTATTATTATTATTATTATTATTATTATTATTATTATTATTATTATTTTTATTATTATTATTATTATTATTATTATAGTTATTATCATTATTATTATTATTATCGTTATTATTATTATTATTATTATTATTATTATTATTATTATTATTATTATCGTTATTATCATTATTATTATTATTATCATCATTATTATTATTATTATTATTATTATTATTATTATTATTATTGTTGTTGTTGTTGTTGTTGTTGTTGTTGTTGTTGTTGTTGTTGTTGTTGTTGTTGTTGTTGTTCAGTCTGATTAGTTTTATTCATGACTATCGAGTTATTTAATATTGGGTTCTTTTATTTGCCAGGAAGCACAAGCAGCAAGGGCAAAGCTTCTACTACAAAAACCCAGCAGTCAGACTTGTGAGCAAGGATTTTTATAATTAATTCTTCTTGCCTATATCTTCCTGATATGTTATAAACGTTATCAGGCATCCCTTAATTTGATATTTGATGCAAATGTATACAAGTGTAATATAATAGAGTGATTTATTTAAAAGCAGTTAGAAGAACATAGTTGTTTTTTGTTGTTGTTTTTTTTTTGTTATTATAATTTGAGATAATAATTGATGCCACCAAATGCATGTACAAATGCAAATCATTTCCTAATCTAAGTACATGTAATTGTAATGGGTGATCTGTTTGGCTCTGTTTGTCTAGGAGTATGAAAATATACAGCCATTCACTCGACTAGCCCGAAGAAAATAAATCTGAAGTCTGCAAGTAAAATTGCAAACTGTTTTATCAAGAGGTTGACTCAATAATCACTGTACGTTGACTCACTGCTCACAAAAAGTTGACACAATTTTGACTCTTATTTATACTAAATCTCATCGAATCATCCAGAAAAGAAATTACATAATTCATAGGAGAATATTCTTGCTACACGTAATGATTAATGCGCTATAAAATAGAAACCAATCAGAACAAAGGTAAACAAGGAAGGGCGAAATCATCATCATGCTAGGACTAAGTGGAAAATTTCAGAAGAATCTAAACCACATACTTTCAAGGATACTTTTCTAACAGTGCGAACTAAGTTCAACAAACGAAACTAAGTTCTTAGGCTTGTGTACAAACATTATACAACTCAATAAAACATTATATGAATAGATTAGTCGATCCGCTATCCTAAAAGTACGCACCTACAAAGTGTGAGGAAGCCAATAGATCAAATTACAGCACAATGCTTTACAGTAATAACAAATCATCAAATTAGAACCAATCAAATATAAGTTATTGTTTTTACCTTGAGGATGCGTTTCGTTCCCCACCCTGACTGATCAATACTGCCTACGTATACGTATCTGTTTAGGCATCGATGTGATACTGACAGAAAGTTACCCTCAACTTTAATTTTCATGCTAAGTCTTCTGATCAGATGTTAGTCTTGCCTTGGCTGTTCACTTTCTTTTCGATTCTGCAAACATCCGAAGATAATTCACACCATGTCATGGGTAATCACAGCTGAACTTAAGCTCTGACTATTTGCTCCTGCTTGTTTACCTATTGCATCTTTATTATTATTATTATTATTATTATTATTATTATTATTATTATTATTATTATTATTGTTGTTGTTGTTGTTGTTGTTGTTGTTGTTGTTGTTGTTGTTGTTGTTGTTGTTGTTGTTGTTGCTGTTGTTGTTGCTGTTGTTGTTGTTGTTGTTGCGTTTAAATGCTTCTCCATCATGTACGGTAGCATTTTCGGGCTGTATTCATTTTTTCTCTTTTTGTTTCAGTAACAGCGTTATGTCCCTTGATCTCTCCTCTCTCGGACTGGGCGATGAGGATATAGTGTCGTCCACTCCGCGTAGACCTCCAGGACGCTCTCACAGCGAAGACAGGTGGCTGTCAAAACCCACTAGCCACCTTTATCCACATCATCACCACCAACATCAATACGGCATAGAACAGCAACAACAAGGATCCCACCCTCCGCACAACTATCAACGAGATTTTGTTATTTCCGCTACACAACTCGTCGGTGAGGCAGCACACAGCGATAAAGAGATGGAGGAGGAACAATCCATGGAACTTGTGACGCACACAGTCAAGGTCGACGTTCACTGCAGCAAAAGTCCGAGAGAAACTACTGCAGACAAATGCAACAACAACAATCATGAAGATGAGGAAGACCACAAAATAACTGAAGTCATAGATGACATCGATAGTAATGAAATGGAGTTTTCTGCTGAGAGGGCAAATAGAGGAATCGAAGATAAAGAGGATATAAATTTGAGTCCTGAGAAAAGCCCTGATCATGACGAATTTTCAAGGTTAGAAGTACAGGAAGACATAAATATACAAGATTGGGATCATACATCTGAAGTGGCGCCAGCTGCTCTGTACAGCCCAGAAAAAGAACGCCAAGCTTCACCGGTCAGACGACATCACAGCCAACCTCATGCTCAATCAAGTGTTTATCCATATAGTCAGCATCCATCAGGATTTGTTCAACATCAGAACTATCACAACAGCCACTACCAACAGCATCAAGCAAGAATCTACCGACCCAGGCTTGTCCACCAATCCCATCAGAATCACCAGCAAATGGTAGCCTTTCATTCAAAACGTTCTCTCGCCCGATATATGACAAGTTCAGGACTAAACCACGGCCCTCAAACCCTGCCTTCTAAGGCAGCTATGTTGTACAGCCCTACCCCGTTTGTTACCGCTGGAGAGCTTGAAAGAGACAGGTCCCGTCCCAAGAAGAGAGGCACGGCCCATAGTTCATCTGCCACAAGCAAAATGAGGCAGCTTCGCCACCGCAGCCAATCACCGCATGCGGTCCACTTACAGAACAATCAGTCACGTGATCGAGAATTCCTTCGCGCCATTCAGAACAGCGTTGAACGTCGGCAAAGGGCGCATAGACTTTCTCTCTACCAACTGCCAGATCAGGACGATGATGCTTGGAACATTGGTTAGAATAACTAACATTCAAATAAATTGATCGTTGTTGAGCACGATCAGTAAGAGATTACATTTTGCCATTCAGTATCTTGATATTAGTCAAAGTTGATTATTACTTCACGAGAGTGTGACACTTATACACTTATAGGTTCAGAGTGCTGTGAAAAATTAACATTGAATGATATAAACTCGCAAGAACATTGGGTAAAAGAGGCTGTGTTCATGAGGATAAATTGTTTGTCTTTAAGAAAGGTCAACTTTGTAATTGGTGATAAATTACAGCTATGAGGTAATGATTATGATTGATTGATAATTGGAACGAAAAAGAAATAAACTATGGATGCGGATGTTTATATATATATATATATATATATATATTTGCTGGACAGATTTAATTCACGAATGACATAATTGTAAGATTTGCTTTTGAAAAGAGGAGAGAGAAAAAAGAAAAAAAATTTTTGAAACGGGGAGAGAGAGAGAGAGAGAGAGAGAGAGAGAGAGAGAGAGAGAGAGAGAGAGAGAGAGAGAGAGAGAGAGAGAGAGAGAGAGAGAGAGAGAGAGAGAGAGAGAGAGAGAGAGAGAGAGAGAGAGAGAGAGAGAGGTGGGGCGGGGGGAGGCTATGAAAATTATATTATTATCCAAAGACATAATAAATTGCGCATATCATCGATGCTGAGTTTCTTGCCTATTTTTTTCCTCGACAAAATCCATTGTGAAAGTATATATCCTGCGATCCAAGATTTAAGTCCTAATTTTTTTCAGCCATTGCTTTCTTAGTAGAAAGAAAAAGCGCTTTACTGATTATAGCTGGAGCCACTACATCAGGTTGCAAAGATGCAAAAACTTCTTACCATCACAAAAAAAAAAAGAAAAGAAAAGCAGGTGGAATGGAGTTAGAGTTGGATGCACCTTTCTATATAATCAAGAATGTAGAAGATCGAAAGTACATTTCTCAAGTTTCTGTCATTTTTCCTTGTATCCAATCGCCAAATGACAAATAAATACATAAAACTTCAAATTATCCTGATACAGTGATAGTGCTGTAGCAGGGTTATGAGAAGAGTGACTTCTTCACGTGCATGCACCAATCACATCCATAATATCCCGTACATCAGGCTGTATTATACCATGATCTCAAAGGTACAATATTATTATGAGAGCAGAAGCTCCCCGTGGTTTCAAAGAAGAAAATGGCACAGCCAAATTTAAACCCCTAATCTCCTGATATAGAGGCAGAATTTCTTAGAAAAGGTAAGAAACTGATTTGATGTAACTGTAGGCTACTTCAAACTAAATTAAACTTTCTTGCCTAATAAATACAGTCGTCTGACTCTAAAGATTACAATCTGACTTTTTGCCTAGTAATTTCCAAATGAACCAAGAATATCAAATCACTTTTCCTTTTGTAATGAATTACCTTACTCCGTTTAGTGAATATTTTAGAATATTGAAGGAAAATGCAACCCAATAGCCTATTATTTCCTGCTTGTAAATCGACCCGGCATTTTATGATTCTACACTATAAGTTCACTTTTGATCTAATGTTAGGTAGAGGGCTTCCTGCTAAATTTGTGATTTTTCTCCACACCTCTGTTATTTCTACAAGGTGGATTTATTACACATCTTTGGCTACCACATTCGAGTTGGATTTCTGAAAAGTTGCACAGGTTTAAATAAAGATGTCTTGTAAGAAAAGAAATAAGATCGAATGAAGCGAAATCCAAATGATTTGTTTCATTTATATAGATCTAGATAAAATATTGTTTGCACTGATCTGTGACATATTGTTCGCTGACTTATTGCAACTTCGTCTCCGGAATGAAGCCTGTAAGTATGTTATCCCAGCCTCTGGACGTGTCATTGTGTAGAAGATCTAGATAGTTTTTATAACATATTAACACCTAGACAAACGTTCAGAGCTGATTATTACATCTATACTTATAACCATTTACATCCATATCACTAAGCTTGCCGGATAAAAATTGACCCTCTTGCCTAATCTTGTAGCATGAAGCATAGAGAAATCTTTTGAACCCTGCTGAGCATGTATGGGCTAAAATCATTTATAGTAAAGACAAAAGGGTAACACAAGATGAGCTAGACAGAGCAAAGCTAGGGTATCCAGTGGCTTTTTAGTCTTTGCCATGTTGTCACTCGCATAGATTGAAAAGTAGAAAAAAAATTTTCAAAGGGGAAAATGAGACAAGAATCAAACATTCAAAAAAATCTGAGACCAAAAGTCACTGTACATGAACATATGTATTGCCATAATAGATGAAAAACAATAAAACAATACATGTGTGTTTAGTGTTTTATTTACAAAGACAATCTTGCATTTTCTACTGTTGACTGAGTTTTTTCACCCTAACAAGGATTACAACTTTCATTTCGACAAAATATATAAATTTTAAAACCATGTTAAATTTCATCAATAATGAATGTCATAAAAAAAAAGGTTATTTCAAATTTTCCACAGATTTTCAGTCAATAAAAAAACGTGCAATCAACATTTTGTAACAAGAAAAAAAATGTTGTTTAAAGACAATCCCTTGCATAAATACAATTTCTAAACAATTCAATTAATTAAGATACTTAAATGTCTAAAACATTTCTGAGAGTTTAATTGGCAACATGTACATTTATTTCAGGAAAGATTATTAAAGATGTATGGAAAGGAGAGAAAAAATTAAATAATATGCTATCATTATCATCATGTGTCTAGGGCTTTTGATTTAAGAGGGATGATGCACCAGCCATTGAGAGCTTCCTTCAGCCTCCACCAACGTCCCATCCTGTGTTCTTGACCCACAGCAGCAACTAAAAAATCTCCATTGGAGGAGAATTTGAGACTGTTGATGAAGCCAGTCTGATAAGAACAGCACAAAGGCAATAGATTAATGAAGGGAGAAGTATTGATAGTGGAAAAAAAATCACATGCATCAAGTAAAACATGATTACATTTTAGTATGTTTTGCAAAACTACATGCAAGCAGGGAGCACAGATCTGGCAAATTTAGGCACGAGAGGTCCAAATCGCATTCAAAAGTATGATATTCAGATTATAGAAATATTTCTTTCACAAGTTGCTTCTGCTGGGTAAAAGCTTCCCAAGATCAATAGAATCAAAGAAATCCATTGAGCTGCTAGACTTGGTGGCTAAAAACTATGACTTTGACTACAAGGTGCAGTGACAACAGTTGAAGGATTAAAACAACTTATACTGAAAATGATTGCTAGTGCATTTTCAGACGTCAAGGCAATATAGAAAGATAAGAATTTGGACTCAATCCTAAATTAGACTGTCATTTCAATCTTCCTACACATTAGTGAAATTTTGATCCTCACAGCAGAATTAGCGAGAAAGACACAGAAATTACAGAAATGAGTTCTTGAAGACTTTTGGGCATCATGTTACAAATAAAGGGGTGGAAAAAATAATCCAGCAAATATTGGGCTCTGTGAAGATTTTATACTCAGCAGTGAAAAAAAAATAAGATGATATGGGCACATGAAGAGATTAACAAGACTTGCAAGGATGACCCTACATGGAGGAGGAAGGGAAGGCAGGTTGAAAAAGAGATCAGAAGACAATATAGTGGTATAGATAGCTCATTTGGATGAAGCCTTTTATAAGACTGAAAATAGAGGAGGATGGAGGAAAGAAAAGTTCAGGATTTGGATGCTCTTATGAATGAAATTGATAATGTAGCTAGGTCTCGATTTGGATATAGGACCTGAACTTGCTAAGATTGATCTGTGATCCACACCTAAGTAAAGTGTAAACTTTGACATTTATTTAATTAAATAGGTTCCACTTGAAGTTCAGGTTAAAAAGACAATCGGTCACCTAACAGTTGAGTAGCACCAGTCAACTCCTACAAGTCATTGACAGCAGAGAGGGTAAAAGGGGAAGCTTTGTACTTTTTGCAGTGAAAAGTATTTGATAACTTAGTTTTATTTTTTGCTTTTAAGATAATAACGTCACCTTTAGTCTTATCCCAGTTGTGAACATTATGGAAACGCCACACTCCTAACTTCTAATGTGTTATTTCAGAGCTATAGTTTGTTAGTTCAAACATTCTCTAAACACTTCCGACTCCTGTCTATTTTTCTTTATTCTCCTCCTTCTCCCCAACCTTATTATACTATAACTGACAAAGATAAGTTTAGGGTTTACAAAGCAAAATGTATTAACAACTAGGAAGAACTTGAGCTTAAAATTTGTTTGAAATATTTGATTGACCTTGTATTTCCTGAATCTTGTCCCCACAAAATATACAATTTTTTTTTACTTACCACTGGGACTTTAAATACTTGTTTGAGATTTTTGAAGTCTGGCCCACATTTCCAAAATCTTACAAAGCCATCTTTGGAGCCTGAGAATATAATTTGAAGTTCAGAGTAAATATCTAAAAATAAACTAATTAAAAATAAAATGGGTAAAGACATGTATTGAGCTTCTTAGCAGAATCTGTTCCTATCTTGTTTTTTTCAATTGGTTATGGGCTATGCAAACCAGCTGAGCAACCCATCTTCATGACCCAGTTTACAAAACACATATTAGAGCCTTAAAAGGCTAATCCAATGTGAAGCAAACACTTTGGAATAAAAGCTAGTCTGTAATATATGTACAAGTTTGATTCAACAGTTTGGAGTCCCTTAGCTTGTTAAAAAGTTCCAAATCATGAGTGGATGTATCTTAGTTTTTTTATAACATGCAATATAGTATAACACCAATCTAATCTCTGCCCTGCAAGTCTGCACTTCCAAACCTTTGGCTTTGTGTCATGCCCGACTTACTTATAGCCAAACGGTTTTTAATATTTTTTATCAAATGTAAGATTTAACTATTGCAGTATTTCTCATCACATTAAATTTTATCATGCATACAAATCATGACAGGAAGGTTTTCATTGAGAACATTATGTGCAGGATTCCTCACTTCAAATAATTCTTGTTATTTTGATATATGTATGGAAAATTAAACCAATGAATCTATAAAAATGTCTTGCAACCTATAAGCAGGAGCCGAATACCAGAATTTTTAATGTGAAAAAAAAAGCTCTAAACCTTACTCTCGCCCGACAGCCAAGAATTTCATACCTTTGAAAATAATTCTTAATGTTTCATAAATTTTTCACTACTGAGAAACTCGGAAAGATGCATTAATGAAAAATATCAATACTTTTGCATAATTATAATAAAAAAATGTAAAAAAAAAATGAAAACCTTATGATACATGAAAAGGTGAAATACAAAGTTACCTGAGGCAACAAGATCAGTATGGTGTAAAGCAGAAACTGCAGTAATCCAGTTCTCACTGCCTGTAAAATCTCCATGTTCATTATGAGCAGCCTTTACTGTAGTCATAGGTTTTTTCTTCAGCACACTCCATAGACTCACAGAGCTGGCACAAGGAATAGCACAGAAATATGCCTTTCAGCAAATCATAACACATCTTTAAAAAAAAAAAAAAAATAACAAACAGGTTAAAATGTAAAACAAACTAGAAAGTATTACATAGTCTGTATTACCTACATACTATCTTAATGCACAATAAAAGATTCAAAGTCTCTATTCGAGAAGAAAAGATCCCTTGTCAAGGAAGAAAAGGCCCCTCTTCATTATTGTGCATTTTAATCATTTCCCGTTTGATTGGGATTGTACAGGTAAATATTCCTGCACAGGTTCGCAAGGTGATTCAGAGTATTGTAAATTGGTCCACATCATCAGCAGGATGCATGATGCAAAAAAGATTCATCTTGCAACTATCTAGAGGCAAAGATTTACAGGAGCAAGAGCACTCCATCCAGTACTGCAGTATGTACCAGATAAAAAAGAAATTGTCTTAAATAAAGGAATAACAATTAAAGCCTACACATCTGTGTATATCAAACTATGTATATAAAAAAAAAATGTTTAAAGATACTAACCTGTCATCTGCTCCAGTAAAGAAGTTTCCCTCATTAATCAATGCAACACACTCTATTGATGCACTGCAAATGCAAAAGATAAGCAAAATATCTTTTTAACCTCAATGCTGTATTGCCACTGCTTTTTTAGTAGATGATAAGAGGAAACAAAAATATTCATACTGATAGCGAGTCAATCAAATGCGATACTACACTAATAAGTACAGGACATAATACTATTGGCGCGAGTGAGTGAAACTTTTGATAGCTCACATTCTCATGGCTATAATGATAAAGGCATTCAAAAGTTGTGTTTTTGGAAGGCTTTTGAGAAATTAACTACTAATATTTATAGAGAGGGGGTGCCTTTTTTTGTTCACAACAAGCATGGTAGACTATGGTCTAGGCATAGATTTAAATCATAAGAATGCTGTTAACGTATAAAATTTTTTTGAAAAGTAGAGGTGTTTCAATGAGTAAGTTTAGGGATGAAGATGTCATAAATTTATTTACACAGGCTGATAAGCTAAATATTGAAGTGGATCCAGAAAAAAATAATGGTGTGTGATTGGACCTGTTGAGGTGCTTTATCCATTCCATGCAACATTCCCAGTGTGCCTCATGCTGTAGAAATCTATGAAATTTACATCCTTATGATGGGAGATGCTCTGACATAGCCACCAAGCCCATGTTTTGTTATTGATTTGCTAAATCTACATTTAGATTTAAATAGAGTTTATAGCTACAATCTGAGGTTTCCATGGGCAATGGACTCCACTTTTTCTGAACAGGTTTTAATTATTTATTTCTTATGTGTATCTCCACCACTATACTACATAAATCTTTGCATTTTTCTAATCCATCATTTGATCTTTGGTCTGTAGTTATTTTGAAATCCTCAAGGACAGATCTCTCAACATATGTATATATATATTATATCTACCAGTGATTAATTGATAGTGGGGGTAAGTGAACCAGAGTGTAAACATTCTCTGACTGCTGTGTAATGGTGTAATGTGTGAAGCAGGTTTCCATTGTGTTAGCATGGCGTCTCATTAGCAACAGTGACACTATAGGGCGGCAGGTTATTCTGAATCTTAAAAAAGTTTACTTAATCGAAACTATTATATCATAAGTTTGACCTGGACCATTATAGTTACATATTAGCAGCAAATATAGAGCTATTTCCAATTACTGTTTTTGGACAAGATATACACCTTATACAAAGATAGCTGACACAGCAAAACAGTCGCTTGAGTAACACTGAATAATATGGGTTTTAGTTACCTTAAAAAAAAAAGAGAAATAGCCAATCATGGAGTCAATATTTCATATCATTGGTTATATTGGTTATTTAAATCTGTTATTTTTCTAGGAGCTCAGATTACTAATGGCCTTCTTTCATCTCTCTGCATTGTGAGTAATCCTTTTTTGGTTGACCTTAAAAAATATAGCGATTTCTTCCTAAGGTCTTTTTTCATTGCATTTCATGGTCTTTCTGAATTCTCATGTCCTTTGCTCTGAGAGGTTCACTTTAATGGATGCCAGTTAGTAGTGAGAGCTTTCTCTAAGTGGGTATCACATGATATTCTCTCATCCAATCTCAATTAATTTTTTATTTCATCCTTTCGCACATCACTTCCTGTAGATAAGCTTGATCCCCAATTGTTTTGCATGAACATTTGTGAATTAAAGTTTTTACAGTGTCTTAATTTTTCTGTGTGTTTGCTCTTAATTTATTTAAATTAAATAGTCTCAGTTAAGTCTCACAACAAGTTCCTTGCGTGCTCCCCAACTTTATCATCATTTCAACTTTTGCCCTAGCTTTTTGTATTCTTGACTTGATGTTCTATTAAGTTCTTTGTTGGTATTGACGATATCTCTTAAACAATTTAACTTTCCTCTGACTTTGACAATATTCAATAACCGAGCAAGAACAAATAGTCCTATCAATTATGTTTCTTTAAGTTATATTCACAGCATATTTGAAAGTTTGGCTGTCATTGAATATTTGATATTACATTTTTTTCCATATTTCATAACAAGAAAAGGTGAATGATAACAAAATGATGTGTTTTTTTTTTCAGTTGTATCCCTTTGCATAGCCTTCTGTAATGAACA
This sequence comes from Elysia crispata, assembly GCA_033675545.1. Lineage (NCBI taxonomy): Eukaryota > Metazoa > Mollusca > Gastropoda > Plakobranchidae > Elysia > Elysia crispata. Next base: position 1,155,443 of record JAWDGP010000422.1, read on the forward strand.
CAAGGCAAACATGAAAAAGTGTAAATATACTAAACATCATGGCATGATCTTCAGAATATTGAAAATCAATTATTTGATCAATGATGGAAAGGTTTCGTGATGTCAACAGCTTATTATTTAAACCTCTCATTTAGAGGAAGGAAAACTATTTAGAACATCAAGACATACTTGTGGCCATGAAAAAGGAGCTGGGAATCTTCTGTGATCTTCCACACATGGACAGTTTTATCACTTCCACCGGCAGTGATCGCACGGTCCCTTGTCAAGCTGTCAATGCTTGTAATTGGTGAATTATGACCAAACCTAAAAAAAAAAAAAAACGTTTATAACGTTAACTCTTTTTTCCTACTCAATTATCAGTAAGACTTAATAATTTCAGTGAATTTATGCGAGAGCCTAATTGCCTTCAAAAATATCTTTTGAAATTACACATATCCACACACCTTCATGGTTTGTTGCTAAAGCAGAACGCTGATTTCTAGAAGGTTTTCTTTGAAGCACAAATGAATGTTTCCTGCAAAAATTGGCTATACATGCTAATAATATTGAAAAGATGACTGCCTGAGCTCATTCAGTATATCTCATAAGCAGTCAGAATGAGTTGGACATAAGAAATATGAATTTGAAAATAAAAGCTTTTTCTCTCAAGTTATACACATCTTAAATTTAAATAAAGTTGAGCATGATTTGATTGAATAAAGATGCCTTGAAATCCCGAATATGTAGTGAAAGTTAGGTGAAGAAAAAGTAACAAAAACCCCATTCAAATTGTAAAACGCGCTTGCTGAGGTATCAGGACACCCTTTCCATTTGCTTTTTATCCACAGCTTTAAAATATAGCCTACTATGATATATGAAAAACAACCTCAGTGCATATCCATAGATACAGACTCTTCCACACTTCTTCCTCCCCCTGCCCAGTTTCTCCGCTTAGACAAGCAGCGTTGGAAATCCTCCACCACCAGATCAGATCTATGATAGGTAGGCTAACAAGGCAAATAATAGTTCAGTTCGCAAAACTCCATCCAATACTGAACTTATTTTACTAAATGTTTGGGAAATGTTGCAAACAGGGTCCATTTCAAGTTTACACTCACTGCTGTTGTATCTGAACTGTTTTGTACTTACAAGGTTTCAACATAGGCCAACTCATCAACATTCCAAACTTTGACAACTCTGTCCGAGGAACAGCTGTACAATGTGTGGGCACCTTTTCTGAAGGAAACTCCCTAGAAATAACAAGCATGATTGATTAACTCATTAAAAGAAATTCTATAAATATGGAGATAAGAAACATTCTTAACACTAGAAAGAAAAAAATGTACATAAAAATAGAGGAGAACTGAATATGAAATATTTGTATTTGTTTTTAAAACTAAAAAATGAATTTTGAAAAAAGGCAAGCAAATTATAGAAAAAAAAAATGAGCAAAATATAAAAAAAAAGCAGAAAATTTTACCATTGGATACATTGGTAAATATGAATTTTAAAATAAACATAAAAAAGTTCTACTTCTTAACAGTAGATTCTTGTATCTCACACCTGTAATACACAACAAACTGTCCTGCTATCTTTGTATTGTACACATATTTTGTTGCTAGCTCACATTAAAAAAAAATTTTTCCTCGTCAATTTTCCTTGCAGTTATGTTGCCATTTTTCTTATTCTAGGATTTTAATAAATTTAACCTTTAAAACAATAAGCAATACCTGCCTCAAGCTTATACCATTAAATGTAAATCGTAATAATTACATTCAAAACATTTGCATGTATTAAAAGCTCTAAGGAAGAGTATCAATGGTCTTTATCCGAACAGATAGAAACTTACTGTAACAGGGCCCCTGTGACCTTTGAATTTGTGGATGAAACTACAGTCGGCAGGATTCCATAACTTAACCATATTGTTCATGTCCCCTGCAACCTGATTAAAAAAAAAAGTGAACATGAAATACCAAATATTCTGAGAGTGAGAGAAAAGAAATTTAAAAAGAAAGCACTTGTTACAATATGAGGTAAAAAACATATAAACTCGAATAATTTCACCTATATGAGTAGGAAATTTATTTCATCAACATCATGATCATACCACTTACTAAGAATTTTCCGTCGGAGGAAATTGCCATGCATAGTATGTGGTCTGTATGACCAATGTGTACGTCTTCTGTTCCCTTGCGCCCACCTTTCACTGTTTTCACTTTAAGACCAGTTTCCAGGCTCCCTATTGAGATAAGAAACAAAGACGTAATTCATTTAATCTATTTCATCTAGTTTTTTTTTTTAATCACAGACATTGTAATTTGAACAAAAAGATAACAGAGTTTTACAATACTCCCCTGATTGTTTTTCTTTTTAAAAAAAACTGTAGGAGGATCATGTAACTTAGATTGACAGAATAACATTAATCAACATGAGTTTAAAATTTTAAGAAAGAGGACACAGAAAAGTATTTATTAAGATAAAAAAGAAATATTTAGCTGCCATGATGCAGTGATATACAATATTTAAAATAGTTTATAAAATACATTTCACAAATCAACAATAGAAATTCATCACATGCACCACGCACCTTATGCGAGCTCATCAAATAAAACGTTAAATAAACATGTATTACATAGAGCTAGGAGGAACACTCATTTGAAAGCTATAATTACCACATATAATTCTTATTTTAACTTACATTTGCAGATGTTGCAGTCTTTGCTAGCAGTAAAAACAAACTTGTCATCAGGTGTTATCACAATAGCCGTGACTGGTAGGCCATGGCCTCTGAAAGTTTTTATGTCTAGCTCTGCTGGGCAGAGGATCTGAAATTGAATTTGGGAAAAACTACAAAAATGAGAAATATCTCAGATCATATACAGCCTTGCACAAAATTTTGAAATTATTAGATTAAAACCTTTTGTACTGATATCTTTTGAATGAAGTTTTCCAATCAATTTTCCAAAAATGAATGTATTTACAAGAGAAAGAACTATTTTCTCAGATATAACTGTAAAATAATCATAATGTCTCCTTTTGTCATGATTTCAATTGACTAAAAATTGAATTAAAAAAAAGAAAACAATAAATCCCAAGCCAAAACCATTTTTCAGGTGCTAAAAATCAAAGACCAAAAGTAAACTTCAACTTATATCACAAAATTTTTTAAATATTTATCCTAAAATTGTCACCATCTTAGCCTTCTTGAAAGCAAGTCCCCTGGTTCTTTGGAAAGACAAAAAAAATACCAACAAACTGCCACCCTGTTTAACAGAGGTCACTACGCAAATTAATTATTATTTTGTGATGTTAATTATTATTATTTTGTGATGTGAATTATTATCTCTTGCAATCCCAGCTACTCCCACATTTGTATGTTTTCAGCTGTTCAAAAGTAATTGCACTGATGAAATCGAAAATAACAACTGCCTGATTAGAAAAAAAAAACAAAAAAAACAAAAACGAAGTGAGTATTTAAAAATATTCCTTAATATTTCTTTATCATCAAAATGAAATTCTTATCATTTGCCAGATACTTATTAAAAGCAGCAAATATGCTCAACATTTGGGAGGCAGCAAAACATACAAAAAATAATAAAAGTAGTTGAAAGTTTAACTCTTGACAGAATTTCTCCTATTAAGCACTCCAACTTTCTTCAATTCTCTAAGATTAGTTCTTTTATTCCAATATATTTGCTTCACCACTAACAGTCATACCTGATCAGCAACTTGCTTTGTTAACTTCCCAGCCTGCTCAGACTGGAATAGAGAAAAGAAGAACATCAGTCATTGATATGAGGAGTGGGAAAAAAAAAAGGGGGGGGGGGGGGAGAGAAACAGCTGAAAAAAAAAAAAATATAAAAGGTCACTTTGATTAAAATTTCTTGAAAATCCCATAGTAAAATAGAAATATTTATAAAATGTAAGATACCCATAGGAATAATGGTCATGAAAAAATTAAAGATGCATCAAAGAATAGCTATTGCTGTTTATACAAATGAGTTTATAAACAAATGAGAATAAGAAAAAGATAGATGCATTATTATGTAGAGTCAATAAACTCATAATAATAAAATTAAAGTGATGCACTCACAATATCATGCTGTAGCCGACTTGCTACAGCCTCCTTCAACGATTCTTCATCAGCTTTTTTCTCCGCTTCTGCAGAAAAGATAAATTGAAGTTGTTTTAAAGTACACTGGTATTGGAGAGGAGGATTATAATCAAACAATTTTCGATGTTATTTTAGTCAATTAATTGATAAAATGACATAACAACCAAAAAATGAAAGCAATAAAATAAGATGTGATGCAATACTAAACTGCATCCACAGGTGTCAGGTTATGTCTTTTTTTTTATCACTGTGAGCAAGAAATTAACAAGCAAGTCTAGACCTGTCAAGCAATGCACAGTTTTGACCATGAACCTTTTACAGAGAACTTTTTTTTTGCACAACTAAATTGGCAAAGGTTTGAGGTCACTAAAGCTAGAAGAATAATAATGACCATCATTTTATAATCTAAGCATATAGCCTTTTGGATTTCTAATTAAATGTGAATTGTATATGTGCAAGTTTGGTTTCTTTCATTGATCTTATTTTTACAATTGGTAGATTTCATTATCACATTTTGGAGATAGAGGCTTCCTTTACATAGCTGCTTAATTTTGTAAAGGCAAATACAGATAAATAAATTTAGTTGCTGCAAACCTAGCAGATGATGTAGCCTATTTAGTAAAGTTATCAATATTGACTTAAACATAATCTTTTAAAATTAAATATTTACAAGCTTAAGCTCTTACTGATTAGTTATTGTAAACTTTATATAATTTTCTCTTATCATAGTATCAACAAATACACCATGGCTGCAGCAATGAGCGGTCGACCAAGCACATATTTTTATGTTTGATTAGTGAGATACTGTCAAATACATACTTTTTAGCACCAATACGGACAGACATATTTGGAGGCCGAAACGCGTATAATAAGTACTGGTTGGCAGCTATGCATTTATAGTGCAAGAATTCATACTTTTTATGAATACAAATTTCTCTCATGGGTATAGCGCAATTTACAAATAGCATACATTAATGGTGGAAGTACTTAACCAAGGGAAAAAAATTAAGAAGGCAAAGCTAAAACCCTAATTTTGCTATGTTTACCAAAAAAAAAACCCAAACTCTTCTAACCTTCTTCTTCAAGTTTGGAGAGATATTGCTTGGCCAGCCGCAGTTTCTTTTGCTGGGCTGTTTCTTCCTCCTCTTCAGAGCTGTATATTTTGTCTCTGGACTCCGTGAAATCATTACTGCTGAGCAAAAGACAATTGATGTTAATGCATTAATTTTTCACGCTGAACTTGAAGTATTGTAAAAAATAGAGGAGGTAAATGATATGTTCTGAATAAGTTTTTAAGTTTGAAAAAAAAAATAAAAAAGATAACAGCGTTTATGTTGTTTCAAAACTTTAAAAAATCACTAAAATATAGATGAAAAAAAAAAATGAAATATATATGATTAATGATAAAACTGAACTAAAAATGTTCACCTTTACAGAAGTCTTAATTGAGAATACTTCATAAACATTTGATTCCACTGCTTTTTCTCTAGATTGATGAAAGTTTGGTCTTACAGCAAGCATACTGAATTGCTTTAAATTATACTTGTTAAAGGAAGGTTTAAATTGGATCTATCTACCACTAGGCCAAGGAGTAGACAAAGGTTATCTATTAACTTTTTTATCCCCCAACAAATAATAAATCTCTCAATGTCTAAAAATATCCTATATGATGGAGTTGCTGAACTTATGTCACCAATTTTAATTATATCTAGCTCTATGGAGTATTAAAAAAAAAGTTCGAAAAAAAAAGAGGTAATATATAATTTGTACCTGTCAACATCCGATTCACTCTCAATCTCCTCAGACAAAGCGTTATTTTTACCAACATTCTTTTGTATCTGTTTGTCCTGGGACTGTAAAAAAATAAAATAAAACAAATAAAATAAAGTTTTTCTAGTTTCTAACCCTAAGGTTATTGTGTTGTATGCATAAGTACTGAAATGGACATCTTATAAATAATAAGGCGTATGTCAAAACAAATGAGGCTAGAAGAAGTAAAACACAACTCAATGGCTTGTTAAGCTGATTTGCTTCCATGGACATCTTTATTGTTGTCTCTTTTGCTAGTTAAGTATTTAAACTTCATAATTTAAGTGAATCAGTCCTAAAACTTCAATTTTATCCCAAGATGTTTTCACTCTTTTTCTTTTTGTTAGATACAGCCGTCATTTTGAGAGTGACAAAATACTGTGATGCTTTTAAAAAGGCTGATGTTTCTCTTAAAATCAAACTTTTGTTTTCTCTACAAAATTTATAAGTAACCTTCTTTTTCTTTTAAAAGATTTTTACATAAATAATAACCCAGAGAGTATAAAGGCAAAAAAGTGGATAATTAGAAGCAGGCCATAAAAAAGATTTATATATTTAAATGCTAGTGAACAGCTTATTAAAAACTTCAAATACCATATTGTATGTAATCCAACATATGCTTTAGTTGTATAGATTAGCTCCATATGTAGTGATGTATGTAAGAGGGATGAAGTAACTTTCCTCTTGATTAAATCAATAATAAGTTTCTTAAAAATTATTACAAAATTATGGAAAATTGGCTTCAAATCCTAAATTTCTGAACATATCATTTATACCTCAGATTTACAAAGTAGACCTAACCCATAATGGAAAAGGTCAAAAGAGAGGATGATTAATGTTAAAAAGGGTGTGGAAGGAGATTCATGTTCACAAGAAAAGGCGGGGAAAAAGCAATAAGAAATTGCAAGAGAGAAGAAAAGAAAGAGAGAAGGGAATATACAGTGAGAAAATGTAATCAATTTAAGCAATTTTTTTTCACTAAATAATAATAATATTTAACAATATGGATACATAATATTTGTTCAATCATTATTTTATAGAATCTATCTAAGCCAAGTTACCAAATGACATGAATAAAATTGAATTTATTAATTTTTAGTAAATGTCAAAAAAAAAAAAAAGAGGTTTGATTTGACTGAATTTACATTCATAAAGCACTTGCAACAATTTGTATTTTTTGTTGCCCTAAGCTCATTATATAGATCTGAATTTTAATAAAACTGAGATTGCATCAAAAAGACATTACAAACTAGTGTTGTATCTTGTTGAACAGACTGTTTTCTCAATCTTTGAAGCCGCAAAAATCGGTATTATTGCAAATAATGGCTCAACCCAACCTGAGCTTTAAAATTGTATTCTTTTTTACTGAATTTGATATGCTAAACACAAATATTATGAAGGCTTTATTCAACACAAATAAATACTTTTCAAGGTACAAGCATTTTTGTCTTGCTCTAAAATCTCATTGTACAAGTTTCAATTTCGTCAGGAAACATACAATTGTGTTGTGAAGCTGCAGGTGAGTTGGGCCTATATCTGTGCACAATTTCACCCAAAAATCTTTGCTTCCCCAGAAGTGTACTCAACATTACTGCCTCAATATAAATTAAAGGTCAGTTCTAACCTTGAAAGTAACTACAAAAGGCATTATCACTAGATCTATGTTCATTTTCTTCCATCAAAAAACTTGCCTGCCCATTTTGATAAAAAGCAAACAAGAAATGATTATAATGGCCTAAAAGAAACAATACAGTTACCGAAACAATGATAAGCAGACTTAGATGAAACTTAGCCTTATCTATTTATCAAGTCAAAAAGACAAGGTAATCCACAACACTCCCATACATATATATATATATATATTAGTCTCCTTTTCCTTTTGTCGTTTTGAGAACCTAGTTAATACTAGGCCTATTAGTAACTCTGCATTGCAGGATATTTTTACAGCTGCATTCAATTAAATGAGCTGCAAACCAAAATCCAACATACCTTTGAACTTGCTTTTGAGTTGGTTGTTATCTTGCGTTTCCTTGATTTCAAGAAGAATGACATTTTTACTTGACTAGATCTATTCTCTAGATTGCTGATCTTGTATCAGTTGTTATGAATGGCAGTGGTATTTTACTATTATAATTGATTGCATCAAAATAAAGTAGATCTAGAATTAGACTATATCTTGTTCATATAGTTAACAAACATAAAGGAGGGCTTTTTAAAGCTCCGTTAAGTGGTTGAAAACTAGAGTGTATATCAATTTGATATAGATTTAGACCCAAACAGAATTAACATGTTGGGTTACTTTTGCTTCAGTTTTATCAATATCATTCATAAAATCTAATCTAGAATCTAGACCTTAATCATATCTAGTCTAGAAGATCTAGATCTAGTCTAGATCTAGATCTAGTTCTAATTCAGGATCTTGATGTTTAATTGATAGAGTATAATTATGGGTCTACAAAGACTTGATCTGAGTAAAAGACAAAGCCAGGTTAAAGTGGCTATACTCAATTGATCTGCAAATTGGTGGAACTAAAATCTTGGTGTGGTTTCTAAACCCAACATCTAAAATGATGAGCACAGTGTTCATCTATGGTGGTGATCGTGAATACTACGCATGCAGCCGACTTAGTTTCATTTTCATTTTCGTTTCAGCAACAGGGGTCGAAAACGGAAAGGGAATTCAACTTTTTTTTTTTTCCCATAACAAAAAAAAAAAAAAAAAAAAAAAAAAAAAAAGAAGAAGGAAAAGGAAAAGGGGTCGTATTCAGCATTCCTTTTTTCATTTTTAAAGCCATTTTGTATACTCAGTCTGAATAATTGTCATTTTGGTTGTGCAAATACGGGAAATAAGATATCATCCCTAACGATTTGTTGCAAAACAATTTTGCTGGGCATGGCACTTTGACCTCTAATTTTCATAAAACTTGAAAAGACCATTCTGATCCTTTTAATCCTAATGGCAATATAAGCAGTAATTGACAACGTAATAAAGAAAAATGAAAAAAAAATTGCAGCACACTATTTTTGTACGCCATCATTTCATCCAAAAAGCTTACGTAAACTTTGTTTGCAATATTTTTTTCTTGCTGGTTATTACAGCTAAAGAATAACCTTTTTTACTTTGAAAACAAATAAAAAAAACAACAACCCACAATTGTTTCTTTTCTTTTCTTTTTTTTTTTTAAAGTAAATTTTGTAATATTATTATTATTATTATTATTATTATTATTATTATTATTATTATTATTATTATTATTATTATTATTATTATTATTATTATTATTATTATTATCATTATTATTATTATTATCATTATTATCATTATTATTATTATTATTATTATTATTATTATTATTATTATTATTATTATTATTATTATTATTATTATTATTATTATTATTATTATTGTTATTGTTATTATTATTATTATTATTATTATTATTATTATTATTATTATTATTATTATTATTACATTTTCTTCAGCTATTATTCGTGTCTTGGGGGTGATAAACCTGGAAATATAAAATACGTGTAGAGTCATTAGAAATAACCTTGACGGAGTTTGCTAATCAGCATTATCTGATCTGAGAGCGCCCAAAGTAACCAACAGAAATAGATAATTTCTCCAATTTTTCTTCAACATTAATAGATCTAGGAGAAAAATTACTTGGTACAAAAAAAAATTAAAATCAGATAAAGGGCGAGATACAACTATTTCGAGGCGGCCCAGTTTCATCTTCTGATCATAAAAACAGAAGAAGTGCATGACCTTGTTAAAAGTCAATGCATGTTGAATAAGCTATAAATAAATTCATGTAATTTGCACTTAAAAAAAAAAAAAAAGTACACAAAAAAACTTGTTAAAAATCCTATCCCTTAGCTGAACGTCAATGTACCTAATTTTTCTTTTTTACTTGGAGCTTATTTGTTTCAGGATCAACATCTGTTTCTCTTTCTCCATTCCTCCCCCTCCCTCTTTCTCGCTCTTTGTTTTTCTCCTGTATCTTTCTAGCTCTCGAATTGTGATGAAGATCCACAGTTGAAAGGTCAATTATTTCATAATTCTCTGAGCTGCACAATATATCTCGTTTTTACACCCCCTCCCCATTTTGTGCCTTTCAACTGACCATCAAGCTTTATTATAACGTTCAATATAAAATATGCGAGGCCCTTTACCCTTACACTATTTAAGGTACTTCTGCAGTTCCTCTTGCAGTAAAGGGAATTACTTTTGTTACTATTCAACCAATCGATACCTATCACATAGACTGCAATAACAATTCCCATTTCGGAGAAAATTTTCAAGTCTAGTATTCCCATAAAAAAAAAGTTAAATAAAACCCTGACCCGTTTTTTGAGAATTCAGGACAAGTGCTTTTCCATAATATATGGAAACATTGTACCATACTGCCCCTAACAAGCATAATGTGGTGTTGCATCTCACCCGTTATCAATCTCTTCCCCTACCTCGCGGAAAAAAGGGGGAAAAAAACTCTCTCTCTCACAGTTATCTGTTTTACAATTAAAAAAAAAAGTTTTATTGCACTACACAACAACCAAACATCCCCCCCCTCCCCCCACCTCATTAAAAAAAAATAAAAAACCTGGAACATCCATTTATGCAATAATTAAAAGTATGGCTGCAGTTCTTAGAATTCGTTATGAAATTTGATATAACTAACATTCCAACATTCTTTCATTGTTTCAATATAACTTAGAAAAAGTCAAATTTTTTCATGTTTCTTTTTTTTATTGAGAAAACTTGAAATAGAAGGACTGACAGGTGCTTGATAATTTTTCTGCAACACATAGATTAAAAAAACCAAATTACAACAAGAAAAAAAATTAAAACAAACTTGCATTGGTATGTTGCACGCCTAGCGGTATTTTCCTAGTTACAGTAATTTGAGTGCTGAGAAAAATACATTTCAACATGAATGTAATGAAAAAAAAAAAAGAAAAACAATGACAAAAAAAAATATACTGATTTAATATTTGAAATCTACCAAACACTAATCATGACAGAAAAACATATTCCACCATTACTGCCATGCCTGCCATGTTCAAAATCATGCAAAATCTTAAAAGTGAAAAAGGAAAACCACACATTTCCCTTCAGTTTCATTGAATTCATTGGGGCATGTTGAAAATTGACATCATCATAAGTATGGTTTCATTTATGATTGATGTAGATAAATGTCAGTTATGGGCTTGAGAAACCCAGAAACTTATCTTTAAGAAAATATCTATCTTTCCAAAGAAAATTTAAACCTTTAACATGAAAGTATACTTTTTAGTTATTACAGCTCTCAGGTTCTAAGTGTGACTTTCAAATCTTGACTACGCTTAAAAAAAAAATAAGAATCATAGATCTAGACCACTCATGAGCAGATATAGTAGCATTGAGCTCTTTAGCAAACATTTTCACACCAAACATGCTGTGCTGGATCTGAGCCACTGTGTCCCAGAAATGAAAAACAATGGCATTTTTTATTTTTTAATCATGCCACACATTGAGGGTGCAGTAGATCCAACTCCTGCTCACACTCCTGGAGTGACTGAAATCCTAAAATATCCAATAAGGTGCATTTGCAAAAAATTTTTACCTCCTCAATCCTGTGAACTGAGGAAAAATATGGACCTGACTGGCATAAAGATGAAAGATTAAAAACCTGATCATTACAGGTTGCATTCATAAATTTTAATTTAAACTGTGTCAGTCCATAGCCTTGAAAAAATTGTTTCCCTTACTTCAACACTGCTGAATGTGAGCAAAACAAAAAAAATGTCCCTTTTCCTTATTACACTTATTTCAGGCAGATTTTACCATCTAAGGTTCATCCTTCACCTGACAGTTTACAGGCAGACCATATCACTCTCATTTTCTCCTGCCTTTGTTTTTACTGACATATAATTTTCATTATAGTCTTAAGACGGAATAAAAAAAACAAATTGCCACAATTAATATTGATTTCACCCTGTGACTTCATTTCCTACAACATGTCTTTAAACTTAAATGCAAAGCCAACTAAGTCAGCCAAAACAATAAATTTCATGATATCCATGCAGTGCTTTTATGTACATGTATTATGGAATTTTTAAGTGCTTTGGCGACTTTCATGAAAAAAAGCTTGATAACAAATCATAAAATTAAAAAGTACATAAATACAATGCATGCAGAATAAGTATATAAATGATCGCACAATTGTCCCTAGCTAGATGCAATCATGCAAAAATAATATAGAAAGCTTTTCAATAAATACAAAGTTTATCAAATACCAAGTGTTATCTCTATGAATTTTTTCCCACTGAACAAGCTCCTCTTAAGTTTCACTTTTACACCAGTAGATTGATTCATTATACTGGTGCATTGGTCCCCACTTAAAATTGATTACGGTATTCACTTTTAAAAAACTATCCTTAAACTTATTGCCTTCTGGTTTCGCCCTTTTAATTTTTCAAAAGATGATATTGTGCAAGAATGGATACTTTCAAACTATAAAAAAAAATTTGATCAACATCAAAATGGCATGATAACCAATCACAAGGTTGGGAAGCAGATCAAAACAAACAGAGATAGAGAGGCAATTGCATATTTTAATAGGGTCCATTCTTCACCTCCCATCCGTCGAAGATTGCACCTTTCCTTATTTGTCTTTACATCACAATGCAAACAATTACACTCGCACTGTCCTGGCTGTGAAGTGTGCAAATCACAGGAAAATCACTAAATACTGTGTAACAAGTGATGCTTGTGTCTTGAGTACAATATGGTCAACTACCTTATTGGGTATAGCAAACACATTTTTTTCAATTAAAAAAAATAATTTGAGAATGTAGTTTAAAATAAACCAAGCTTGTTTCCTAAAATTTCATCAATAAACTGGTTTTTGACAAAAATACCCATGTTAAATTTTGTCTGTTACCCATTAATATACATACATTCCAGGATTTTCAAAATCCTCCCTATGCTTAAGGATCTAAAATAAGTACAACTGATCCAATAAACACTGTATCCTTTTGTTTTTTCCTGCACTTAGGCAGCTTAACGAATTGAAAAGCTGCAAGGAGAACAAGACAAACTTTTGATTCTTGATTTACTGTGTAAACCTCACAACACAAAAATCTGATGAAGATTGCACATATACACAGAATAGTGTGACAACTTTTCTTTACAACATATTATAGCTTCAGATTTTAAGGAGAAAAAAAAAGGGATTATTGTGACAGTGCCAATACTTCTATAAACCAGTGCTGAATCAGTAGTAGTCAAAACATATTTCAAGACATAGATACTTGTGTTGTGAAAGGAACAAATAATTCACAGCTCGGATACATAAGTAAATAAAATTTTAAAACAAAAGAGGACAAAAGTCATGGCAAGGTATAGATCAAATACGCAAAGCTTGTTTTCTAAAAGTTTAGAAAGGAGGTAAGAGCATAAACCCAAGGACTATTAAAGCTCCCAAAAGAAAACAATTAAAGAGTCTACTTACAAAGGGGAAAAAAGATCTAGAAATAAATTAAAGCAATTTATTGAAAATGATTGATATCTTCAATCAACCATATCAAGATTTAAGTTTACCAAGTATAAAAACTTGAAATATTGTTTTTTTTGTACAGTAAACCAGTTCTTAGTTTTATGACTTCCTTTAACGCAATCAAGTAATTTATGGATGTGATAAACTAACACAACAGCAATAAATCAATTTATACTCTGTCAAGCTCTTGCTTCAACCACTCAATGCACACAAACACATGTGGACTTCACAAAACCTTCTCAAATTAAATAAAAAAAAACAACCTATGTTCTGAAAGTTTTTACTTGCTAAAGTAGGACACTAAATCTATATCCTGATAAAGAGAAAATCTCTATAGCTTGTTTACATTCAATATCACAGTTACACACAATAAAGTCATCGAGAGAAAGTCCTTGCAATGCAAACGGTATTCAATCAACAGGGAGAGAGATATATATAGAGGGAGAAGGGAGGGAGGGGAGAGAGAGAGAGAGGGGGGGAGATAGGAAGAGAAGGCAGATAGTGGACCAAGTGTCACACCTGACGGTGACACTCAACTAACTACCAGCAACTCATGTCCTTAATTGTATCTTGAGACACAGCAGATCAATAAGTTCTCAATCAAACATAGAATAAACAATGAAGATGCTCAATCACAAAATCCATCTGAGCAAAACATTCTTTTTCAAACATTGAATAATATGAAAAACTCAGATAGACAAATCCATCTAAAACTTCATTATCTTTTAAGCAGTTAGTATTAGATAAACATTTCTTAACCAAACATTCCCTTTTGAACGTCGAGTAACGAGAAAAAGTCAGATGGACAATTCTATATCAACACAACATTAATGGATTCACTAAAATCAGATGGATAGACAAATCTTCATGCATATCTCTTCAAAGATAGAGTAGTAGGCAAAATCCAATAGACATAAGAGAACTTGCATGCAAAATATAACCCGATACCTGTAGTTGAGGGCAAGTTTCCAAAGTAAGCGATTTGAAAATAGGTTCTGATGTATCTGACTAAATGAAATAATAGCAAACAAACAAAAGCCATTCTTTTTACAAAATGCTTACATTTTTTTTTTATAAAATATAATCATGATCAAAGTCCCATAAAATCAAAAAATGAATTTTGTATAGAACAAAAACGGATTATTAAAAAAATATTAGGCAAACAAAACTTTTCAAATCACAATCTCTTCATTAGTATGAAAACATGAAACAAAAGCATGTATTTTATCCACAGTTTTATGTTATATGGCATTACCTACGGTCTAAAATTGACTAGGAACCAAAAAGGGTAACACCAAAAGTCATTTGAGCACAAAGTTCTTTCAGCCATTCTGGAAATTCCAAATCTCTTCTTCATCACAGATCAGCAAGTATTGTCACTCAGAATGTAAAAAAAAGGGCATGGAAATCTGAAATGTCAATTCACATGTAATAAATAACCCCTACTTTTGTGTCATTCTGAAGAAGAAAAAATAAATCCTTACATGATCAAACTCTAGATTAGCTGGTTTAACTCCAAAGCTACCAAGAGTGAAATTCTTAAGCTTAAAACAACACCTGAATCTTTCTTGATTTCTGCATTTGTGGGTGATCTTTTCTTTTTTATTATTACTTTATAGCACCAACACAGGTGAATTTTGGGGCTAGATAACTGATCCAGATCAAAATGCTCAAAAGGGTTTGGGATATATATGAGTCAGTTTCAAAGTAATCCTCCTTGGAGCAAAAACATTTTTTGTTAAGATTGCTGCTGCAGACACATACTGTTAGGACCTAAGTATACATACATAATATGTGTATTTTACTTTAGGGAATGTCTGGTGTACCTCTTCCTCTAAAATTGTATTTAAAGTAGAAAACTTGGTATCCCCAATTTATTTACCAACACACCTATACCTACTTGTTTAAAAAAATTTCTGGCATCACTAATACAGTTTTTAACAGTGTATAAAAATATAAATTAAGTAAGTAATTTATAGTAATAAAATTAACTCCCTGAAAAATATCTTTTTCAACACAATCAATAACTAAGGTATCTTAAAAGTGATGTCCCAAATGCAAGACAGAGGCAAGATAAAGTCACACACAAAAAAGCAAGGATTCCCCAATTCAAGAAATTATATCTATTTTATCAATAAGGGTAGCATTAATCTTTCTGATCAAGTAAGGCAAGTTTCATTTGAAAGATCCTTTTCTGCAGCCCAAGACTGACTAAAATATATTTTTTACTCTGTTAGCCTCTGATACTTTTCTAAGGCATGCTGGGGTCAATTTTTTTAAATGCTATATCAATAGAAACCTTTTCGAATAAAGAGAAGCTGATCCTTCTCAAAATGGGTTGTATGAACTTTTATGTTGTAAATGACTTTTTACTGTGTGTGAGAGAAGGAGGAACTGCCACTCTACTGGAAAAAAAAATCTGAATGATCTGTCAAAAAATCTCATTGGCTGACTTTATCTTGTTTTTTAGATCTGTACAGCATGTATTACAACGCACATTGAGCCCTATTATTGTCTTTGGTGAATTTTTATTCATCAGTATAGCTCTATCTGAGTTCTTATAAAAACAAGGTGTTTAGATCTAGATATGACTAGATTAAGATTTTTTCCCATGCCTGTTTCAATTTAAATCAAGCACTTACAATACTTTTAAGAGACTCAATAAATTGGATGGCATTGGAATATATGCAACATTTGTTGAATCCACAAATAGCAGAACTGCAATCCTAGATCATGTGGAAAGTACAACACAACAACAAAAGGTTTATTTTTAAACGAAAAGGTGTACTCCTTACTGAAAAGGTAAAAAATTGACAGATTTGATGCTGCATTTCTGATTCTAGATAATTTTTTTCACATGATTATTGGCATTCCTTACTCTTGATGTGGAAAATAATGATCTTACAAATTTTGCTAGAGAGAGCTATTGAAAACTTAACGAAATATTTCATGAGGAGCAAATTGACCATTTGCTGGAAAGTTGTTATATTTTACTTTAGAAATAATCTAAAGAGCCTAATCCACTCTATTGTTCAATCATTTCATTGAGAAACAGGCCAATAAGTACAAAATAGATGTAACTTAGTTAGATTTAGATTCACATTAGACATCAAACAAGAAATCTTGTTAGATTTAAACCTAGATTAGATCTAGGTCTGGTTTGAGGTTACTTGGGTTACTTTTTAAAGAAACATAATTTAAGTCTTGTGCCATGTTATCTTGATTTACTATAGTTCTCTTTAGGATTCTTAATCGATCTTGATAACTGACACGATGTACATGACAAAGAACTACCCTGCGATAAATATTAGAAAATAAAATAAGAATGATCATTCGTTGGAAATAAGTAATTACTACGAAGCCTGGATGTGAAGATGGAGAGATGGTAAAAAGCACAAAAATAAACAATAAAGTAAATAACTTGGTAGAATCATATTCTGGATTTCAAGTAAAATACCAATGTCGATACTGCAATTGATAATATAAATATAAAAAGGAAACGGTATGGATATAACATACCATACTGGTTTATTCTACATGCAGGCTGTCTGTCGATCTCGTGTTAAAAAAGAAACAAATTTTTTTTTAACTTGGGAGGTGTAAATATAGTTGAGGAAAAAATCAGAATACTTCCTATATATTCAGAAAATCGCGAAAGGATTAAATTAAAAAAAAAAATTGTAATCATCAAATGGTAGGTCTGGAGAAGGACTCAAACAGTACAGAATTTCTTATCTTCTTACAAATATTTCGAAAATCTGTGTAATTCCTAGATAACAAAAGGATATTAAAAATAATCTTGGTCATTTTACACTATATGTATCATCAAAAGACAATTTAATATTTTTACCTTTCAGAAGAGAGTAATTCAGAATATTTTGTTTTACAACTTTAAAAATGTCTTGCAACCAGTCCCAATGGATATCTGGGAACAATTTTTATTTTACGGATATTTCACCGTTTAGAAGGTAAGAAAAATCCATTACTTTAAATATTAACACTTTTGAATGGAACATGAGCAACAAGTGACTCATTTGTAAAAGATGTAAACCAAAATTAGTTTGTTAGGCTAGTTAAGTGGAAAACCAAATGGAACATTCTCTAGAATCATAATGTGGTCATCATGTTTTGATTGTGTTAAGGAAGAAAATTTAGAGAAATAAAGAACTTGTGCAGATTACAGAGATGACATTTTACTTGAACATTTTCATACCATGAGAGAAATATATTAGTCTTAAAACTCTATATTACAACTGCAGACAAATAAAATGCTCTTAATAAAGCAAAGACACTGAAAAAAAAAAAGGATTAAGGGGGGGGGAGGATAAAAGATAATTATGTCCAATTCAAAGTAAAATGATTTTAAGCCTTTACAAACATTTACATGACAACAATTGCTAATCCCGCTTAAATTTAATCAAAAAGAAAATATCAAATAAAAGCATTCTTAAAAATGCTAGATAAGGAATGAGGAAGAAAGTGAATCAGGATCAAAATTTGCTTTGAGTCTATAAGGTGACAAGAAGCGATTGCTAAACCATATAATACATTTTCTCAGCAATAAAAAGGCATTTCATTGAGCTTTATCATTTCTCTCTCCCTCAAAGTTGGATGTCCTTTCTGATGCTTTTTCCTACTTTGGGTAAATGCAGCAATGAAGATGGAGCATTTCCCTGCTACAAACACCAAGTGACATTTATACACTTAGATATTGGTTATGTTGGTAATCTCAGATCATAGTTTTGACTGTTTACCTCGACAAAAATGTGCAATGGAAGAAATATTTGAATTCTTTCAGTTCTTCCCACCATTTGTGATCCCATTGTGATAAACTTTTACTTCTCAGAGATCCTGCCATAGTCAACTCTTCTATTATTTAATACAAAGGTTAAAAACTGAGCTAATGCAACAGTCTTTTTGTGAGTAAGCTTATGCTGAGGAATATAAGGTTTCCTCATGGATATTTCAGCTTATTCAGCCTCTTTGAGTGATAATGAATTTGCAGAAAGGACTTTGAAAAAACTTTCATGGATCACTTTTTTAAGTAAAACTATAAAAATAAATATTATTGCTAGATAATAAAGAAAAAAGTAGCTAAGTTGACAACAAATAACATCTATCACAATTGATTTAGAAGTGAAATCAAAATTTACCTACAAATTCTTGTAGGTTCAACCCAAAGTTTTCCTTAATCATAAATACTAACTGATTTCAACAACTTTCATCAGCACATTAACATTATGTTCTTGAAAAAAAGACAAAAGAACCAAATGTTTGTGTTATGAGTAATAAAACCATTAATAGGATTTACAAAAAAAGGTGTTTCTTGTGCATAACCCTGCTTACCACCCGCATCTTGAGTCACAGTCCAAATCGAGCATAACCAAATGAGGTCTTGTCCATAATAATGACAAAGTGACAAAGGTGACAGCAAGCTAAATACTTGTGATTAACATTCACAGATTGTATGCTTTTTCCAAGCAGACCATCCATGTACAGAGAAGTTTCGAGTAAAAACATGTTTATAATAAGTCACTCAAATCTATCTGATGTGGATAGCAGAATGAGTTCAAAATAAAAAAATTCATATATCTAATATTTGTTTATGAATAAGTCATGTGGAAGTAACCACACAGGCCGATACTCATGACTTTGACTTCCTCAGTTCACAACAGAGCACTGAAGAGGTGCAGATGGTAGATAAGGGAACATCACTTAAAAAAAAATTCAAGTAGTTCCTTAACTAAAATGTTGAGTGAGGAAATGAGGGTAAGAAGTCGCAAACTTTAGCTTAGTTAAGCTTAGAATTATGATCCCATCCTCAAAAAAAGAAAAAAATGCCTAACAATAAATCGAGATGTGTTAGATAAATCCCCATTTACTCAAAAAGGCTGCTGTATTTTTCTAATGCCCTTGAAATACAAAAATGACAGAATGCGTACTTAGAAAGAAACTGACAAATATCTATCAAAAGCATTATCATGCTCATGAAATACATTAACTTTACCATTTCTAAGATTTTTTCATCTTATCTACCTTTGCCTATCAAATATTTGAGTATTTAAAAGCTTCTCTGATGTAATCATGGCTTGATTGCAATTAATTCTCCATCTCAAAGGAGCTGTCATTCCTCTCCTCTTCATCAACCCTGTTTTCCACTTCTTCCTCGTCTTGTGCCACTGCAACCTCAGGAGAGAGCAACACAGAGTCCTCACCGAGAAGAGTGCACAGTTCACGCAGTCTCTCTTGCATTCCAGGCATCCCTGCGAGCTGATTCTCTAGGCGATTCTTTTCCTCATTCAGGGTGAGACGAGTGTTAGTGTCAAGTTCCTCCATGCGCCAGCCACCTTCACCGTCAAACTGGAGCAGGTGTGTGTGAAATTTCCTAAATGCCAAAAAAAAAAAGCTTGCATGTGAAGGCCAGTAATCTAAT
Source organism: Elysia crispata (assembly GCA_033675545.1). Classification (NCBI taxonomy): domain Eukaryota; kingdom Metazoa; phylum Mollusca; class Gastropoda; family Plakobranchidae; genus Elysia; species Elysia crispata. Next base: position 1,175,319 of record JAWDGP010000422.1, read on the forward strand.
GTCACAAATAACATTCACACAGATAAGATATAACTAACAAGCTAAGATGAAAGACTGTAATTAAAAAAAAACCAATAAAATACAACTGACATGACAAAACATTATTCATAACTTAAAATTTATTGCAATTTAAAACAAAGTTATCTTAACATCACATGCCAGACTACAGGTTTAACTGAGAAAATAAAGCTAAAAAATAACCAGTAATCATTCCTTACTTATGTAATAAGTTTTAATTCAAGGTATTAAGTTTATTAACCACTTATGTTTGCTATTGCCTGAGAGAATACATTATTAGATTGTTTCCCCACACCCCACAAACCCTTGCAATTTGACTTAAATGAAAAAGCCATTTATTTAACCCAGTTCTGTTTCCATGATGGTAAGTATGATTCTTGTGCCCCTGCCACAGCCAGTTTGCCTCTGGACTTAGCAGAGCAGAATACCTGTCTTATACTATGTGTACTGTAGTTTACAACAAAACTGGATAACCTTTTATTGCCAAAACAACCTTGACACCTTTTAAAAACTGTATGGGTCATAGTTTTAATGAGTTTAGGAAAGGCAGAGTGAAAATAAGTTTTAAGAGAGGTAGATTGGATATATTATTTTCAGTTTACGATGATGGCAATTTCTTTGATGAATGATTGGATTTGCAATGAAAGTAAAACAGATATGTAACTAATGACAGAAGAGTTGAGGATAAGTGGGAACAAATTAAATCTCATTTAGAGCAAGCAAACTTTTGAGTTTCGTTCAGTCTCCATCTAAGCTAAAGCCTCAAGAGTTGGTGCTTAATACTTTTGTTAATAGAAAGTATGATTCTATACATATACAACTTAATGTGGGCAATTACACAATAAGAAATAAAAGCAAAGTCCACTCACTGGGCTTGTCAAGCGCTTTGCATATTCATTGTCTCAAGAAAGTTAAGGAAACTTAAAATGAAAAACTTGATCAACAACCTGAAACCTAGACTATACTTTACTTCCCTTGGACACACAGTGACAGCCCATCAAAAATCATCAAGAACAATGTCAGTCCTCATACCACACACATCATAGTCCTAATTTGTGCCTTTATTTACACCTCTTACTCTTCAAACCTATTGGGCTCTGGATCTAATTGCACTAGTTCAAAGAGGGCGAAAGTGCCACCTTTTCATTGGTCGATATTCATAGCAAAGATACGAGTCTCCTGTGTAACTGTGATTTACTGGGCTTAAGCAGTGATCATAATGAGGGAAAGTCAAAAAGGAGGAAAATACACTGTAAGAAGTGACAAACCCGCGAAAGAAATTAATTTAATAAAAGGGAAGCATGATTAACTTTTTTTAAAATCTTGCAATTAGCATACCTTTGAACGCAGAAAAACAAGCTTCATGGGCTTGGATGAGGGTTTAGAGGAATTTTTACTTTTGATTCAATAATTACTGTTTTAAAAAAGTCAGAAACATCATATGTAAGCTTATAGGCAGCTGAGCATGGGGTGAGGGAAAAACTAGAGAGGGCTTTGGATCTGCCACACATACTCTCAAGAGTTCAACAAGTTTTGGAGCCAGTGTGAATGACAGGTTATTCTATGCCATGAAGAAGAGTATCATGCTTTCCATATTTGCAGTGCTATCAACAAGGAGGATGTGTTTGGGGGCAGGAAATGGATCGAGATCTTTAGCAGGATTGAGCTGTTTGGGTGGTGGTGGAGGTGGCTTAAACAGGGGAAAAGGAGCAGTAGGAGCATTTTTCTGGGAAAACTGGGCCCCAAGGGTGTAATTAGATTGTCTGTGATCAACCTCACTGGCATGTTTTCCAAATTTAAGGTGATCTATGATAGCAACACGACCTTTACTGCCACAGTTAATTACATCATTACAGAATTTGCACAAAACTTTACCTGGAATGTCCACTTTAACAATTGAATCACCAACACAAATTGTTACACTGTGAAAATCGCGGATTTCCGCGGATCGGCAGAAGATTATGATCACTGCTTAAGGAGAGAATTATGTTTCAAAAAGGCTTGTCAGTGAGGTCTAATATTATGAGCGCTGCAGCACCTATCTAAAAACCCCTTTACCAAGATATATGCACAACCAAGCCTATATATGTGGGCGCTTAGTAGAAATGACATTAAGCATGAGTGATTCATGTGGCAGAGGATTCCTGATACTTTTAGCTTTTTACTGAAAGTTTCTACAATGCCAAGCAACTAAACGGTAGTTGTTTGAAGAAAGGTTGGAACTAGAACTAGCAAGACTAATAAATGCTAGTTCTAGCTGTGAGCTTATAATTTTGGCTTAGCTCATGAGAAAGAAGGAGATCCAAATAAGAAAAGGAAAAAGAAGATAAAAAATATTCTTCAAATCTGAGTAGACAGTCTGCTGGGATTGGGAACAACCTTTGGCCCATTGCAAAAGCTATCTTTACTTCTTTTTTTTTTTCCACATTGAAACAAATGCCAAAGTTTCCTGGCCTCCATTGACTTCCATTTCTTGATTCATTTAATTATCTCATCTTATAGTACTCTGTCTAATGCCTTAGTGTAGTCAACAAAGCACAAGTTGCTTTTTTTTTTGTACTCTTTTTGTAATTTCAGAGCTTTTTCAATTATAGTTGGAAGGATTAAGATGCCATTTGTTGCATCTTTTTCCCCCACAAAGCCATACTGTTCATCTGCTACTTCTGAGTGTACATTGTACCCTCCTTCTTTAATTCCTGGGTATCCTTCTATGCTTTGCATAATTTTCACTGTAGAGAAAGAAATGGTCTGGGGAAAGCACACATCCTTGTCTCACACCATGCTTTATTTTTTTTTAAACGAGCTGATTTCCCTATTTAACTGGCATTGCTGCTGTCTGTTCCCAGCACATGTTTTCTATCACTCGCAGATCTTTTCCATCTATCTTTAACTGTGTTAGTTCTGAGATTATCTCATCATGTTGAACTATGTCAAATGCCTTGGTGTGGTCAATGAAGCAAAGGTATACTTCTTTTTGTACTTACAGAGCAAGTTCAATTATAGTTTAAAGGATGTAGATAGCATTTGCTGTGCTTTTTCCCTCCACAAAGCCACACTTTTCATCTGCTAATTCTGGTTTAATTTTGTTTTTGACTCATATCCTGATGCTTCTTAAAAGTATTTTGGAGATATGACTGCGATCTGCCTGTAGATCTTGAGTCTAGATCTAGATCTAGCATCAAGAGTTCGAGATCCAATGAAAGTCAACATTCCAGAAAATTAAATTTAGACCTATTTGCTTATTATTTGGTCAAAATTTGTGCAGAAAATAAAAAAATAAGTGGCCGAAAAAAAACTATACTTCTTGATTCAGGTTAATATGAATGTGTTTCAGCTGAAGCTTTGGGATGTAAATGGTTAATTAAATTTCTTTGACTTTATTAAAAAAAAAGGTAAAAAGAAAATTACAAAATCCCCTAAGGTCATTTTTTACACGAAACTTAGAATATTAATGTATAAAATGAAAACTACCACCACACAAAACTCATTCCCATAAAAAAAAAAAACAAATGTAAACTGTATTTACCATAATGTAGGTCTGTGGGTGATTGTCATCAATGTTATTCCTGCAGCTTTAAGACCAAGGTAAATTTTGCTTTCCACATCTATAGACACAGCACTTGTACATTCATCTAACAGTGCAAACTTGGGTCTGCAAAGAATTGCAATTATTCGATAAAACTTAGGGATAGCTCTGGAGAGATGGTAGAGGTTGCAGTTCTTTAGATGTGTCAGCAATTATAATAGAAAAGCAAAGCCACTATCATTTCAGATTAAAAAAAAAAAAAAACCAAAGCAAAAACATTAAAAAAATAACATTATTTGTTGAACCAAGAGAAAGCAAAACTTATTTAACAAAAGTCACTCAGTTGCAGCCATCAATTTTGCTACTTTCTCTTCCTCTTTCTTTGATCAAATCTCTGACAAATATTTCAGGGATCACTGATTTTGTAATAAGTGTAGCATAGGTTTCAGAGTCATGCTTATTTTCCTGAAAAGATAGTTTATTGATTCAGTTATTGGCAATATTTCATATTGTTCATAACATATTAGTTACATCTAAGTGATAAAATAAAAAAAAAAAAACATAAAGTTAACATGAAAGTAATTACCAAGTCCCTTACTTCGACATGTATTATGAAACCTTAAAAGCCCTCTTTCCAATGTAATGACTGACTTTCTATGAGAGCTAATGACATATTAAATATGTTTATGGTTGAAAAGCTATCTAGGGAGAAGCATAATGGGCACCAAACCTATGGTAATGATTACATTGAGTCACTACACTTCAATTACTTGTGATAAAAAGTTCTAGCCATGCCCATCCTCTGCTTCTCTCCACCTGACAAGACATCTTTCCAGTCCAATTCTGTGTCCCAGCCTGAACAAAAAAAAAGATATCAATCCAAATATTGTATAAAAGAATACATCAACTGATAATTTCAAACACAAAGATATTTTAAAAAAAAGGAAGATGAGCAAAATCTTGTATTAATCCCAAGGTACTTGAAACTAAAACAACATGTTTTTTGTATCGAAGCGATTATTTGTAATAGTATTACCGATAATACTCTATGCACTTGAACGTTATTAGTAATAGCTGTGACTGGTAGAACTCTTTTGCGCTGAACAAGTTCCCACTTTTGCAAAAAAAATGGCGCTAGATAAGGGAGCTATGTTTGCACAATACGCAGAGTTTGAAAAAACTGTGAAAACTCCTTAAGTCTCCATTGTGCATTGAAATATAATACATTAATAATATGCATTGTATTGACTATATCCATCACAAATTTCCCAGTGGATAAATAAAGTGTATCTTTTCATCTTAAATCATATAAGGCTGAAATGCTTTGTTTCATTCATTTATGTTCCCTTATTGAAGCAAGATGCCAAACTGTTATTTGTAAATAAAAATTTCTAAAATGAGAAAAGCGTACTTGATTTTTCCCTCCAGGACTACAGTTTCCTTTTGTTTTGTTACCATTATTTATTAACTTTAATCTATTAATTACATGATACGTCTTCTAAAAGATTATAGAAAATGTACGGATTAGAAAACAATTTAAACCTTCCATGGACGCCTTAAGTGACAACAAGACATCAATTGGTAACAAGGAATAAAAAGTGTTTAGATTATTTTTATATCCCTTGCATTCCAGTTTACCATTATTTGTGGCTACTTCAATCAAGGTTCTTAAGAAGTCAATTTTAATACAAAGCTTGTAAGTGTTATATGCATGTACTGTATTAAATGAAGAGGGCGCAAAAAAAATCACCACAAAAGATCTTTTTCTTCAACTTTGAAGACAGTTAAATTGTATCGCAGCAAGTACCGGTACTTCATGAATCAGTGGTTTGTAAGAAGTTACGGTGCACTTGCAGCTTCATCAGCGGTACTATTATTTTGTAAACAAAAACTTATTTCAATTTGTCAAAAAAAAAAGTGTGTATCGCTCACATAAGTAGCGCTGTCTTAAAGGATCAGACTCAAAGTCACACCACGGTCGACAGCCGCACATTTTAACCAGTCACTTCAAGAGTGCCTGTCTGATCGAGAATATGAATACAGTCTCTTGATTTAGCCCCTGCCTAAATACAGCCTTTCAGAATAGAGTCTCAATGAAGATCCCTGCCTAAATGCAGCCTAGTAGTCTTACTACAGTGTAGAGTTTAAATTATCTCGGTCTAGATATCCGAGAACTACTACTCTGTTGTCTAGTTTGATCTAAATCAAAAGGTACCTGATGCTATGGTAGAGGTTATTATTAGCCTACAGATAAACCTAATAAATCTCTTTTATTTTATGCATTCAAGTTGTTCTTGGGGAGAGGGGCTATATTTGTACAATTTATTGTTCACATCTGCGGGATTACGGATAACACTGATGCTCGTATGTGTTATTCGGAATACTATTACGGATAATGCTGAGGCTCCCAGATGTTATTCGGAGTACTGTTACGAATAGCATGAGGGAATTATCCGCAATACTATTAAGAATAACATGGGGGGTTATCCGCAATACTATTACAAATAACAGCAGCTTTTCGTATAAGTATCTGTGATTCTCACTGACAAGTATTTAAGAATAATGTTGTAGAGATTATGACAAATTCAGTTTTCTCTAAGACTGCACAGTCTGGCAGTTCTGAAAAAGCCACAAGATGTTATGAACATATACATAGACAAAAATCATGCAAAAAAATTTTGAATCACATGGAGATAAAAAATATTTACATGACCAACATGTTGCAAGTAATTGACCAGTTAATAGATGTAATCCATTTAATACAAGTTGATATATGGCCTTTTCTAAACCAAAATGAATCTATCAATTTGACGTTTTTTTTGTACAGTTCAGGGTGGGTACTTTATAACACAGCTTTGGAAGAAAAGAATACAAGCTTCTTATATATTTTACACCTGCACCCCTTCATGGTGTGTCTCTATAACCTACCTCCTTCCCTGTGAACAATGTGTGCCAAATGGACGATCTCTAAAATATTCATGAGATCCTCATCTGTAAAACCCTTCCTGCGCATGTCATCCAGGGAGTCTGGGTAAATCACCTGATCTCTCAGGGAGCCAATTGACATGTACGGCCTGTTATTTGGAGAAAGAAGAATGAGAAGCTTGAATCTTGAAACACTAAAACAACGCCCCTGTAATGAAGGTTTCTTTTTAGAACTCAGTGCAGACTGGGCTTTAGCTGAACACTTCCATTAGGCCAATCACAGCGGCTCTATGTTCTGTGACTCTTGTCAAAGAGCCACTGTCAGCCGCTCTATGAAAAAAAAAAAAAAAGATAACATGGATGCGTACAGTTAAGAAAGTTTACATGTGCAGGAGACTGGAGCTTAAAATTTTTTTAAAAAATTGTATAGAGCTATGCAAAGTAAAGTACACTCCAATTTAATCCTCTTACGTTCAAATAGAGTAGTATACAGTTAAACTGGACTTTTACTGACCAAAAATATCTTTGGTTTACACACATTTTTGGCTTAACAAGAGTAAGTATAGGAGAAAAAAAAATCACTTAGGAATAAAAAATCATAGTTTGGTTTAAATTAACAGTGATTTATTGTTGCACTTTTTAAAATTATTTGTAATTTTTTTTTGTAACAAAATGCTTTTCCGCTCATTTTCCTGATTCAAAATACATTAAAAGTCCAAAATAGATGAGAAAGAGAATAAGAAGTACTGTCTATACAGCTTTATTTGCTGATAAATGTTGCTAACATCAACGCTTTCAAATCTAGTGTGCAAATTTTTAATGCAAGGGTTACTTGCCATTTCATTCTTTTCTTTTGTATTTCTAAAAGAACAAAATAACTATGTTAGTGATTAAGGATATAAATTTTAATATAAAAAGAATGGACTAGATTAATCAGATGAAACTATGGTGGACTGTACCTTTGTGGAATGTAGAACATGGATGAAGGTGGAGGTTTGCACAATTTTCCTCCATAGACTGGCCACAAGCCATTCAGAATTCTAAATAATGAAGATTTCCCACATCCATTGGGGCCTGTGATGAGAAGATGCATCCCTGCGCCCATCTGGAGAGAATAACATTTTTTTTCTCATTGTATTAAATGTTATGATAGAAGATTCTCAATTTCCAAACAATACTGAATACCTAAGAGAAAATGAAAATGACAAAAAATCTAAAAATGTAATGAGCACAGACAAGACTGAAGCAGAGAATTCCCCCACCACATTTTTTTTCTAATTCTTTCACTGTTGTACTTTTAGACTATATTTTAATTAGGGCAAATATGAAATCAAATATCTATATCATTTTCAGAACCTGTATAAGATTTAAGCTTAAAGAGCTTAGATGGGTATGAAAGATTCACTTCATCTTTGGAATACTACTTCTAAAAAGAGCTTGAAAAATAAGAGTGAAATTATGGAATTTTGCACAATAAAATAAGAAAGGATATTTTGATGGCACTAGAAACAAATTGCTTTTCACCTGAAAACTTAAAGATTGCACAATAATGTCTCCATTCGGTGTGATAATTGGTAAGTCTTCTAAGACAATTGTTGACTGGGTGTCAATAACTGTGCCTGGCAATAGAAAAAAGGTAGATTTGTGAATTTTGACAAAATTTACGTCAGAGCCAGAACTAGACTAATATGCTCAAATCAATCTTACCTACTAAGCATCACACATGAAAATAAGAAATACTAAATTTGTAGACTTGTATATTACAGATAAAGATATGAATTTATTAATAGTCTTTTCAATCTGTTGGGATTTTTTCACTATAGTCATATTTTTTCTTTATTGAAAAAAAAAAACAAGTAAAAATACAGCACGCTATTGCAGATGTCCTTTTAAGATTTAGTCATATGTTCAGGACAATATATATATATTATGAATATAAAGAATCTGTGGAGAGATGTTTACAGTTAGCTGTAGTCATCCTTGGTTATTTATGACGTAATTTTCTCTGTACTTTTTTGTCTCACGCTCCACCTTTATTTCTTTGCTTCCCAAAGGAAAAGGGATAAAAAATTGGATCAATCTTTTCACTCTATTTAGTTTAAATAATTAACGGTCCAGTCTCTGTTATTATTTTACCTTTTTGGATCAGAGGTCCACTGATTCGTTCATGAGAGAGTTTGATCGACTTTTGCTGCTTGGTAACTGTGTTGCGATGGTAACGGCCATTTTTTACATCATCGAAAACCTCAAACATCTGAGAAACACGGGAGGTATAACCTGCCAGTTCTGTTATCTGAAACAGTTAGAGAGCCTCTGAATGAGATAATATCATATTTATATATCCTGTTTCCAACAACCATTAAATGCATATTTAACTTAAAAGAATAATAGACAAAGGCACATTTCAAACATAATTGTCACAAACAAAAATAAACAAAACCTTAACACTCACCACTTGAGTTTTGTATATAAATAAATGCTGTAAGCACATTTTATGTGTAATTGAGTGCTTGTCGATACAAAATTTAGCCAGTCTAGACCACAAATTAGATGTCCTGACAGAGCAAAAACTTCAATTTTTTCTGTCCTTTCGTTCCTGCTGTTGCTAGGGTCGTCCAAGATATTAGTTTTGGTCACAACAAACTTCCATTTCCATGACAAGCATAAAACCTACCAGCATTTTCCTGGCCTAAATATAAAAATTTACAACTTACATGGTTAATTTTCTACTGAGATTTAAACCAACAAATTTTTCAAAGTTCTCAATACATAAAAATGGAGAAACTAACAGTTTTAACTAATTTCCCTAGATTCTAGATCTAGACCCAGATCTAGCTAGATATAGATCTAGATCTAGTACATTTGATTAAAATGCATTATTGTGCCGTTTACTTGAGACTACTAGTGCTAGATCTACATCTAGTACCTCTGAGTAAAATGCAGTGACTATTTTGCTGTTTACTTAAGACCACTAGTGCTAGATCTAGATCTAGAGATTTACTAAGTATATTCTTAATACAATAATTCTTTAGCGAAGTCAATCTCATCAAGGCTTAGCCTATCTGATGCATTAGAGGCACAATATTGTAGATCTACATCTAACCTATGACAGATCACCCACCTAAGTTTCTATAATCATATACTGAAATTTTAAAGTCATTAGTAGTGGAGTATAGTTAACTGAAGGGCAGACAAACCCGAACGTTTTTAAAGCACATAGATCTAGATCTAGATCTAATAGTTTACAATTGAAATGTATTTATATAATTTGACTCCAAATTTTTTTTTAAGTTATAAGTCATGGAAAAAAAGTATAAAGCTTTTACTGTAAGATATAGGGAAAAAAAATCTGTTCAACATCTTGAAAAATTTTCGAAACAAGAAAAACTGAACAAATTAAAACCAGCAAGCACCAAAACACCAACCCACAAAGAGCTCATTTCTTATTTATTTTCACTTTGTAGGCAGTAAAGCTTTAAAAAAAAAATTCTGCTAATATTAAGAAAATAAATATTTATCAATTTTCTAGGCAATATTCCACCAGAACACCATTGTTTATAACATAGAATAAATAAAGTTTCCACCTTCTTGGACTAAAACAGTTAAGGCAGCACAGGAAAATTACGAAATACCCAGGACATCCCAAAGTCCCTGTCTGTGTATCTATCTGTTTCTTATTTTGTGGTCTAGACTAACTGTTTACATATTGAGGGCATGAGAAGGCTGTTATCATTTTCAAAGATAATGATATAAAGGAATAAAAGATTGTCCAACGTATCGAAAAGTTTGAAAAATAATAAACAAATATAAAAAAAGATAATATATAATAATGATATTTTCAAAATTACAAGAGGAATGCTTAAATAAAGACCAAATACGAGAATAAGATACTTGAATGTAAAAGCAATAAACACACAAAAAAACATTGCAGGACACCAACAAGCAATTATTTTTTTTTCCAAAAAAAAAGGGCATCAACCATAACTAACCAGTATTACTATTAGAGAATTATACAATATAAAAGTTATGTGGTACCTTTCTGTGTCTATGAGTTGGGGAGATGAGGGTTCACACTAAAAGCTGATCCTTACATATCTTTGCCTCTCTTCAACAGTTACCTAGCCCCTCTTGCTCTACAACTGACTAAATGAAAAATGTATAAATAATTTATCCAAATCTTTATATCACAGCAACTAAAACCACTGAAAAACAGAACAATAAGTTCTTCCATATTTGGTGCCTTTACCTGCGCAAAGGTTCAAGATTCACTATTAGCCAACCCTTGACAAGCATTTGCTACCCTGAGAGTGGCTGATAAAAATTGTTTTATGGGATTACCAGTGATCTATTTAAAATGGTTTTGGGGACTAAACCAATTTAACTTTTATGCTTAAACTATGAAACAATAGAAAAAAAAACACTGAAAAAACATAATAAATAGATCTATATAGGAACCTAATCCTTCATTTAAAAGGTTTAGAAAAAAAAAAATAAAGAGGAAGCTCAGGAGAATAGGATAGAGGACATGGGTAGACACAGAAAATATAACTTCAGAAGGCACAATCATTACTATTTATTATATTGAACTGGCTCATGAGCTTGTAACTTTTAATTATTACTAATGTAGCTTATTTCCATGAATTTATGGGAAAAATTTGCGACATCCTTAAAAAATTTATAACTCAAATAACCTTTAAGTAGACATTGGAGATATTCAATGACATTCGAAAACCAACTTTGTTCTTTTATTGACTTAACCTACTGTTTTCAACAGAAATAAGTTTTATACTAAAATACTTTTACTTTAAATATATTGTTGTGAAATTGTTAAAAAGAAAAGGCCAATACCAAATAAACATGAACCTCTCCTGCCTAAGAATGAACCTTATATCAAACATCAAATTTAATGGATCTTAAATTTGTGCTTTGAACACAAAACAAATGTTCATACCTCTTTATAAGATGATATCATCCTTTCAATCGCATCTGCAGAGTTTATAAGCAAATTTCTGGCTGTGGTAAAGTACCGAGTTCTTTCACTGACACCTCCATCAACGTCATCTTCAACATTAGTCCCTGGTAAGAGATAAGACTTCATAAAGTAACGCTAAAAACAATATAAAATGAAGAAAACTGACTAAAATACGCAGATTGCTAGAAACAGGGAAAAAAAGAAGGGGATTTTTATAAATGATCAAGCTATAGTATATTGCAGATTCACAATTCAATTATTCATAGTTTGCCCTCTTTACTGCTGTAAATTTAAGGTTGTTTTTCAAGGTGTTTCTCAAAGAGCTGGTGCTTCTAAGTTTCAAGAGACACAACTGAAACACATCCACTTTGATTTCTGATTCAAGTATTTCACCACGACCAAGTGATGTTTAGTATTTATTTGACTCTTTTTCAATTGACTCAACTAACCACATTCCAATTGGATAGTGAAAGCTGATATGTGACAAGTCAATAAGAATCTCCTGTGGAAAAGCTCTTGCATCACAAATAGACAACCAATATACCTACCTCTGGACAGTCGCTTGTGACAGACTCTTTCAGCATGAGCAATAGTGTGTAAACCATAATATCATGGAAAATATTTTTTTAGGATCTAAGAGGTCAAACTATACACCCAGTATCCACTCTAAGTTCAAGGCAAAATTTTATGAAAAAGTTGCAAATTGAGCCATGGGAAGTGATGTTAAGAATATAGTTCAAAATAAAACAAAAATATTTTCAAAGTAAAATTTCATCTAAAAAAAATGTGTGCGACGATTTTCATAAGAAGTAAAAAAAAAATCACAAACAAAATCAAAACATTGATCATTTGTAAATATACTTACTACTTGATATTTAATAATTAATTGGCTTGCAAAATAATAATAATAATAATAATGAAGTTATTTCCTAGCGCCTCTTCCTACTTGTAGGCTCGAAGCTCTTTACAATAGTCTATTTACAAACGTTTAACATAGTGACACAGTCTATAGTCTAAAACATAGTCCATTAACAATTCAAACAAACAGAAGAGGAAAAAATAAATAAGTTACATGTACAAAGAAAATAAGAAAAGACATTGACAATAAGACAAATTTCTCAGACTAATTAAGGTCTTCATGTGCAGTAAACAAATGGGTTTTCAATAGGGTCTTAAACTGACTTATAGAACTCGCCTCCCTGATGGAAAGGGGAAGGGCATGCCAGACAACTGGTGCACATTGTACAAATGCTCTATGGCCGTCTTTTCTTGATGGTTTGCATGGAACTGACAGCAAAGCTTTGTTACCTGATCGTAAGCTACGAGTGGGGACGTACATACCGAAAAGATCTACAAGATAATTAGGGGCATAGCCGTGAACACATTTGAAGCATAAGACAGCAATCTTATATTTTATCCTAGTTTGTACAGGAAGCCAGTGTAAATGCCTAAACATGGGTGTTAAGTGATCTCTTTTACGTTTTTTCAAAATGAGACGAGCAGCGTTGTTCTGAATCAATTGAAGCCTCTTTAGTGTGTCCATGGGTAAGCCATATAGTAAGGAATTACAGTAGTCTAGTCTTGATAGAATGAAAGAGGACACAAGAGTTTTCACAGCCCCTTCATTTAAAAAAGATCTAATCTGTTTAATTCTGCGTAGCTCTAAGAACATAATTTGGGCCAAATGATTGATATGAGGGGTCATTAACAACTTTGAATCAAAATAAACACCAAGATTTTTAGCTTTTGAAGAGAACAGTATCTGATCACTATCAATGTACATGTGGTCAACAACATATGGAGAAGCTTTTCTATCAATGCTACATGCTAGAAGCTCTGTTTTGTCTTCATTCATCTTAAGTTTGTTAACAATCATTGTTAACAAATGTTGAATCTTTTTTAACTCTCCATCATAATAAGTTAATTCAGATGGGTTTGACATTGAGAATGTATAAAATTTTAGTACACAAAATAATACTTTAATTTGAAGACCCTGAAATTGTTATCTCACCATCTTCCCTGTAACCTGTGGCAGTGATGATAGGCACAGCCACCATGATAAGGCCAGAGGCACTCCAAACATACTTCATGAGGAACTGCTCCAACATGATATACCACAAACGTTTCTTGAAGATGAGATCCATCTGCTCCACTAGTGATCTATAACATCTGGCCAGCAGTGACTTTTCCACCTAAGTTAAAAACAAAAAAAGACACACAGACATTTTTAACAACAATCATTCACAAAGATAATTATTTTATTTAATTAAAGGTTTAGGCCATGAAACAGATACTCTTTGGCATTTCAACAATGAAATGTTAATTCATCAAAGTTGGCAACACAGATTAATCATTGTTCAAGAAATGAAAATTAATAATGAGATCTGAAGCATCTGTCAGGACCTATCATCATACTGTAGCAGATGTACTCAGCAATTACAACAAGCATCAATCCCAATCAACTGATGATCAAGGGACATAATAATAAAGCATTGCCACTGGTTGTTGCTGTTTAAAACCAAGTGAAACCAGACTGATGTTTAATGTCCCATACTAGGACAGCTCTGAACAGTTTAATCTCACAATACAATTTATACTTCAACAAACAGCTTATAAAGTTTATAATAAAATACATGCAAAGGTCTCTAAACCTCAAAGAGTTTCTCAGTCTTGGCCCATTTAATCCTAGTGAGAATTTAGGCAATGGATGTACCCTGCACACCTGATAAATCGACATTACAAGGACCAACAAAATTGCGTCAAAATAAGAGAAAGTCGAATTAGGGGATAAAATTAAAATTTATTAATGTAAAATCTCAATAACAATTTTTTAGGTCTGCTTATAGCTCTACAATGATGGGACGTAAAGAGGACTCAGTTTAGCCTCACTTTTTATACTAATATATGTAGTAATAAAACCCATCCCCTAACTAGATCTAGAACCATACCACACCCTTTCCCTCCCTTAACCCCAAACGCTGTGTGGGCAAGACTTGAGGCCTGAGGCGCCAGTCCCTCCCTCCCTATCTCTGTCTCTCTCTATCATGCACACATAGAAATGTGCTTGCCTATCTACTGCCTTCCCTGCTCATCCAACACCCTTCCCATTTCTCATCACACAAACCCTTGTCTTAAGCTGCACTGGTTCACACACTACAGATCTTTAGATCTAATTCATGAGGCTAGGCTAAAAATTAAATGACATTTTGGAGGATTTAGATACCGAAACTCAGTGGAAATTCTATCGAATTAGGAGAAATTAGTGGACCAAAATGTCGATATGCAAGAAAATTTATTAATGCTGCTAAAAGGAATTTATTCGGGACTTTTTAGTTACGTCGATTTAAGAAGAATGTCGACTTATGAGATGTCGAATTAAGTGGAGGGAACTGTAAAAAAAAAATGATTTGAAAACCAGACATAGGCAGTGCATATACTATTCAAGGTAATTTTCAATGTCTTTTTAATGCAGTGAACTGTGTTAGACCTACAACTGGACTAATGACACACCTCTGTAATCCCTTCAATTTCCTAGGGCTGAGACTTGTTATAGATGAGAACAAAAGCAGCCATTCATTCACAACAAACTTGTAAAAGTTTCACTTGAGACAGGATTGAGGAATATTGCCTTTTAAAGGCCCGCAATTTAGGATAACAAATTTTTTAAAAGTAGTGTGATTTACTTTGTGTGTCTCATTTTAACTCATCTGCCCGCCTAGCTACCATACATGTTTGACAATGTTTATTTGAAGTGTCTATTACCATGATGAAAAAAGTGCAACTGTAGCATTTTATGTCAAATATAATACATACTATTTGATCTTATACTTGAAAATAACAAATATACACATAAAAAAATTACAGTACATTCAGAAAACTAACAAGCATGGGCAACTTGTGCTGCTTGAATCATTATGGATGCCTCTCATTTTAATTGATCAATTTAAATTTTAAAGTACCTTATGACCATTGTAGAATGCAATTTCCTCAGCATTTGTGATGATCCTAGAATGCATAAATCTCAGGTAGCCTTTCCTGTGTGCCTCCTCTGCAACCAGTTTTCCAAATTTAGGTGAAACAAGCCGCAGAATATTGGCTGTAATAATAATGACAACACTGGCAATGGCTGTTGGTAATTTTGAACTGGCTCCTCGACTGCTTGCCAGTCTAAACAATGTGAAAGACATGAGGGCAACATCTAACATGGGCTTTGTGAGACAAGAGTACAAATGTGCAAGAGATGATGTAAACATCGTAATATCCTCTGTTAAACACTGATCTGCATTGGATAATCTACTATCCAGATTACTGACTCTGTAGTATGTTTGGTTATCAAAATATTTGTCATATGCATGTTTAACAAGTCGAGTACGGAAGACAAGAGCAAGTTTACTCTCCAAAAATCGAAGGAGACTGTTTACAAAAGTCGCAGGTATTGCTAACAAAATCCATTTTGACAATTGCACAACAAATTTAGTCACATTTTTCTGCACTATTGTCTGTACAATGCTTCCATCCAATTTAGCTACATATATTGACAAAAATGTTCTGATGACCAAACTTGTTGTATGCAAGAGGAGTATACCAAACTCTTTACACCAAATCCTGGGGATTATGATTTTAATTAAAAATTGAAGCTGCTTGAAGAAGTGTTTATTAACACTGGGACTCTGTTTTCCCCTTGAAGGAGACTGTTTAACTCTAGATGGTGATTTTGATGCCAAATCAGGAGGTCTTCCATTGCTCTCTTTGAGGTCCTCGCTCTGTCTTTGTTGGAAGATGAGTTTAGCTAAGACAGGGTAATAGCTTCTCAGACTGTAGGCTGCTATTAAGCATGCTGCTGTTCCAGCAGCAACTTTATGTCCAGAGAAATTTGTTTTAGAAACTTGATCAAGAAATTTGCTGTGCGACATAATTTCCTTTGCTATTCCAATGAGTAAACTTATTACTCAAATAGATCAAGAGAAATGGACGTTAATTCAAGAAGTCTAGAACTATGGGCTTCAATTTCAAGCCTATCTAGATTGGAAGTGTAGATTTAAAAATCACAGAATACAAAGTTCACCGTAGATTATGGATCTTGACATCACATGCAGCTAGATCTAGATCTAGACTTTTGATCTTGAATTTCTTTTGACTCCATCCTAAATAACATTAGATTCCAGATTCTAGATATAGATCTAGATTGTTTGGAAAGCGTCTTGTAAAAATCTTATTTTAATCAATATTAGATGACCAAACTCCTCCGTTTTACGTTGTAGTCTGTCTTGCAAAGGAAGATGCTCACGATCATTTCTCACAATCAACGTATTTAAGTCATTTAATGTAAAACTTTAACATTAAAGATCTGTGTGTATGTTTCATGAAACATCTCACAATTTGATCGGGAAATCATAATCAGAAGTGAAATAATTATTGATGGAACAGTTGAACGATCGTAATGTTGACAACCACAGGTGATGTTGTTTAATGGCAGACTTTTGGGCGTATTGCGTTGGTGGTTATATTTGACTTGAATACAGATTGAAAGTAGACTCTGGTAGGAATGACAAAGAAAAATCAATTGAATTTTATATCATTGAAGTATATTTTCTATTAGATTCTCTGCAGGTAGATAATAACATAAAAGAATTTCACACAATATGAAAGTTTTAATGTTTAATATTTACATAAAGTTCAACTGCAAATTACAAATTGGCATTTTCTCTTCACTCGACCCAGATGCCCCTAGCTTACTTTTCATCTTAACCGTCCATGCAAATAGGCAAGTGGCGCATCGTCTGCTGAACATGATAGGCCAACCAAAATAATAATTACTAACTATACGGATAAGCTTGTCTAGAGTCAATAATCTACTCGTTCATCTCTAGCGATTCATTCAAAATATTTTTGTGTACCACGTGAGACTTGTTATTTTCGCTCTTTAAATACCTTTGCAAGGCAATTTAATTTAGATCTAGTTTTATATCCTAACGAACAAGATAAAAGCATCACAGTAAAAAAAATACTACAAGTGCCGGGTAGGCCTACATTGCCTACAGATACCTAAGACCCTTAATAAACAATGTGTCTTTGAAGAAGTAGATCAGGGTATAATTTTGATTATAAATCTAGATTTAATAATAGTCGAAAAAAATCACTACACTATAAGCATCGGTTTATCCAACTCGTACGATGAACTGGGTAGGAGGGGCTCGAAAGAGAATAAGAGGGCCGAATCGCAGTGACAGAAAAATCCAAAAGGTAAATCGCGTGCTTCTTTGTTTACTTTTCCCCTTCAAATTCGAATCTACAAATCGCACACGTTGAGATACAGACACTAACTTCCATCTTCTATTCGTTCCTTATTACACAAGGCCTATATTTCACTAAAGCAACTACCGGTATCGTCTTGTTTCACATACCATCTCTCTGATGCGGCCTTCTGTGGTTTTTTAAACTGATTAATTTGTATCTAATTAAAATGTATTGTATTTTAGTTCATTCGTTTTCAAAATGTTATTCTAAATTTGAAGGTTGGGGTGATCTTGTAACTTCTAAATAAAATGTGTTAAAATTTTGTCGTTCACTGCAAAAAAGGGCAAATAATAACAACAACAACAACAACAACAACAACAACAACAACAACAACAACAACAACAACAACAACGACGACGACGACGACGACAACAATAACAACAACAACAACAACAACAACAACAACAACAACAACATAATAATAATAATAATAATAATAATAATAATAATAATAATAATAATAATAATAATAATAATAATAATAATAATAATAATGATGATGATGCTAAAAAAATAATATGCAGTGTTATTTGATTTTTAATGTCCAAAGGGTTTTGTTGCCCCGAGTGTTTTCTTTACTGTGGGTAAAGTGTTAAAATGGCTCTTTAAGTGATAAAAGTTGCCGACCTCTGACTTAATTTATACCGTACCCTATCTTATCTAGATGTAAATCATTTGTTATTATTGATGAAATTATATGTCCTTCTGTCCAATCCATTGTAAAATTTGTCCTTTACTTCAGTTCTCAAGATCCTACCAAATCTTCTACAACCCTTTTAACACACACAGTGCTCTTCGAAGTCTACTGAAATCTGCAATAAACTTATACAGTTGTGATCTAGAAAGATCAATCGCTATATTCGGTGACATATAATCTCTTTATTAATTTGAACTACCTGGTATTGGCAATTCTACATTCATCCTAATGAAAAACCTTTATGACTAGGGCTCAGAAAACCGCTTAGTATCCCCGCCTCCCCCCCTTTTTTTTTTCAAGTAACTGTCATTAAGTTCCATTCAATTGAAAAGTGATCTAAATTAAATGTACAGAATGATCATCAACGAAAAAAGAATTAATTCTTCAGTTACTTGTTTAACCGAAAGAATCAATCAATCTGTTTCTTTCTCTCTACCTTTCTTCTTCTCTCTCTATCTGTCTCTGTGTTTCTAGTTTTTTCTCTCCCAATCTCTCACTCTCTCTCAGTCCTCCCTTTCTATACTCTTCCCCCCTGTGTTGTTTTTGGCTTTCTGCATATACATCTCAATACCTCTCTCCCTCCTCCTTATTCATTTCTTTAGATTAAAAAAGAAAAAAGAAAATGACGATTAATCAATTAAGTGTCGTGCTCTTTAGCGCAGGCGATCATGATCTTCCAAGCATCTCTATCCCTAGTCGCTTTCAATGCTTCTGTCACTCGTTCTACTTTGAGCCACTTTGTTAGCCCATCCAACCTCTTTTCACGCTGTTGCCCCCTTCCCCTCGCCTGCTGCGTTTTCCTTCGATCATTCCAGGTGTCACAAGATGTTCTAGTTTCTCTAGGGGACAGATTGCATTTGTTGTACCTTTTCTCTCCTCAAAGCCACACTGTTATTTTGCTATTTCTGGTTTCATTTTGTTTCTGACTCGCATCATGATGATTCTTTTAAGTATTTTGATGATGTGACTCATGTGCAACTCACACTCTGTTGCCCGTGGTTTCTTTGGCATTGCTATAAATATAGATTTCGAGATGTCTGGTGGAATGTGACGTGTGTCATGATTTCGTTGAGTAATGTTGTAATATTATCAATTCCATAGTCCTCAAGTGCTTCTAAAAGTTCCACCTATATACTGTCTGGGCCTGTTGCTTTCTTGCTGCCCAGATCTCATCTTTCATGATAAGTGGACCAGCAAAATCATTACATTGCAATCCTTTCTGTGATCTTCAAAAGTTCGTTTATGTGCTCTGCCCATCTGTCTAGGCTTTTTTCTTTTTCCAAAATTATGTAAACCTTTTTTTTAATCCACTCCATCATGTGGATGAGCATAATCTTTCCAAAGATTTCTTCAATATAAATTTTCTGCTCCGAACTTCTGCGGTTTAGTTCGATGTTTCTGCACTTGTCATTGATCCACTTCTATTTGGCTTCATCACATTTTTTTCTAATTTCTTATGCATAGTTTCGTGTTTTCCTTCAGCATTTTTTTACTAGCTTTCTTTTTTCCATAAGGTCCAAAATGTCCTCAGCCATCCATGTTTTCTTTTGACTCTTGGTATTTGTTCCACTGCTGTTTCGGTGATCACTACTTTGAACTTTGCTCAATGTTGGCCCTCTTCCTCAGCTTCTCCATGGACTTCAAATTTATTTTGAACAGCAACACGATACTTTTCTCGAAAGATCTGTTTGGGTTTTAATAAAACCAAGTCGAGTTTGATGTTTTTAGCTTTTTTCGGGTTTCCTTGAGTTTCACTTTGAATTTAGCAGCCACTGGAACATGATCACCATAACAGTCTGTCTCAGGGTAGGTCTTTGTGAGAGAAATGCATTTCTAAATATTTTACTGACCAGGATGTAATCAATCTGGTTTCTACTTCCATCATCTCGGTTTTTCCATGTCCATTTCCGGTAAAATCGATAATAAGTGTTAGTCAAAACACTGATAATTTAGTTGACACTATATTGAAGCATCGAATAGAGGATTCCATTTATGAGCTGGAGAGCTAATGAACATTCTTTTACATAGAAAGTTAAATTACAAACAAAACCAAAAGTATCCTCCCCCCCCCACACACACACACACACAAAGAATAAATTAATAGTTAATTTAAAAAAAAGGAAAGGGAGAAATGTTTGTTTGTATAGAAACAATCTCTGTCCGTGAAAAACATTTAGTGATCCGACAAAATTTTACACTTCATCATAAAATGGGGGCAAAGTTATTATGGACTCTTTGCAAGTTTGGTTACGTAGGCTGTTATACTTTGGTACTTATAGCTGGTGAAACCATCACACACCTCGCGCACTGTTGACGGCGAACGAGACTTTCAATGCCCCGTCACTAAGGCATGAAGAGACTCACACTCTCACAGGCCACTAGTAAATCATTAGCAACGACTACAATGCATGAAGTCAAAATATCGGTACACGTAGAGAAAGATAAAGAGAGAGAGAGAGAGAGAGAGAGAGAGAGAGAGAGAGAGAGAGAGAGAGAGAGAGAGAGAGAGAGAGAGAGAGAGAGAGAGAGAGAGAGAGAGAGAGAGAGAGAGACTAATCGGTTCAGAAGGTTGACTGTCTGTTTCCTCAACAGTCATAATAGTAATAAGTATCGCTTCTGTTGAGTGGCCTGAAACATTTTTGTCATGTCTGTCAAGGAATTCTTTGAGCGGAGGAGGCTCAACGCTGCTACGGTCAAAGCCAAAGAGCATGACTCAAAGCATAAGAAGGCACATAACCCAAAAGGTCCAAAACAAGGACCGAAAGTTAGTCAAGATCTTTTGGCTTTCCAGATGTCAAGAAAAACAGGTCAAAATACAGGTATATCCTTTACACGTCACGTATGGCCATAGGAAGTTGTTAGCAACAGCATTTTAAAAAAAAATTAATAAACAAACTTGTAATGTTTTGTGTTGACGGGGAACAGTGATAAGTTTCCACCCTGTGCGGGGTTTTCATTAAACCGTGAATTGATCAATTGATTAAGCGTAAGAGATCTCATATGTTAAGGAAAATTACCCAGGCTTAAATTTAAGGTTAATTTTAATAAGTAAACACGCAGTAAGATTTAAAGCGCTTTAAAACCATTCTGTCGTATCTTTCAATCCGACCCGCAAATGTAGCGCATGCATGCGTTTATTTATACTTGAGGTGTAGACAAAAATGCAACTTTGCATTTGTTTGGTTTGGTTGTTTTTTTTTTTTACAGGATTGCAGAGATTTTAAGAATATAAGTTTAATATTTGTTTCTGTTTTTATCTTCTTTAAACTGAGATGATGAAATTTATCTCTTTTTTTTTTTGTGTGTGTGTACACCGGTTTATTTCAATAATAATGAAGAATCCAAACGAAATGGCAGTTTGCGTTGGTGGTGCAAAGATAAAGGCAATTTTGCTTCGCCCTACAAAAAAATGAGGAATAGCGAGGGAAATTAAAAACACACAAACATTCTCTATCTTCGTCAATTATTCACTCATCTTTTTATGATTCTAATAGTCTTGTTTTTTTCCCCTTCGTTTAAAACTGAATAGGGAGAAGGAGGGAGAAAATCAACTTCCGTGTTATTGATCTTGGAAGCAAGAAGGCTGGTGAGTTAACAGACTGATTTTGTTTTTTCTACAGATAACCTCATACGCGAACGTCCCTGTTTCCTCTTCACAGCTATGTTGCAGCTTGCTGATGATTCTGTGGATCTCAATTGCTTTCTCTGAAATGAGTGCGCACGTACAAAAGCTGTACAATAGATAATAATTTGCTCAAAAAAGAAAAAAAAATCCACAGAGGATACTTCCCTAATGAAAATATACAAGCTGTGAAAGCAGAAGTAATAATATTATTTTCTACATACTAAAAACAACGTGACATAATAAAGGTAAGAATTACCTTTAGCATCCAGTAATCTGATCCCAACTCGTATATATGACTTTGACCAGTTTTCAATGATGATAGCCATCTTTTTTTTGCTATTATTCACGGATGCGTTCTCCAGTGGTCCTCTTTGTTCAAAACTGAATAGTGCATTGACGTAGCTAGCATTCACCGTTACAGAATTATAAGTGCTATAGGTTTTGAGGTATGACCTATTTCTGCAAGCGCAATAGCTATGTACAGCAGACATGATCTAGTATGTCTATTTATATTCTCCATCTACATCTCCCTCCGCCCTCCCCCAATCTCTCTCTCTCTCTCTCTCTCTCTCTCTCTCTCTCTCTCTCTCTCTTTCTCTTTCTCTCTCTCTCACTGTCTGTGTCTGTGTGTGTGTCTCTCTCTGTCTCTCTGTCTTCTCTCTCTCTCTCTCTCTCTCTCTCTCTCTCTCTCTCTCTCTCTCTCTCTCTCTCTCTCTCTCTCTTTCTCTTTCTCTCTTTCTCTTTCTCTCTCTCTCACTGTCTGTGTCTGTGTGTGTGTCTCTCTCTGTCTCTCTGTCTTCTCTCTCTCTCTCTCTCTCTCTCTCTCTCTCTCCCTCTCCATCCAACGGAAATTTAAAAACTAATAATAAGGAACAAAATCTAACCGAGATATTTTTGTCAGATCTGAACTGATTTCTCTGACACGTAGCAAAGCTTTGTCATAAGACTAGTTAAAATGTTAGCTCTAAAGCAGCAGATTCAAAATGTTGCAAAAAGATTATCTGCTCAAATATGTGATGCTCATAAATTTATATCGACAAGGAGTTCACATTTACCACAAATGTAACGACCCTTTTTCCAATGCTTTCATAGGTATGACTATGATTGGCGGCAAGTACATTCAAAACGTAGACCTGCCTGTCTCACCTCAAAACAGTCCTTCTGTTTTGAATCTGAGTGGTTCTCCAGGGCGGTAAGAAATCCTTCAAACCTGTTGATATTATTGGATGCGCCACATTTACAACTCTGTTTATCAGTTAAAAGGAAACGGTATCTTTATAATCTATAGGCTGATTATGATGGACAAACTCCTCTATGTCTTGCCATTTGCTCTTTTTTTTTCAATCCATTTGAAATTCTTAAAAAAAAATAAATACGAGGGGGTAAAATTAATGGGGGAAAATGTTCATTTTTATCAACATTCTGATATCAACTATATTTAAAATTAAAAAAATGTGTTCATATACAATAATGGTTCAAACGTAAAAACTTTCTTCTTAAGAGCCTGCTCTGGAGATCGAGATAAAGCAAAAATGAGACACAAAACTAAACAGTGCTGCAGAGAACAAAGTCGAGGCATTTCTTGTCGCGGCTTTCACTTTCAAGATAGCGCAAAAGATATAGAGACGTCTGTACCTCGCTCTAATATTCCTATGGACTTGTTTGGGGAAAAGATGTATGTATCCGAATCAAGGGCCTTCACAGGTCGATGTCAACCGCTAAAAGAAAGTTTACATTCGAACCGAAGTGAGTCAACTACATATCAGTACCCAACTGGCGCTGCACTCCGACAAGTCCACCTACAAGTAAGATGTATTTTCATGCCTAATCAAATTATATTAATATTTTTCAGCTGCCCTTGTTACTATCTTCATAGTGTTGAAGGATATGTTGTTAAACAAAATCAAGCGTTAATGAACGAATCAAAAATGCCACGCCAATGATATTTTTTTTTTTGTGTCATGCCGTATAGTAATACTCGATATAAGATTTATTCTCCTTTCAAAAATTTTAGACCATAATGTGCCGTACCCTTCTGTTTCACATATGCATCGCCTCTGCGTACATAATTATGTACTACTCTATCAGTCTTAATAATTCCCTAAAACCATCAGAGAATTTAGAAAATATAAAATATTTTATGCAGGGAAATGATTGGGCTTTTCAAAAATATGAAAATCGTTATTTGTTTAAACTAGTGATTGAGCGTAAAAATTACAAGCCACCTCACAGATTATATAAAATGCATTTTTTTTTATTCTACATGTTCTACCTAGCCCGTTCACCACGGTCACTACGACGCGGATTCCGAGGTGAGCAGTCTGTTCTCAAATTTTCCAGAGAAACGAAGGCTCACCGTCAGGAGGACAAGCGGTTGGTCTTCTGAGAATGATGATCGGAAGCTTTACTCACAACAGCAAGTGCTTATGGACCGCTCCTGCCGGCCTCAAAATGATTTTCAGATATACAAAAATGATACTGAGATGGAAAAAAACCCAAAGCATCAAAAGCTGCCCTCCCCGTTGGCGCCTTTCCATCTTAATGACCATATGAACACTCAGATATCTATGGCTTCAGAATGTGCGGAATCTGCATCGCCTAGCTCAGACCTATCCTATATGTTCACAAAGACTCCTCGTCATACCTTCGACACCAATCAACAACATGGATCTTTTCTTGAGAGTGTTTTAGGTTCAGAGGGCACCCTGTCCTACACTGCTCAGAAACATAATTATGTCGTAAAGAACTCACTTCCAAGAAGGACCTCTTTTTCGAATCCATGTCTTTTATCCAATACATGTACAGGTCTTTCAAATCCGACGGATAACTACTGCGCGTTGAGCACGTTTAGTAATGATATACCGAGCTATTGTGGCAGCGCTGAAGCATGGACTCCAGGCATTCAATACAGCACTTTGAATTACAGATCTGATCTAATGGGCAGGGTAATGCTCTCAAAAAACTCTACAGCTATCTCCCAAGATAGTGAGCACAGTGATTATCTAACCACTTTTATCAGTGATAATGAAAGGAAACAATGGAGCAAGGTAGAAGATTTGCGTCGAGTAGAAACACGGTGTCATACTCCTGTAGCGTCCGCAGAGAAGCCAAGTAAAGATCATGTAAACGGTAGGTTAACCATAGCAGTCTGAACTATGCCCATTTAAGGGAGGGAGTGGCTAGTCGCAAAAATGGATAGAATAGACATTCATGAATGTTAATGAAAAAGAGAATTATTTTTTTTTCTAAAGAGGAAGAACGAAGAACCAAATAAGTTTAAAAAAAAAGGAGGCGGTGATACTGAGGAAAAAATGATAGAGAAAGACGCGTTGCGTGGTGTGCAAGAAACGGAAATTCAGTGAACAATCATGAAAGAACAAAAGTTATAAAGGTTTGAAGGGAAACAAATGAGACTTTCCAGTCATGTCTGATCATGCAGCGGGTTCAGCGTTAAATAAATGATTTAAGCAATCTTATTCGATAGAGAGGGCTATCCCCATGTGGAGATATGTGTATAAATGTATAAGTCTCAATAAAGCTTTTTGTACTCTTTTAACAAACAGAGGTGACACATTTTAACATGCGTCTTTGGTAATAATGAATAATAATGATGATGATAAAGGGGAAAAAATAAAAATAATAAAAATAATAATAATAATAATAATAATAATAATAATAATAATAATAATAATAATAATAATAATAATAATAATAATAATAATAATAATAATAAAAATATCGTAAGTGGTGTAATATTTTTTCCAATCACTTTAAGTGCAGAACAGTTTCAATACCTCTAAAACAGATTAATTTTGTGATTCAATTAAAAAAAAAAATCACGAACCCATCGATTAGGATCAGTCACCTTCCTGTCAAATTGCCTCTTATATTATGAAAAGAAAAATGTCTAGTATAAAGTTGTCCATTATTCTCGATTAGGACTGAGGGCAAAAACGTTGCAGTTAAGAACTGCATAGTTAGAGCTAGATCTAGTTTTAAAGCAACCGCATGTCCCTGTATAAGGTCAATCAGGATAAGAGTTATCAGTATGACCCTTTGCAAAGAGTGATGTAACATACCGGTTGAAGGGGAAAAAAGTCATATCATAAACCTATTATCATTTTCCGTCTCATCCTGTCTTTTTTTTTTTACCATACGAGATTAGCTAGAAAGTATAACGAAGTTGGAAAGGTGTCCTGCGGATGAATTCACCAAGGTCGCAATTTAGTATCGTATCGTTATAGAAAGCATACACAGCTCGATACATGTAGTCCTGAATAGAAATGCTGGAAACGTTAAGTTAACATTGAGTTAAACAATAGTGGGGTGACATCTTGGTTGCTCGATTTATATTTTTTTCATTCACTCATTTAATGATTGGTCAGATTTGTTTGCAAGAGGAAAATGTCATAATTGCATTGAGTCTCAAATAGATAAAAATATCCACTTATAATTATTGTAGAGACAGAGAAAAACATCTTTTTTTTTTTTCATGTTGAGAGTTTGAAAATACCAGTTTGAAAAATTTGGATGAAATCTATTGAACATAAAACTAAACGTTATCATACAGAGATTGATAATTATAATGGTGTGAATATTATAGCACATGAAAACCAAGGACCGTGATTATTACTTAACAGGTACCCACAATAGTTGTTTCATTTATGTCTTGCTAGTCAAATTGATTTCTTTGTTCATAATCTAAAATTAATGAAAGGACTCCTGATATAATTGCTTGCATTGTTATTGAGGTAATATTAAGACTTGTGGAGTTCATGTGGGTCTTGGCAATGAACTTGAGATTAATTCGAGTTAGACTTTTTCATAGCGATCGATGAAGAAAGCAGCCTATGGTGACTTCTGAACGCAGCTCTAACCCAGACTGTAGCGGACTAACCTCAGCACGTAAACAAGCCACGGCGAATCCCCCTCTGCTTACTTAGCCTTACTTGGTCCAGCGGTTATACACATTATTAGAGCTGCTGATTTGAAGACCACCGATTGACTCTAGACCTGATAATGCGGCACATCGGTTTGCTGAATACCGTAATGTAAACATAATACACACATGTATTGATCAGGCAATAAATGTATTATCCAGTGTGATTGTATGCTAAAGCCATAAATATTTATGTCACCGCACATTTCATACAGGATACTTTGACCTTGTTAAGAATTTCGTTCAAATGTATTATTTTAATATATTTTCTTAATATTGATTGAAGTAAACAACATTGCATCTCTCTCTCTCTTTCTCTCTCTCTCTCTCTCTCTCTCTCTCTCTCTCTCTCTCTCTCTCTATATATATATATATATATATATATATATATATATATATATATATATTTCTCTCTCTCTCCCCTCCTCCCCCAAATTAACACTAGAACCGTTAGCGGTTTGAAAATCAACTTGATTTTGTCGCCAAGTATTGTTTTAGAGTAAATTTCGCTGTCTTGGCAGCCTATATAATATGCTATACTTCTTAGTATGGTAATTGCTGGTATGATAGAGTAAAATCGATTGTTAGGCATGTAATTATAAACACCAGGTACAGAAAAAAAAGAAAAACACCAAAAAAACAACCATTAATCATGTCTTATAACTTTTAAGGATGTTGGACAATAATGATCAAAATTAATGTGACTCTCAGTGCCAGCAACAAGAAAAACTTAGTAATCAGTAAAACTAGCAGATTAGGAGAGTCTAACAACAAAGGTCATCATGTAGTCGACTCAGTCCCGCAACGCTGAAGTAAAGAAGCTTTCCATTTAATTTCATGGAATTTATTATTCGTATTGGTTTTACAAAAGCCCTCAAAAAAAAAAAAAAAAAAAAAAAAAAAACCAACGAATTTTATGATAACAATTTGAAGAAAAAGAGCATATTAAGTTTTTACTCTGTAACAATTTTAGCCATTATGTGCTTTAAAGAAATGCATGTACGTTCGGTTGAAAAATAACACATACTAATGAAGGTGTATTTTACCACACAATTCCAATCTTTGATCTGATCAAACATCGTTGGTGTATCTTTATCCTTATTTCAGGAATTTGAAATTAAAACCATTAAATCAATTTTTTTTTTTACTGCAAAAGCGACTTAATTTTTATACATGACTTGGGTCGTTTTGAATAGATTTTGGAACGGTCCATCCATACTTTTCTAAGTTTAAAATAAAATAATCAATGTGACTAACCTGTTTCATCCATCTAAGCTCCTGTGGTGACACCCATTTCATCTGACAGTTATCGCAGCTGTAGCAACCGCATCGAAACCGCGTGCATCTCGGAGCTGCTGCTACCACTTGACACAACAACGTCAAACTATTCCTTTTCTAGGTCAGTAAGTTTTGCATCGTAGAGTGTGAAAGCGATCAGAGTGTAATCGTTCCAGTTGTTGCGCCAACTACACCAAATATCTGCTTACAAACATAGTTCAAAGTCTAATCAACGATAGACAAGAGACTGGCTAATGTTTGCAGTAAGTGAAATTCGAGTCGATAAATCTGTACGCCCTCAAGTTTAGCGCAATTAAATTGAATTGAAACAAAAAAATCGACGTATCTCAGACAATGCAGGTGCTAATTGATACACTTGACACTTGAATAACAGTGAGATCCAGATGGCGAAAGATTAAAACAAAAACTTGATAGGTTAATTAATCAGTTCGTTTAGCTTTTAGACGGCGCTAATAGCTTTAATTACAATACAGCCATTAATGACAGCGGTAAAAGTGTTTTTACGCATATCAAGATGGTTAACCTATTTGGCGCCTCTCACGTCCTTGCTTATGTCTCGAGCAACTGGTGTTTAGGACAAGACCAGTATGATTGGCATTATGTGATCGTCCTAAGATAAGCTGATTGTGAATTTTTTTATCTGAGAAAGATAGAGATAAATATAGGTATATAGTTTGAGATACACAGATACATATTAACTATAAATAGATTTAGCTTTAGGAGTGGTTAGCCTATTGGTTAGAGTGAAGATGATCGAAAACAATGCTTTTCCTAAATTTTAATGATTTTATGATTTTTCACATATTAATCATCATTATCTAAATGATACATATTTAGATAGATTAATAGATACTAGCTATGCTTGATGATTATTTAAACATTCTGCAATAGTGCACGATAAAAAAGCGTTAATAATAATAATAATAATAATAATAATAATAACAACAACAACAACAACAACAACAACAACAACAACAACAACAACAACAACAATAATAATAATTACCTAGGTATTCTCGGCCATTACTCAAGAGTTTCGAGTCTATGCGGTTTTCATCAGATGGCTGTAGGTAATGGGCTAGTTGGTGTTTAAAGGCAGGAAACGAAGAGAGGTGGGGAGGAGAGAGAGAGAGAGAGAGAGAGAGAGAGAGAGAGAGAGAGAGAGAGAGAGAGAGAGAGAGAGAGAGAGAGAGAGAGAGAGAGAGAGAGAGAGGCAGACAGACAGACAGACAGAGAAGGAGAGAGAGAGAGAGAGAAAGAAAGAAAGAAAGAGAGAGAGAGAGAGAGAGAGAGAGAGAGAGAGAGAGAGAGAGAGAGAGAGAGAGAGAGAGAGCAAAGCTTGCACCAATAAGAAAGATAAGCAACGATGTTTACTAAACTCTTCTGCTCTTCTTTGGATTTGTCTGTGTTATTAACGTTAAGAAAACGGAGACACTAGTTTTGAGAAATGAAATAATTTTTCTCTTTCGTTCTTTGATCTTCAGAAACCATAGTGCTTCATCTTCATCCCAAAATGTCTACATGGAGGTTAGTGCCTCATTATTTTATTCAAAATCAACCTTTTGTAGTTATTTAAAACAATTGCAAGAAAAAAAAAACGCATTTTTTAAACACCACAGTGATGTGCGTGTAATTTGTCTTCATAACTATTCGTCTATTAAACGGTCGTTGTTTGCCTAACATGTATTTTGGGAAGGACCTCAAAATCACTGCTGAATAATCAAATACGAGTTGTAATTACACCAAATTTTTAAGTCATTAAAAAAAGCATGCATTTCAGTAAAAGAGAATAAGGAAGTAAATAACGCTGATTGTAACAAGCGTGTATTATTAATTTAAGGTTGTAATTGCTAGATCATACTCGTGGTCAAGAGGATTTGTTAATACACAATTAGAAACTGATTATTGGAATAAGGTTAATTATCAAAACATATTTCATGGAATTGCAAAGGGAACTTTCTTCAAGTGTGAAAAAAACCTTTCACCTAAATAAGACTTGCTTTAATAATATTTTTTTTTCGCAATTGGCAAATAGAAAGATACAAAACAAACTTGGAAAATGCTATCTTTGTAAGAATGGGATGCTGTAAGTTTTGATACCTTAAAAATTTGTTGATTTCTTTTAACCCAAATAAATAAAGTGCAAGTTCTTTCTGTTTCACTCAAAGCTCAATTAATTGGGTTGACTGCTTTTCAGATATGCTCTTTGGAAGATCAAGTATCTAATCAGGAAGAACACTCTTATGCGAATAAGAATGACAATGAAATGTACTCTGTTGAAAGGGTAGGTTATATACATACATTTCCATTGTTTTGGTCACAAGAAGCATACATGCAATACTAGCATGAATCTGAAAATCCAGTCGATACATCATCATATTCTTTTGTGGGCAGAATCATTGAAAACTTGTAAGACATGAAACGTTATGGTTCACTTGATTATATTCCAGATTTATTTTTTTTTTTTAAACCAAAGTCTAACAGTCTTATTGACACCCCCCCCCCCTCCCGAAGGCAACTTTGATTTTGTTCTTTTCGTTACAACCTGCCGATGATTGATCCATATTTCAAAGTTCAATGAATAATTGCACCATAGAGTGCCTTCGTTAAATATCTTTCCATGGCTCATTTTACAAATGTATCAAGTAACTGTTACCGTAAGCGTTTTCATGTTCAAACGGATAAACGCGGATATAATCAATTCATTAGTCTAATACTTCAAATACGTAGCCGGCATTCATCTGAGAGAGAGAGAGAGTGAGAGAGACAGAGACAGAGAGAAATAGAGAGAGAGAGACAGAGAGACAGACACAGACCGAGACATAGTTAGAGACAGACAAACAAATCAAGGGGAGGGGGTGGGAGGAGAGAGAGAAAGAGAGAGAGAGAGAGAGTGAGAGAGAGAGCGAAAGAGAGAGAGAGAGAGAGAGACAGAGAGAGAGAGAGAGAGACAGAGACAGAGGCAGACAGACGCAGACCGAGACATAATTAGAGACAGACACCCAAATCGAGGGGAGGGGATGGGAGGGGAGAGAGAGAGAGAGAGAGAGAGAGAGAGAGAGAGAGAGAGAGAGAGAGAGAGAGAGAGAGAGAGAGAGAGAGAGAGTGAGTTGGCCTTTCATTCATCGCAAAAAAAATAATGCTTAAAATCAATCATTCAGTGCTCATTATTGCCTGCTGACCTTTATGTACGCTCTGGAAAACTGGAAAACCACCGTCTCATCTTTTCAGGGAGCTCCCCGGAGAGAGAGCAACGTAGATCCAGAAGCCTTAACCCTTTTGACTCAAATGATGGACTTTATAGTGATGGAACAAAACCTCCGCAATGTGCGGCAGAGAGTTCTAAAAAATGATAGCAATACAGACGATCAGCATTGTCGTTCAACGATTGTTACTATTGGTCCACGTCACCTACATTCTCATGATAGATCATATCGGTCACCGACAGATGCATTTTCGATTCGACACAAAAAACTTTGCACCGGGCTAATTTTGGACAAATGTATTCAGGTTGGGTCAGTAACTACGAGTAGATACAAAAGCGCCAAGTCGGTCGCGTGTCAGACGAGCTATACGATGTTTGTGGACTCAGCCTGCAGCCCAATCGCCCAGTTCTGCTCTCAACCACAGCGCCGATACAACACCCGTCGGCATTCTGTTGGCTATCGCTTTTCTATCAATCATAGTCCTCGCCTGCCCCAAGGCAAGAAAAAACAGAGGAAATCTGCGGGCACAGTTGAGAGGCTGAGGAAGAAAAAGAAGAGCTCAGGTACAAAGGAGAAGGAGCCGCAACTGCTTTTGATCCAGCCTGAGGATTAGAGGAGAGAGAGAAAGAGACTAATTACATGTAATTTTTTTCTTTCAATAAGTCGAGGATTTTGAAAGCTGGGGTGTTTTTTCACAGGTGATTTTACTTTTTTAAAATCAGATATATCTCCCCTGTTATGCCTATCCACTTAATTTTTTGAGCCCATTTTACCATGAGCGGTGATCTCAGGGCATATGCCCAATAATAAATCAGCTATAGTTCAGCATCGAGACCTCTTGACAATGCAGAACATTTAAATAGGGAAATCATCACTTTCATATGATGATTGCTGTTAAAACAAACTCGGCGTCGTTCCTTCATTGCCGGATGAGTTTAGTTTCTCCCCTTTTCAACCTTTCTCTGTCTATTTTATAGTTGCTTTTTTTTAGTGGCATGAGACATCAATCTAAAATATGCGTTCCAATCTTTGAATTGGATCGGAAAATCAAGAATTGATTACTAACAATTGACACATCCCATTTTCCTGTATCCGTGTGTGTGTGTGTGTGTGTGTGTCCATCCCTCTGTCTGTCAAACACTTTCTCTGTCTGCCTCTGCATCTCCACTCTCCATACTATTTATTCACGCTCTCTCTCTCTCTCTCTCTCTCTCTCTCTCTCTCTCTCTCTCTCTCTCTCTCTCTCTCTCTCTCTCTCTCTCTCTCTCTCTCTCTGTATATATATATATATATATATATATATATATATATATATATATATATATATATATATATATATTTCCCTCCTCCCCTCTCAGCGTTCTTCTTACATTGCCCAACCGCCCAACTTTACAGCAAACTCAATTTTAGTCGAAACTTACACAAACATTCTCAATATTCCTCTTAGCTTAACAGTAGGCCTAATTGAATATATTTACTTTAATAGTTTTCCTGAAACAGAAATCATGTATCATTTGGGTGCAGATGTGGTAAGCCTGTTTATGTATTACATCAGGGATTAATTACAAAGTTGATGTTGAAACCATTTACATCTATTCATATTTTATTTATTCTGTTAATAAGGACAAGAAAATTGTAAATAAGACAACAACTTATTCAGAATTTTTTCATTATTAGCCCCATTAGGGCAAGTTTGTAAGTTTGAATTATGAATATGTTCATGTTCATATTTGAAAAATTTCTCCGCATTATTATTCTTTTATGATCGAGGTTTCATGATAAATGAAGAACAACGCATGATATGAAAACAACTTTTGTGTTTTAAATAAAGGGGAAAAATGGAATCAGTCACAGACATTTCTTAATTTCTGTTTGTTGATAATATTATATACCATAAACAAAAATCTGTCTAATGTCGGCTATATTGCCTCTCTATCTCCTTTTTATCAGTGTGATTGCCTGATTACTCATGAACCCACCTTCCCGCCCTCAGACCCCCCCCCACACACACACACACTTTTTTCTCTTTTTTTTTTACCCCTCTCTCATACCCACTTCTCTCTCCCTTGCCCACTTCTCCGTCTCTTTTTCTGTTTCTCTATATTCAAATATTTGGCGTCCTGATCTCTCTTTCTCTCTCTCTCTCTCTCTCTCTCTCTCTCTCTCTCTCTCTCTCTCTCTCTCTCTCTCTCTCTCTCTCTCTCTCTCTCTCTCTCTCTCTCTCTCTCCATTCTTTCCCAATTTCTGCATCAAATGCACCCTTTAAGTCTCGGTTATAAAAAAAAAAAAAAAAAAAAAATACAACAACATGCAGTCTCTACACATAATTTCATATCTCAATTATCATTTTTTTTCCTCTGTTTAGTTCGTCCTCATTTAACTTGAATTCTTTCTTTACTAATGCTATTGGTTTAATTTGAGCCGCACCAGGTAAGTGAGAATTTTAGCCTTTTTTAATTTCTATGAAAATTTGTTGTGACTCTGTTGTTGTTGCTTTTTTTTTTTTAATCAATATTCAAGCAGTAATTAAAAATCCATGGAGTATCTTTAATCGCATCAAATCTAGAATGGTAAAGAGTATCTTTTTCAAATAGTACGTATTCTACCTCTGTGGGAGGACTTTGTTAATGGAAATGTAAGAACCTTTTATTTGAAATGTTTCACACACCGATACCCTTGATGATGATACATCTATACATTTATCAAGTTATACCTTTTGTGTGCATCTTTCTTTTAATGTTGATTTAAAAGATTGACATTTGAGCTCTTCATATTGGATATGATTAATAAATATATAGAATATCCGAATCGAAGTTTTTTTTAGTCATTGACAAAAGAGCAAAAAACATTGTAATGTGTCAATATGATTAAAGAGTGATCTTCATACGATACTTTATTTCTTTATACCTAAGTGTATCTCTACACAACCAAAGATGGAAACATGAATGTTTAGAATCTGTTACAACGTTTCAATAACGATTCAACACGCATACTTATCTAAGACACCAGTTTTCATAAGTCTTCCAGTGTAGAAGTCCTCTTTTCTTCTTCTTGCAAAGATCTACATTATGAATAAAATTTCACATTGCAATGCAAACAATACGATACATGATTATAAGGATCAGATATGGGTCCACAGTTTTGAAGTTACATTATATGATGCTTGAAATGACTGCAATGCTTAGGTAATTTTCAAAATCAACAATAAGGTATTTTAGGAAACGCATGAAATGTGATAAAGAATTGTACACATAGATTGAAAAACAATCATACGAAAGGTTTCAATAACTGCATCCTTCTCTCTCTCTCTCTCTCTCTCTCTCTCTCTCTCTCTCTCTCTCTCTCTCTCTCTCTCTCTCTCTCTCTCTCTCTCCATTCATATCTCAGCCATTTACTCTCTGTTTCTCTCCACCTTCCTTCCTTTCTCTGACTGACTTACCCTTTGTTTCTTTCTATCCATGTGTGTAATTTTGGAGCCTAATTTTTTTTGTCTCTGTCCGTTTGTTTCTGTCTGTTTGTATATCCCTATATGTAATCCATGTATTCTTTACCCAACCACAAAAGCTGCGATCTTATGAGATAAGTTTTTGTTGTTGTAGCACAATTTTGTATTTAAAATTTTGCATTGAGTGTGTATTGGTCTCTCTCTCTCTCTCTCTCTCTCTCTCTCTCTCTCTCTCTCTCTCTCTCTCTCTCTCTCTCTCTCTCTCTCTCTCTCTCTCTCTCTCTCTCTCTCTCACTCACTCACTCACTCTCACTCTCTCTTTCTAAAAATTTGCCACAAAAATGTTCTTACCAGCCTTTGGATTTTTGGCAGCAACAATATTCGGGTCACTGTACCCTCAGCTTCAAATTCATTAATTGCAGATGAATGCACATTCACAATGTTTTAATGATCTCATCCTAAATTTCCGACAAAAGCTGGTACACTGAGTACAGAGAACAAAAAAACTAGAAACATTGAAAAAAGCTCATCGATCGTTTTTTGTAGCCAGCCTGTTACACGTAATCCAAGTCCAGTTGACACATCGTACACAATTACATGTATCAAAGCAGCCAGGGCTCCGTTTTAGAATGCCTGCGTCTCTTCTGCAATCAAACTAGGAGGAAAAGAATGATTAATTTAAACAGAATAAGTAGATAATTGCTATATTATAAACTTAAAGTTTCATTTTCAACAGTGCGCTTACTTTGCTAAAAATGATACCCTAACAGATATGGGATAAAGATGCTTTTTAAACTATAGTATTAGCAACATTCACTTTACAAGATCTAATGGCTTAATTGAAAATGGAGTCACGACATTTGAAATTTAAATATTAGCACACATTCAGCTCGTATCATTGACTCCTTTCTAAACAGTTTATTTTGCTACTGTGCAATTTCTACTTTTGCATTGCTTTATTTCACAAAACTGATCAGGTGAAGAGGTAAAAAATAGAAAGCCAATCCTCTTATAGAATTACAGCAATATTTGTCTTTACTCTTGCCTTGCAATGTTCTACCAGACCCCTATCTCTCTGTCTGTCCGTCTGTCTGTCTCTTTCTCTTTCTCTCTTTCTCTCTCTACCTATCATTTTGAGCGAACTTGATCTCAATAGCACAACATCTTCAGTTCTCTACGCTGAAATTTCATTAAGTGCACAATTATTGTACATATGAATAGAGATAATGGTTTTTAGCTAAACTGTATATATAATAAGGCTTGACTGACAATCGTTTTATTAGGCATTGAGATCTCATAGGGATAGGCTTTACAAACAGTTGGCCTAACTTGTGTTGGTTCACAGTTTCACGTTGTTCTGACCTATAGATTTTGACTTTGAAGATTACAACAATGTAACTTACTTGTATATTTATGATGCATACTACTACTACTGTACACGTTTGGATTTCTCACTTTTACACTCTTCAGACCTCTTATTATAATTTTACAAAATAGTCTTAAAAAGTCAATAATCTCACAAACTTCATTATTACGTTGTCGTTTTACAGTTTGCAAGTTCGAGCAATATACATTAAAAATCTATACAAAGAGACTTGGAGAGAAAGAGAGATAGACAGATAGACTGGTACAGAAGCAGACAGACAAAAAGATAGACTAAGATAAACACGCACTTTTATTCTTTATATATTAGATTATATCGTTCGATTACATGTTATCACTTTTTTTTTTCAATTCTAATAATATACTATCGCATCTTTAGTCTACAACAGCAACAGCATTAACATCAGTAGGAGTAACAGAGAGAAACATATTAATAAAATATAACGACAAACGAAACACACAAACATAAAGTTCTTTATGATATAAAGACATAACATATACGGAATCCATCACGAGCAAGTTAACGATTTAACTCTCTGTTAGGTGCTACGAAAATCTTCTCTGTGTATACTGCATTAATTTTGACCTTTGTTATGAATCTGCTGATTTGGTTAGGCGTTGGCTGCATATACGGTATAGAGCTTCTTGTGTCAGTATCGTTTTACCGTATTTTCAGCCTTTTAATTCAGATGTAGGAAGAAATTGATAATTACTCTAAGGATAATAAGCTCTGCGCTTCAAAATAAGTTGACGAGTACTTGTGAAAATAAACTGTTCAACTTGAGCGAATAATGCGAGAGGGAAATTTTGTTTTTGTTTTTGTTTTGTTAATTTGTTAAGATTAATTTAGATTATATACGAGGGCATATTGATAAGTTTTGCCTCCAAGTCCATAACTTTGGAAATAATGAAGACAAACAAATGATACTTACACCAAATGAAAGGTCATTTTATTTAGCACCAGATGACATATCATTTTTCAACATAATCACCGTCCCGTTCGATACAGAGCCGCCACCGACGGACGACCTGTTGGATGCCGTCAGCGAAGAAGTCAGCAGTCTTGTCTCTGCACCAAGAAAGAACAGCATTCTTCACATCTTCGTCTGTCTCGTAACGGTTGCCCTTGAGGTAATCCTTGAGTTTTGGAAAAAGGAAGAAATCGCTCGGAGCAAGATCTGGGCTATAAGGCGGGTGCGGTAATGTCCGCAGGCCTAAACGATCTAAAGCCGTGCGAGTTTCCAAACTTGTGTGAGGGCAAGCGTTGTCGTGATGGATGATGGAAACTTTCTCACTCCTTACCCGTCGCAACCTCGCTTTCAGTTTCTCCAGTGTGTTCACATATTTCGTAGAATTCACGGTGTTGCCTTGTTCCAAAAATTCTGTGTGAACCACACCCTCACTGTCCCAAAAGATTGTGAGAAGCACCATCATCCATCACAACAACGCTCGCCCTCACACAAGTTTGGAAACTCGCACTGCTTTAGATCGTTTAGGCCTCCGGACATTACCGCACCCGCCTTATAGCCCAGATTTTGCTCCGAGCGATTTCTTCCTTTTCCAAAACTCAAGGATTACCTCAAGGGCAACCGTTACGAGACAGACGAAGATGTGAAGAATGCTGTTCTTTCTTGGTGCAGAGACAAGACTGCTGACTTCTTCGCTGACGTCATCCAACAGGTCGTCCGTCGGTGGCGGCTCTGTATCGAACGGGACGGTGATTATGTTAAAAAATGATATGTCATCTGGTGCTAAATAAAATGACCTTTCATTTGGTGTAAGTATCATTTGTTTGTCTTCATTATTTCCAAAGTTATGGACTTGGAGGCAAAACTTATCAATATGCCCTCGTAATTACTGCAAACATTAGTTTATGAACTTGAGCATGTGTATTGGTCAGCACTGCACTGTGCAAAAGATTATCCTAAATCTCCTTGAAGCTCACTATAAGATAGAGTGCCACTGGTTTAGAAAAGGATGGGCTCTGCATGAGTCACGCTCTACTAGTGACGTGATTACGAAAACTGCTGGATGCGTAACTACGTGTTATTATAATCAATATCAAAGTAATGTACTAGCAACATTTTTTTTAATCAACTAAAATGTCATAGGAGAAAAGAGAGAACGCATGAACCATTCTTGATTGCATTCCTCTGCGTTAAATTCAATTCTGCTACATAGCTACTATACAAGTCTAGATCACTTCTGTAGTTAACACTTAACGAATACATAAGATATGCGCTTCATTCGCAGATCCTTGCCAGTACTTCTTCCAGAAAAGGCAACAATGGAATTGCGGTTACCATGGGCAAAAAAATTAAAGATGTTCTGTCCAACGATGAGTCCTATGTTAAGCTTCTCTCGAAAAGAATATATCTCCATTCTCTGTTTGTCATATTCGCTATCTCTTATGAGGCGACTGAAAAGCGCAGGTCTAACCACAAATTGAATAGGAAATCCCCTTTCTGGGGGTCTACCCATTGGTGGAATCAAAGTAGTTTTGCACGTTCTTCTGTTCCGATCCTCAAGAGCCACGCCAGCCCTAGACAGTCCAAGACAGTGCCGCTGAGGGCTATTCTGGTGAGTCGAGCTCTGACTCCCGACCGTCCCTATTGAGCCCGCGTATGTGGACGTACTGGATAGTTTGTGGATTAATTGTCTGGATGGGATCGGAAGATCCTGCGAACCAAGATCTTGTGAACCATGATCTGAAAACATATTAAACAACAAAAAGATTGGCGTATTAAAGAATTTAATAAGAAATACTCTTTGCTCCCCCCACCCTTTTGGAAACTATAGTTTTAATATGTCAACTCGAAGGTTGGGTATCAAATCCAAAATCATATTAATCAAAGACTAACATGAAATAGCTTATAGAAGTTGAAGAAAATTTAGGGGCTTATCCGAATCATGCCTAAATCTAAAGAGATCATGTTATCCAGATGTAAATGATAACAAAATACAAAGTGTCACTGGATCACGTTTGCGATCAGTATTCTCATCACTATTTGCATTCTACTTTTTTGTACCGTGTGAGAGAAAAATAGCTTGACAGAGCAATATTTATTTATATAGTTATGGCTCTTCGCGCTCTTTTGGATAAAATTCATGTTAACTTTTGAAAACCAAAGGATAATACAGATTATCTTTTTTGAATCGTAATGAAGCGTACCTTGCAAACAAGCCCTCTACCTCTTCCAGCGTTCTGCCCTTGGTCTCAGGCAGTATCAGAGCCAATAAGATGGCGCCGGCGAAGGCCAGGCATGCGTACAGCCAGAATGTACCTGGAAGTTTTCAAATCGTTTTTACTAAACTGGAAGTTTATATATTGTAAGACAAAATCCCCCATAATTTCTGCATTTTAACGTGACTAGAATTACCAATAATTTATCTACAGCTTTGTTATTTGGTCTTTGCCCTAGAGGAAAGTTTTACAAAAAATTGCAAGTCTTAATCGTTTAATAATTTAAAAAGTATAACGGAAGAAAAATATATAAAAAAAGATTTGTTAAATTGAAGAGAATATCACGCATTAAAGAGAACTGAGTGGGATCCCATTATCACCTTAAAGAATGGTGCATTCGTCTGATCATTTATATTTCTCAGAGAATATTCGTACAGCAGTAGCCTTTTTTTTTTTTAAATGGAACTTCTCAAAGCTTGGAATGCCTAACGCATAAGAAATAACCACACAAATTATTAAAAACAATCAGCTAAAGCTGGAAAATAACTTAAAGTCTCGATTATCACAGTTTTGAAAAAAAGGTGCCTCACCGTATCTTGTT
This sequence comes from Elysia crispata, assembly GCA_033675545.1. Lineage (NCBI taxonomy): Eukaryota > Metazoa > Mollusca > Gastropoda > Plakobranchidae > Elysia > Elysia crispata. Next base: position 1,215,436 of record JAWDGP010000422.1, read on the forward strand.
AGGGTCTCGGTAAGCGAAATGAACGACATGGATACCGCCAGATTGAAGGTCCAGTTCATGAAAGTGGACGCTGCATTGCCTGTGCTGCGGGCCCACAGGGGGTAAATCTCCGAGTTGATAGTCCACGGCATAGGACCCATTCCTGGATACACATAGAACGTATAGCTTTATTAAGGAATTTCATTTACAAAATTGTTTTAAAAAAATCTTCTATACCATGATTGTTAAATGTTACAAGTTGTTCAAGTAATGATGAAAAAAAATACCATGGGGATCGAGGTGAATTCTTCTTCTTCTTCTTCTTCTTCTTCTTCTTCTTCTTCTTCTTCTTCTTCTTCTTCTTCTTCTTCTTCTTCTTCTTCTTCTTCTTCTTCTCCTCCTCCTCCTCCTCCTCCTCCTCCTCCTCCTCCTCCTCCTCCTCCTCCTCCTCCTCCTCCTCCTCCTCCCCCTCCCCCTCCTCCTCCTCCTCCTCCTCCTCCTCCTCCTCCTCCTCCTTCTTCTTCTTCTTCTTCTTCTTCTTCTTCTTCTTCTTCTTCTTCTTCTTCTTCTTCTTCTTCTTCTTCTTCTTCTTCTTCTTCTTCTTCTGCGTTCAATCTTTTTTTACTGTGCTATATCGATAGTCCCGTCAGGTCGACGAAGTTGGTCGTCTTCAGTAGGTCGTCGCCTGATCCTCAAGAGTTCTCGTTGACTGGATCTTCTGTAGGCCAAACTTGAAGTAAGGCTTCCTCAAAGTGAGGGCAGGTTTGTAGGATGTGCACTGAAATCTGTTCTGTCGCTCCACGCTGGCAATGCGCAGATTTTGCCATTCCCAAAACAACAAAAAATATTGTGGATCCAAACCAACCTGGAGCAAAGGAGATGAGGTAGAGCACCAGGCCTACCATAGGCATCCAGCTGTAGGGAGTAGGACAATAGTCATAAGCCCAGGTGAGCCCTCCAGGCAAGGTGCTGGCGTTACACCGGCCCTCGGTGGATGTCCACGGGTTGTCGTAACTGGTCGGCAGACACGACGAATTGATGACATACTCGGGCATATCTACGTAGCAATAACCACACTCGAGGTCCTGGCGGCAAGCGTTACACGTCCTACATAATAAATCAAAAAGGTTCCGGTTAACAGCGTTATTGAGTTTTCAAGCTTTTCTCACGTGAAGTATTAATTATCTAAGTATGTGCGAAGAATCTTGAGATTATTGGAAATTTATTGTTGCGATCAGAAGAAATCAAATAAGTATTTATGTACCGAAACATTAAGAATTTTGACATTATAATGGCATGGGAAAGGACACCATCAACTACATTTCGTAGAGACAAGTGTTCAAACTATGGTCTTTAAATTGTATGAAAAGCAGTTGTTCAATACTATGTCTTTCAAAACTAACGGGATGCTTACAGCCTTGAAAGAATTTATTTCTATTCAAGACAAAACTAAAGAAAAAAACCTTTACCAACTGCAGATACTTTTACAAAGATATGCATACAAGTTCAGAGTGCCTGGTACTTTGTCTTAAATCCAACTTTTCATTAAGCTTATTTTGAATATAGAGTGACTCGTAGTAGCGCAAAAAACCACTCTCAGTTTATGTGTTATGTAAAAGTCTTGTCAATTTCAATATAAAATAATCCTAGATAGATAATAGCTTTGTGCTTCTCCCATATCAATAACCCATATTATGGCATAAAGAATAATTCTTTCGAATAGGAATTTCAAATGTTAACATGGTGCTCTCATCATATAGCCTATTTCCCTTCGGACAATATGATATAGACCACAAAGAGCAGTGAAACAGCCCGATTCCTTGAGGTGTCACTAGATACCTCCACTCCTACGTGTGGCTTATAATCGAATTCCGACGCTTCCCGCACAGAATATCATGGCGCGAAAGCCTGCTTTCAGGCCAGGCTTGTTCCGTGCCTCTTATATGCTTATCATTTAGTGGGCCTAACGGCACACATCAACGGCCGCTAAATTTATCAGAAGGAGAATTCTTTGATGGGTTCGAACCTCTTTATAACAATCAAAAAAAAAAAAACTCCTCTAGCCTGCCTGTCAAGAGTTCGGTGGGCTAACGAGGGCGTGACGTCTTCTTAAAAAAGACGGGCTACATAAAATAACTTTTCAATAAGCCAATTTATCAAACAATCTACCGGTTTTGTCTATTGATTTCAAATCAATCTCATCTCATCGGTATGTAGCCTATATAAAAAAATACCGGTACGTCCTCTTAGTTAAACACGCCGTTCAGTGGCTATATGATCGTGACACAACACCAAAAGGCTTATTCCATTATAAACACGGTAAGGGACATAATGATCCAAGTTAGGTCACCTGTATCGGGCGCAGTTGGAGGTCTGAGCTACAGGTTCGATGACGTCAATGGGCGGAGTGTTGAGCGCTGACAGGTGAAAGCCAACAGCCAGCCATGCCAGACTTACTATGGCGCCCATCAAACTGGCTAAGGTTAGAGGCCTGCGCCCTATCCGCTCGACCAGGTAGAGCCCGACCAGAGTGAACAGGAAGTTGACAGCAGCGGTGACGGCGGAGAGCCAGATGGCGGCTTCGTCGCTCTTCACACCAGACATGCGGATGATGGTCGCCGAGTAGTACCTGGTGGAGAGAACATGGGATGTCAAGAAGGTCCTTTTTGCTTGATTGTCTTTGGAACAAATTATGTTTTCTTCTAAATCAAGATCCCCTGAACCTACCCTTCACTGCTTTATAACAGAGGGTGTCTGTATTGCTACCTTCGTGATTTTGTTACATGTGACGCATCGTCTTATGAGAGCCATTTTTTTTTTGTTCGTCATTTAATTATCTTTTATACGACTGCTCTCTTTCTTTTTAAATTGATGTTATTCAAGGTTCGAATCAGTTCTACAAAGAAAAAAAAAGGAAAAGAACTCAGTAAACTCTGTTTGATATTAATCAATTTATTTATTTTAAATGGGTGTAAAAAAAAACAAAAACAAAACAAGGCCCAACCGGTTTAAAGAGAGACAAGTCTAGGGATCGAGAACGATTGCCACAGAGTTTTGTCCCTTTGAAAGTTTGAACAAATTGAATTTACTGAAGCAACACAAGATGCAGAACTACAACTTTTTTCTGACCGGCGTTAAGTGAGACACAGAATAGACCATCGAAAAAAAAAAAGAAAAAAAAAACCTGAAAAAAGCACCATTCACGTCTAACACATATTTCCTTAAACAAACTGTTTAGGCACTTTGTGTCTCTAAGCTTAAACTTAATGGCAAAGAAAGACTCAGTCTAAGCTTGCATCCTCATTTATCGTGCCTAGACATCACTATTGGATACACTCATTATGTTTTTCTTATTTCACTTGCTCAATTGGTATGGGGAAACACATCAACGTTCACTTTTGTATCATTTGGGACCAAAAAAATTCTTGCCGCGCTTTTTCAAACACCTACCACAGGCTTGGTGATTCAAATAGCCTAGTTGTGTTTAATGCAATCACTAGCTAGAATAATTGTGTGCTTCTCGATATTTCAGTGAGTTTATTCTGTTTTATCACTCACTCCCATGGCAGGGCGCAACTAACATGCCTTTCTCCCTCATAAGTCTTGCTTTTTTGTTTCTTTGTTTCTCGATAATTCATATACTGCTTTGCTTGAAAGGTGAATCCTCTTCTGATGTTGATATAAGTAATGTTATATGGGTACGTTTATTCATTTACTTCTCTATTGGTTTGAATCTTAATAAATTTGCTCGATCTATTCCACTTGCAAACCTCCCTTCCTCCCCTCTGTCTGTCTGTCTGTCTGTCTGTCTGTCTGTCTGTCTCTCTCTCTCTCTCTCTCTCTCTCTCTCTCTCTCTCTCTCTCTCTCTCTCTCTCTCTCTTTCCATCCACAATTTTAACATGGTAAAAATCACTGAATGCCGCTGGTCTATTCATGCAGAGCATTGGTTTATTTTCCAATACCTTTGCAGGTGAAGCCAACAATATTTTCACCAGAAAAACTCGATTCGATTGTTTAAATAAAATTGAAACAACAACAACAACAAATACTGAGTATCTCGCATTAATCAAGGTACCATACAATGAGTTTCGATTGTAAAGTAGTCGATCATCTACGATTTTTGCGTTTCGAGTTTGAGGTAATGGCGTATTTTCCAAATGCGTTAATTTTAATTCTTCGCTTTCTTGTAATTTTAGCTTGTAAAAACAAAACCCTCGATATCATTAGAGGTAATCTAATCAGTAGAAAAATTTCGTTATGAAATTGGGACGATTTAAATGAAAGCAAACTCAAACAAAGAAAAGCATGGATATGAATAATCAATGTTTTGGCGAAAATGGCAGGAACCTCCCCCCCCCCCCCCCCCCCCTTATAAAAAACAAAAAACCTCTATATTTCTCTTGATACAAAATTATCATACTTAGAAGTTTTTTTCCCGAATTTTGAAGATTTTAATCTTACTTGGACCCTCTCTGTGTGTAGAGAGCACTGCCCTTATATCTTAGGATGCGAATAAAGTGGCAACGTAAACCCAATTAGAGATCTCCCTTTTGGCGAAAGGAGCTTGTGTCTCAATCCGTAGCGAAACTCTCCAGGCGATTAAGAATAAAGAAACAGAACGAAGTCACGAATTGAGTTCATATGGGAAAAGAAGGAGAATGATTTCCTTTTTAACGACCAGTATGGAAACTTTACACAACTAAAAAATCGATCTAATTTAACTGTAACTTAATATTTTATTCCTTCATTTAATATCAGCTTAATGATGAATGTGTGTGGTTTGTTTTTTGTTTTTGTTTTGTTGTTTTTTGTTTTGGTAAATTTTCCTTGTGAACATCAAAGATTATTTACGTGTTTGACGTTGCAGTCAACTGGAAGATTCAAGTAGCATGATATTCAAAAGAAAAGATAAAAGAAAATATTTTATGAATTCTTCTTTGAGATGATATATAACGTGTTTTTAATCCAATCCATCTATTCGGGACTTTTTCTTCCATTTTTTTATATTTCTATAACATAACAACTACAAAACAGTAGAAAACTTTGTGAAATTAGAAGTTTTATTTGTGATATTTCCTCATTTTATCTCAGTTACCTTGTATTAGACATAATTATCACAACTTTAGTAAACGACGACAGAAAGAGCAAAAAAGGACGTTACGCAATAATGTTCTCTATGTCTCTTGAGAGCCATGTAGGGGAACAAAGCAGCTTTTGAAGAAGACAAATTCGCACAGAAAAGGGAAAAAAAATTTACGAATAAATTACTCGTAGTTCAGTTTTAAAAAGTGATAACGCCACCTTTAAGACATGCAAGTTCGAGAAAAATTGGGGATATCAATGTTAATTTATGTTGACAAGCTACTAGTCTTCTTCAAAATATTTACAAAGAATTGATAGTATCGACAAACTAAACCGTTCTCGTCATTCCGACGCTACCACGCGAGGCATACTAAACTCCATAGTGCCGATTGGTCCACCAGTATATCATCAATCGTGTAAATTTCCACAATTCTCAAAATTTCTTTTTCTGTGTTACACCAAAGTAAAGGACGGATTCAAATGCAGTCAGGCGTAAATTAATCTCTCCCCCCACACACACACCATAAGGTTAAAACGCCTGCCTGCTTGTGGTTATCAACGTTATCTAAAGAAGAAATATTTTATTTTTAGTCACAAAATGCCAAAACAAAATCCTATTATAGAGAAAGTCGAGCCAAAATAGCAGTGGCCACGGTGAATACGATTCACTCTCTTCTCCTATGAACAGGAGCGATGTTCAACTAAAAAAGAAGAAAAAGAGATGTAGCAATGATGACTTACTTGCTCAAACTGGCTCTACTAACTGACAATGACCGGATCGCCGCTTCTGACTTACACCTCCAATCTAATTAACTGACATTATATATATGGCTAAAGTAACACTGCTGACTTATATGATCAAACTGGTTTTACTGAGTCAAATTGAAGTAGCGTGCTGACTAACCTGATAAACCCAGTTCTGCTTATTCCCTTGACCAAATTAGAACTACTCTGTTAAAAAAAAAAACTATTCAACTTAAACTTCAAGGCAAGCAGTTATGACCATGATAGTGTTTATGCTTAAGTAATCTAGACACTAATATTCATACATCTAACTTACATTACGGCATTGGTGCCTGAGTTAGCTGGACACTAATGTTCATACATCTGACTTACATTATGGCATTAGTGCCTGAGTTAGCTGATCGCTAATGTTCATACATTTGACTTACATGACGGTGTTGATGTCTGAGTTATCTGGACAATATTCAATCATCTGACTAACACGATGGTGTTTTTGCCTCGGTAACCCGGACACTAATAAATATTTATACATCTGACATAACGGTGTTATTGCCTGAAGTACCTGGACACTAATAAATTTTCATACATCTGACTTACATGATTGTGTTGATGCCTGAGTTACCTGAACACTAATAAATGTTCATATATCTGACTTACTTGACGGTGTTGATGCGGGGTTACTTGGACACTAATGTTCATACATCTGACTTACATGGCGGTGTTGATGCCTGAGTTACCTGAACATTGATAAATGTTCATATATCTGACTTAATTGACGGTGTTGATCCTGGGTTACTTGGATACTAATGTTCATACATCTGATTCACATGATGGTGTTGATACCTGAATTACCTGGACACTAATAAAATGTTCATACATCTAACTTACATGACGGTGATGATGCCGGAGTTACCAAGACATAAATAAATGTTCATATCTCTGACTTACTTACGGTGTTGATGCTGGGTTACTTGGACACTAATGTTCATACATCTGACTTACATGACGGTATAATCCGTTAGTTACCTGAACACTAACAAACGTTCATATATCTGACTTACTTGACGGTGTTGATGCTGGGTTACTTGGATACTAATGTTTATACATCTGACTTACATGACGGTATGATGCTTGAGTTACAGGAACTTATAAATGTTCATATATCTGACTTACATGACGGTGTTGATGCCTGCCACCTGCTGGATGACCTGGAGGCTGCATCCGACCAATAGAGATCGCCGAACTGATGGAATTTGGAGCATCTGAATGATGATTGGAGTTTTACCTGCAATGGCAAAAAAAAAAAAGAAACAAAACAAAACAGAATTGATTAGTTAGTGAAATTGTAATACAGCCCATTGAATAACTAACTAGCCTCTTCTGCCAGCTCTATGCAGATATGGAGTTGAAAAATTGAGGCTAAAATTGTCTTTAAAAACAATTTAACGATTTGTTTAAATCCAAAAGCAAGTCATAAGAACAAAGTATTAATTTTGTTCCAACAATGCCGGTAATTAAAAGTGATAATTAAATTTGATTCACAAATGTCAAAATCGAGTATGTCTGTTAACCAATTAATACTCAGAGCAAATACAGATGAGACAGTAATTGTTTCTTGAAATTATCGGGACAAAAGAAAACAAAATGAAATAACAATTTTAATGAAGAGTTGTCTATTTATAACCACTAGGCACTCGCAGGAAACTTTGAAACGTTTCCTGTGGACATTACCTCTGAGGAAGCTTCGTAGTAAAGTATCAATATATGTGTCATATCTAGAAATCTGCCAAAAAAAAATAAAAATAAAAAATAACTGACCATGTATAAAATTTCTCGACCTTTTTCTGTTCCCTAGAGTTCTGTTTCTAATCTGAACGTAAATGTCGAGACCTTTTCAAGTTGATTGGCATCTTTATGGCTTTTTGTAAGAATTGAAAAAAAAAAAGGCTAGGAAAAAAAATAAATTAAAGGCGGACTAACCTAATCAACGAAACGGGAACAATTTTAATATATTTTTTACGTCAAATTAACATTGACTGTTTAACTTTGAATTAGATTTTCAACATGCATATCACTCTATGATTAGATTGGTGTAAAAAAGTAATGTGAGAAAAGAAGGTATAGAGGGTCTCAACGATTATAGAGGTATAATAGGTTCTACTTCCGCTCTGCACATCAAAAAGTTTCAATAGACTTTTATGGTGATTTTTTTTTTAAATAAAGAGAAGTATATCATCTATTATGAAAAAGTAGAGAGAAATACTATTCATTATGCAATAAAATTATACAAGACCAAAGAAAGTTAATAACTCAATGAAGAAAAGCACGGAGTTAGTCTTTTTACGTTTTATATAATTATATTATTTTATTACATATCAGCATCTGGTGATGCGTACCGACCCAGAAGATTCCGTTTGATTTTATTTTACAAAAGAGCTCCACTACAGAAATTTTCGTTCAATTCCACAAAACTGAATGTCAATTAAAAAACCAGGCAATTAATTTTAAAAAAAAATTTTTCAATCTATTTGAAGATCCTTGTAATTGTGCACACTGATGTTTAGACTTCACAAGAGGTGCACTGCTTTACGCGAAATCATATGCCCACTTATTCTACCAACACGAATAAAAAAAAAAGTTTAAAAGCATCTTTAAATAGATTAAAATTTTAAAAAATTACATAACAATTCTAGTAGACCTACATAGCACATTTATGTCACGACGCAAGAAAACTCTAAGGACATTCAGGAGACTTCTTTCCATTTCTTTTAACAAAAATCATATAATCTTTGTGATAAGACAAAACACAAAACAAGAACAGCTTAAAAATAGAGGATTGAAAGGAGATTGAGGGAGAAAAACAATAGAAAAGGATTACCTTCATTTACTCTTTACACGCACATAAAAGCAGCCATAACATACTGAACATCAAGCATTAAAGAGCATTACTATATCCTGTGAAAGGGAGTCTCTAGTTTGTTGACTCAACAAACGAGAGACTCCCAACTGTAGCTGTAACAATCAACAGTTGATATTTTCATTGAATGAATAGCGACAAATACACCTAATATTTTCCTTCTAATGAGCAATTGCTTTGACAATTTTTTTCTGTGGCCTGTACACCAACAATCCCACACCGACATTATTTTATTTGAAATGGATTTGCCAAGATGATGATTATTTTCTCCAGCAAGTTCCTTCTTAATTCACATAGCCTTGTAATTTTAGCTGTGTTATCATTCAAACCATAGTTATACGTCTTGCCCCGTCTAGTCTGTCTGAAATAAATCGATGATAATGGTCAAGAATTTCTTCTTTTTATCTTAATGCAATATTTTAGCTCGAGAATATACGTAGCAAGTCAAAGTCTTTTTAACGGCAATCATTTACTTTTATTTACTTTTATTTTTCAAGCACTTTTGATTCAGACTATTAATTAACCGCCATAGAAATTACTTCTTTTGGCGAACTCTTTATAAAGACTTGCCGTATAATATTCTTCGAGACTGAAAACTAATTAACAAAAATAACCTTTTCATTATAAGTGTCACTTTCCTTTTTTCAGCCTAAGGTTATGCATTATCTTATTTCATCGACGAACTACTCAACAGAGTTATGGCAAGGGTTTCAATTATCAATAAACTCAGAATGCAATAAACATATTTCTTTGAACTTTCTGGTTATAAGTACAAATTAAGAAGGCCATAAATGAGGAAACAAACTAAATTAAGTACATTTATTTATAAACAAGAGAAATAAATCAAATGTCAACAGCAGAAGGAAAAAAAATTGTGGAAGATCATAAAAAAATGAATTAAAATAGAAATAACGCAATTAACAATTCTAATGTGGTTAAGGAAAGCTAACCATGTTAACTGTTCAGAACTAACTTTTTTATGGAGATGATCAATTTTTTCCCATTGCCGCCATTCAATTACACTATATTGCAAGGGACATGGGAAAAAGGAAGGAATTTGTTTGTATTTATCTTAAACTTTTCGTGCTTAATTTCAATTTTCGCCTCCACCTATTTTCTCCAACATATACATGAATATCTCACTTTAGCCCTCGTTCGTTTATTTTCTATACTCTCTCTCTCTTTCTCTCTCTCTCTCTCTCTCTCTCTCTCTCTCTCTCTCTCTCTCTCTCTCTCTACCCCCCCCCCCCCCCACTTCTCACTCTCTCTCAATCTCTCTTTCTACAACCCACATACCCCTTTTGCTTCATTTCTAATAATTTATTTACAACACTGCCTCTTTTCTAAAATGTATGCATCTTTCTGTCTCTCCATTGATCCTTTGAATTCATTCCCTTATCCACTCCCCTCTTTTCACAATCTTTGAACGTCTGTTTCAAGATAGTGTTTACGTTTATCTCATTCACTTTCTCATACTCATTCGTCTTGCTCTCTTCCTCTATCTCCCTTTTATTTTCCCCAGTATCTCTGTTTCTCTCACTTTGTCCCCTTGTTGATGGCAAACAAAAAAATTCGAAGAGTTGATGCGCTTACTTTGAGCGGTTCATTATGGGAACGATTATATGAATCACCACTGTCAACGATACAAATAAACCTTATTGTTATTGAAAAGACATACTGCAAGTTGTTTACATATACCGTTGCAATAACAAAGTTTACTCAGAAGGTCATTTCAAAGCTTTAATTGTTAACTTCATCACTGCAAAATGTGCGCTACAAAAAGATATTATGTAAATTTATATATATATATATATATATATATATATATATATATATATATATATATATATATATATATATATATATATATATATATATTCATCCTGCATGTAAACAAAACAGGCAAATGGTGGAGCTGTCAGTGGCGCGAGAAAGAAGCTGGTTTTTTGTTTACATAAAATTATCAAGGTGACAAGATAACAAAGCTTCCACCAGATCAACAGAAGCCAGGGAAAACTGAATAGATCGAAAGGAGCCCACAATGCGTATTTTTCCTCCTCCTCCTCCTCCTCCTCCTCCTCCTCCTTTTGTTCCTTTTTTTGCTTCTCCTCAACCAAAAGAGGAGGACTAATACACTGACATCTTGCTTGAAACACAGGAAAGAGAAAGAAAGAGAAAGATAGATAGATAGATAGATAGAAATAGAGAGAGAAAAAAGAGAGAGGTACCGTAGAGAGAGATAGATAGAGAATAGAGAGAGGGCGAGAAAGAGAAAGAGAACAGAGAGTGAGCGAGAGAGAGGGAGAGACCGAGGGAGAGAGAGAGGTAGGGAGAAAAAAATCATAGTAGCAAAACAGCACCGGTGGTGGCGTGATAAGACACATGTCTTAAGAACCGGAATAGTTCGAGACAAACCGTATTTATTGTTGAGATTAAGGCCTTTCCTTATTTCCTCTGGTTTCTTAGGTCGATGTGACTCCATATGATAAAGAGGCTAGGAATTCCCTTGGAGTTGGAAAGAATGGAATGTTCACTAAACATTTCAGCAAAAAAAAAAAAAAAAAGCATCGTCCGATCGAAACGATAGGGTTCAAAGAATGAATGCGCGGTGTATTGGGCGTGTGTGTGTGACTGTGTAGTATGCCTACATAAAACTTAGAATGCAAACCTCTGGCCTCCTCCTCTAGCTGCAGCTCTCGGCACGTCTCCTTGATGTGTTCATACTCCTCCTCGATGTCCAGAGCGCCCCGCATTGACTGGAGCACGCGCCTCGCTTTCTCTTCTTTGCCAACACTCACCAGCCACCGCGGGGACTCGGGCATGAACAGGAAGCCGAGAAATTGGACGCCCGCGGGCAGCGCTCCCAAGCCGAGCATGTATCTGAAAGATACAAAATATTAAAAGGATACAAAAAAAAACAAAACAAAACAAAACAAAAAACATATATCTTTCATCTTTCCTCGAAACACTGAAAAAAGCAATGGAATTTCAAATAATAAATCACAAGGTTTAATACACCACTGGGTAATATGAGAAATCGATTTTTGTTGCATTTTCCAAATGTATTTTAGGATCCGTTTCAACGCACATTAAAAGGCTTTGAATACCCGCAAAAAAGTGCGTAATCGTGCAGTGCCTTTCGGGAATTCATATCTATGCACTTAATTAGACCTACATAATAACAAATATTTTTAGAAAGATCTATTACCGAAATAAATTTGGATTTTGGATTCAACATAATTAGCCTTGTTTTTGGCTCCTGCAGTTTTCGTGCACGACTTCCTGGTGACTAAAAGAGAGAGAGAGAGAGAGAGAGAGAGAGAGAGAGAGAGAGAGAGAGAGAGAGAGAGAGAGAGAGAGAGAGAGAGAGAGAGAGAAAGAGGCAGACAATGACAGTGAAATTCTTCCCCAGAGGAGTAACTACGTGAATTGAGCTTGGGATTGAATTCTCAAAGACGTCACAAGTCCGCTGAGCTGATCAATATCCAATGTTTCTCATTACGGTATGTCCATGTTTTGTATTCTATCAGATCTCAAGTAGTGTAACAATTCTCACCAAAAGTAACATCTCTGTGTTCCTTTCATGGTTTTAAACCAGCCTTCTTTACACTAATTCAGCAACATGTGTTCTTTAGGTTTATCCGTCTTTCGCTAACAAAATCACTAGGTCAGCTATGAATCGTCTCACCTCCAGCCGTTCTTGCTGTCTCCCCCGAAGATTCCGTCCACAACGTTGGCCATGAACTGACCGAAGGCGACCATGGCGATGTTGGTCGACACCAGACTGCCCCGCGCGTAGGACGGTGAACATTCGGCCAGATACATAGGGATAGTGGTAGAGGTCAAACCTGGCAACAACAACAAGATAGATAGATAAAACATATTAGTTGTATAACTGTATTGGAGAAAGAGATTAAGGCGGTCATGGTTATAGGCGGAAATAATGCTTTTAGAATAGAAACACGATCGTACCTGTTTTCACATATTGAGCGATATGGATAAAGTCAAAGACAGCGCAAACAATGGTCAGAGAGAGAGAGAGAGAGAGAGAGAGAGAGAGAGAGAGAGAGAGAGAGAGGGGGGGGGGGGAGAGAGAAGGAGTTGGGTTGGGAGTGACAAAATAGAATAGAGTATTTCAGGAAAGAAAGAGAAATGATGTGTGATGTGTGCGACAAAGAGAGAGATAAATAGATAGATAGATAGATAGATAGATAGAGAGAGAGAGAGAGAGAGAGAGAGAGAGAGAGAGGGAGAGAGATTGTGAGTGAGAAAGAGAGGAAGAAGGAGAGAAATGTAAACTAAAACAAACGTGTTCACGTCTAACAAAGAATGATGTAAACTTTTCATGCAAACTTTGAAAAAGTATTCTAAAGAGAAAGAGCTAACGCTAAAATTTGAAGTGGCTTTAATTGGCAGGGGTGCAAAGTTTGCATATTTTTTATGCCAATATTATAAATGAAAAAAAACACCATAATATCTAGAAACGTCTCCGTGATGATGCCCTTAAACAACAATAATTAGTCTTCTTACAGCAAACTGATAAATTGATCAATAGCAGGGAGGGCTTGTATAGTCCTGACAGATTACTGTACGCATTTATTAATGCGATATTTAAATGCGTCTTATTTACATCCCTGTTTGTTTGAACATCGCAAATTTTCACGTCAGATTTAACAATGTTATTAAAAGGCCAACTTGAGGAGGGAAAAAACGAAAATAAAAAAAAGAATCAGAGAAAATAGTGAAATAAAATTAATGTTCTCAAGATTTACAAAAAAGTATTGTTTCATCATTAGCAAAACTGAAGCTCTCTCAGACTAGATAAAATAATAACTAAAAATTTTGCCGGGCGGCTGTGACGAAACTTATAACACTCTTAGTGAGCTTAGAATGCTAAGTTTTTAAGTCTATAAGTTTCGTTACGGATCTCGGATCCAATCATTCTCACTCCACTTCACTAGGAGCAGTTAACTTATTTTATGGAGGGAAGTCAGATCTCATTTTCCGCTGGTTTTTTTTTCTCCTTATTTTTAATCTTTTTTTTTCCTTTTGTAACGAAAGACATAAATTAATGTCGCAATGGGTAGCGAAATTGTTTATAGCACAACTTAAGTCCCTAATCAGAGATTTATTCCCGGACATAATGGGCTTCGCGTTAAATCTTGGCACATTAGATTGGGCCAAACATTGAAAGAAGAAAATATCCGTGTCAGCGTGTTAATATGATTGATTTGATTGATAACATCATCGTAAGAATTTAAGGGCTTGAAAACATAGAAAGAAAGATAGACATCTAGAATAATTGACAGATAGTCAGACAAAAAGATGAAGAGAGATAGACAGATAAAAAAGATAGAAAGAGATAGACAAATAGATAGGTGGATAGATAGAAAGATATCTAGAAAAATAGATAGTCAGACAAAAAGATAGAAATAGACAGATAAAAAGATAGATACCTGAATCAATAAACAAACAGAGAAAAATGAACAAGCACATAATTATTATTTATTGATAGATTATAGGTAATGGATTAGAAAGAGAGGAAGAAGGAAATGGACAGAGGTTAACGTTTAAAGGATTGGATGATTGAGGGTAAGATCAGTGAGTTTAAAAAAAAATCCGTTATATCAATCCTACGAATCATAAACAAGTGAAAGAAAGATTCCCAGGCTCTACATTTCAATGCTTGACCAAGATCAACAGGTACCGCGGAGGAAAAAGTTCAGATTTTTTTTAGAAAATTTATCAAGAAATAGACGCAGAGGTGTTGTATCAAATTGTTGTACCAAGCCTTCAGATGCCTCTTTCCTACTCGTTATTCATTTTTGTGAAATCATTCCTT